>CM040240.1:43760015-43967028 GCA_022545495.1 Chrysanthemum lavandulifolium | reverse complement strand
CACAATACACTACAACTCGCCACAGACTTACAAAGCAAGTCGCTACCAAGAAAAGAACACCGTGACTCAAGTCGCTAGCATGAAACAATTCAAAAACACCACTTTTCAATCCAAAAACAACCCAACCACGATGATTCAAGCCTTCCAAATCAAAACCTAAGCACTTATGATGATCCTAAACACAAAAGTACAATCAAAATCCAAACTTTAACACTAGAAATCAACCAAATGATGCAAAAACCACTAAACTTTCTCAAACTCAAAACCACCTAAAACCACTAGAAATCCAAAGATATAAGAGATGATCTAACCATGGCTCTTGATACCATTTGAAACATATCGATTTCACATACACATCAAACCATAAACATACTTGGGCGATAGATGATTTTAGAGAAAAGTGGGATATTCTAGAAAGAGAAACTCATGTAAGGTTAGATTACCAAAGAATATCCAACCCTCTACCTTGCAAGGTAGAGGGTATTTATAGGTTACAAACTAAACGACCTTCCTACCATGGATCGTGTATACAATGGGTAAAGACCTGTCCTTCCTCCACGGTGTTGCACTAGACTAAAGCTGATCTAGTAACTTACTAACAACTAACATAATAAACGGAATATCTACGAGCTAACTTAAGCTAGATGATACTTGGGGTGACCGATGCTTTACAATAGAATTTCCAATTCCTAACACGTGTAACATTCATTCAAAAAACAATGGGAGACATGACGTAAAAGTATGTACACATTTTACATCTAAATTTGTTGTAAAGCATGATAATCTTTCTTTTAAAACTCCACAACTCCAAATTCATTTATTCTTCATTCGACGTCCATTTAATAATGACATTTGGCCGTCCATTCCAAGAAAAATTTAAAAGGGCCACACATAGGTTTGTCAATTAATTTATTCCACATATCATTACACAAATACACTACACATAAAACTTATAACAAATTAACCAAAATTTCCCTATTACTATTTCCATATTAAAAAACGGATCATAGTTTTCATACTATTAATAACTACATTATTAATAGTAAAATAATAATACAACCTTTCCTAATATATATCAAATCTTCATCTAGATCACATTTGTACACAAGTCATAATGCTAATCTCCCAACCCTCTTTCATCAAAAATGTTTGCTAAGCCTCCAGCTTGCCTTATTTGATTTCAAGCCAAGGTATGCATGCCATTACCTTTCGTGATTGTCACTTGCCCTTACTAGGTTTTTGTCCATTGTTGGGTTCAGTCCCAGATAGATCTTATGAGCCTAGAAAGAGTATAGCTGCCCTGTGTAATCACAAAACAACTAAGGAGACCTTTGCAAGAATTGTACTCACGCGGAAAATAAATACAAGACTTAAGAAGACAATAAACACTATAAACTTGATCCTCTATGGATCTATATTCCTTCATTATAATTGTTATTGAAAACGTGCATTCAACCCTAGCCGCTAGTTTCTTTTATAGTACAAGAAACCCTAACTTTGTAGCTTGCTAAGCACTCAAAAGATATGCACAATCTATTCCTATTTTAACTCATGCATGTCGAACTAATAACTAATAAAGCGAAACTACATATCCATAAACAAAATAACTATCGAGAAACCGAACTATCGCCAGAAACCTCACTATCGCCAGAAACGATACTACTATCGCCAGGAACCATATCGCCAGGAACCCACTATTACATAATTCCCAACAATCCTCCCTAAACTTGAATTTGACTCATTAACTTCAAGTTTCGAGATAGATCTTCACCACGCAAGAAGATTGAGTAAACCAAAGAATCGAAACCATATTAAGCACTAGTAGAACATCTAGAACCACCGTAAACAAAGAATGATGTTCAAGATCCCATCAACAACTCCTAGATGAGCAAAGATCGTGAACCGCAAAGATCAAGAACTGAGTAGATTTGATAAGCCTTTACCAAGTAGCTACTCACCTTGGGCTAGCTAGTTCTCGAGTGGAATCATGGCATCACCCGTGAACTAGTAACCGCCTAACACTTAGAACGTGAATCAATGGTGTGTTGGAGAACCCTAATGGTTTTTGGCAAACCATCATAGCCATCAACGGATTTGAGTTGTCTTTACCTATAGCCGTTAACTCAGGACTAGTCATGGTGTTCCCCTGCCTTTACCAAAGCCATGAACTTGTGGGCTAGCCAACTCTTCATCTATGAGGACATGGTGAGTTGAGCACCATACAACTTATTGGCAAGTTGTCAACCATCCAACGGATTTGACATCTCTTTACCAGAGCCGTTTGCTCATGGAGTAGCCAATGTTTGGTGTGTGAGACCAGGGGACATTGATAACCCTCTATTTTTTAGGAAATCAGCACCTATCAAAGGATTTGATAATACTTACTAGAGCCGTACCCTCATAGCAAGTTAACCCTTTATCCTGCAAGACATGGTAAGTTAAAACCATATAGGTGCCCAATAGTACAACATGATCCTCAAAGAAGAAAGTTAGTACACAAATAATATATACAATTTTTTTTTTTATATAAACTCAAAAAGAACAAGATAAGAAACCAAACATAGACAAAAGGAAGAAATATACAAAGAACAACATACCACCCATCAAGTTGAAGAATCAACAGAAACAGCAATTAGCTTATCCTTTAACTTTTTGATCAGCTATTCTGCATTAGTTATGTCATTCCCAACTGGAGCATTAGAAAAAAACCAACTTCTTCTTCAACATTTGTTCCAACAATGATGCAGACAAAGGATAATCTTGATCTGAAAACATGTAAAGATAGACCCCCAGACCAAGTCTGCACCACATGCACACTAGAGAGTGGATAAAACATCCAACAAAACACCTTTCACTGAGATTGACCTTCCCAAATCTTAAAACCAGCAACAATGAAAAGTCAACCAGCGGAAACAAAGCAGTCAATCGGTGGAAACCAATTAACTTTTGTCCGTAGTAACAAATTAAAGCTATCCGTAGAATCCACACCCAACATCAGTAAAACAATTACAATATCGCCAGAATGAGAAGAGAATCAAATCAAATCTTCGACCCATAACAGGTGCCTTAACTGCTCCATTCGTAACTTTTAGCGATCCAAATTCCAACCAACAATATTTACCATATCTTTATTGACCAAAGATTCCAAAACCTATAAAACCAACCCTTACAAAGAATCATATACACAACAACTCATAACCCTAAGCACGAAAATCAAAACAGATAACCATGAGCAATTCTCCCAACCACCCAATTGAACTATCATCATCTGATAGTGAACCAAACTGGTTGAACTACTTCCCTCCTGGAGCTTCCAATAGCATCACCTACATCTCAAGAGAGCCTCCCAGTAGATCACCATTTTACTACACAACTTCAGAAGAAGATCTCCCCAACCCACCTCCTCATAATGAGGTTGAGGTTTCCAGTGCAGAGCTCAAAGATATGAATGAGGACTCAGATGATGAGGTGAATGATCCAACTTACAGGCCTCGCAACACCAGGTCCATGATTGTTGCTCCTCTTGTGCTACCACCAAGTGCTCCAATTCCAGACCCCTCACCCTCCACATCCAATCCCACGGAAGAACCACGGTGATGGGTCTTGTTGCACGCCCAAAGGTGGGAATGGATGGATAGGAGGAAGAGAGCATCACAGATGCCACGGTGGGAAACATAAGGCCGCAGAGGAAGCCTTGAAGAATGAATCTATGGTCCGAAGAAGGGTGTGGAGTGTGAAGGATGTTGAGTCATGAACAAGCTTGTTATTTCTCAGATCAGACAGTATCACCGCATCTAAGAATGCAGTTTGTTTAATGAATAAAAGCTTGTTTCTCTTGTCTTAGACATGTGATTCCCATGATTGTGTGTTTGAAACTTGATCTGCAAGATGGTTAGAAGAACACAAAGCATACACATAAAAAAATATATACAGATATATACATAAAATCAAAAATATATACAGATATATACAAAACATACACATCATAAGGACCTCCCCTTAAACCAGAATCCTCCCCTTTGGCACAATCCTCCCCTCAAACTCAACAATCAGAGGTTGATCATGCCAATATTGACAATCAAATATTGAAATCTGGGTCCATCAAAAGCTTTTGTTAACAAATCGTAAACATTTTCATCTGTATGAACTTTAACCACTTGAATAAGGTGTTTTTCATTAGCATCTCGATAAAGTGGTGTCTAATTTCTATGTGCTTAGTTATTTGATGAAAACAGATTTTGACAATACAGATTGTACTTTGGTTATCTATAAAGATTTTACTGTTCATAAAATTGAACCCATAATCCAATAATTGGTTTTGTATCCAAAGTACCTGACCACAACAACTAGCAGCAACAACATATTCAGCTTCAGTAGAAGATGTAGCCACTATGGTCTGCCTCTTGCATTTCCAAGAAATCAATCTCCTTCCCAAGAACTGAAAACCCCCAGTTGTAGATTTCCGATCAAAATTTGCACCAGCATAATCAGTGTCACTATAAGCCTCCAAGTCAAAAGGAGATTCTCTAGGATACCAAAGACCTAACTTAGGTTGACCCTTGAGATACTTGAAAATCTTCTTGATCGTCATCAAATGGGAAGTCAAAGGTGACTGATGCTCGAACAAGCACCGATCGCAAACACATGAGAGAACCAATCATTGATCTCAGAGAGATGCACATTAACAATGCAGGATCCGGGTCATTATTTGACTTAGCCTTAGAGCCTCATATGGTGTAGTAGCATCCTAATAAGTTCCATGTCAAACTTCTTGAGGATGTCATGCACATACTTCTCTTGATGAATGAAAATGCCATCGATTTCTGACTTGTAAGCCCAAAAGAAAGTAAGCTCACCCATGGCACTCATCTCAAACTCACTTTTCATCGATCTTCAAATTCTCAAGACTGTTCTTTGGTAGAACCAAAGATAATATCATCCACATATACTTCCACAAGAATGATATCCTTGGTGCTCTTCTTGATAAAGAGAGTCTTATCAATAGCACCTCCTATAACCATGTTTCAAGAGAAATGAAGATAACCTAGCATACCAAGCTCTAGTGCCCGATGTAATCCATATAGTGCCTTAACCACATTGTAGACCATATCCGGATGATGAGGGTCTACAAATCCTTTAGTTGAGTGACATACACTTCTTACTCAATCTCACCATACAAAATGCACTCTTAAAATCCATCCGATAGACCATAAAGCCCATGTAGGAGGCAAATGCCAAGAAAAGTCGATGGCCTCTACTCTGCAACAGAGCAAAACCTCATCATAATCAATACCTTCCTCTTATCGCGACCCCGAGCAACTAACCTAGCCTTATTTCTAACCACAATTCCTCTTGCATCCCTTTTACATTTTAGAATCCACTTAGTGCCAATCGCATATTTACCAGGAGGCAAATCAACAAGTTCCTACACATTTTGATTCAGAAATTGTTGCATCTCCTCTTGCATTACAGCTACCCAATCCTCATCACCCAGGGCCTGTGAAATACTGGTAGGTTCAACTTGAGATAAGAAACAAGCAAATAGACAATGATGATAGTCTATATGATTGTTCCTATGTTGATCCCTAATGTAGCTGAGAAAAGCAGATTCACCAAATGTTGTCTTCTTAACCCTGCTTCTAGTTTGGACAGTGGAAGTAGGGTCACCAATAATATGGGATTGTGGATGAACTGTGTTAATCCTCTTAGTGAGATTAGGACTAACATCTACAGATGTGGCCAGATTATTAAGTGTTGCACCAAAGTCATCATCATAAGAAGAAGAGTCAAAAATGCCTGATCTTGACAGATGATGAATGTCATCCATTGCAGAGCTAGAATGTTGTGAATTGGCTAAGTCAGATGGACTTGGAAACCTGGTTGTAGTGTCTTCAAAACCTAAACTGCCAGCAGATGGAGTATTTGAGGTAACAGACAGAAGCTTTACTATCGGAGAATCCAAAACACGTATAAAAAGATCAACACCAAGAAGAATCGACCCATTAGCGGAGAATCACCACATTACCGGTGTAAACATGTACACTTCAAAGAAGATCAAAGTTCCCGCGAGCTTCAATAGTAGCCATCTTAAAAGTTCCTCAGTATTTTGGAGAATTCATAACCAAACTTTTCAAAGATCTTCCTTTGCAACATGCTCTTGGCGTTGAAGCTTCACTAGCTCTTCTCGCATATCCTAAATCACTCGAGTAACATCGAAGCGGTGAGTCCTTGGTACCAAGAATGGTTAAGGAAAGGATGGAACAAGTATATGTTGTTCATCACACTCTGGATCTGACTCATCATCTGAGGAACCTGCAATGTTAGATGGAGGATCTTGTGGTGCTGTAGAAAGGTTAGATTTATAACGAGTATAACCCAAATGGTCAGTTAAATAGTCAAGATTAAAGTACCACTCTTGACCAGCTCCCTGAACATGTGGCTTGTCCTCCATAAACCTCAGATTTAGTGTCTCTTCAACCTTCTTTGTGGAGATGTTATAAACCCTATAAGCTCTACTATGAGCTGAATAACCTACTACAAATCCCTCATCAGCTTTCCCATCAAACTTGCCCAAATGATCACTAGTGTTAAGGATGGTGACATGATAACCAAAAGGCTTAAGATGGCTAATGGTAGGAATCTTGCCAAACAGAAGTTCATAAGGTGTCCTTTTGTGAGGATTAGTTATCAAGACCCTATTCAAAACATAACAAGCAGTGCTAACTGCTTCAGTCCAAAACATGGTAGGTAACTTAGAATCAGCAAGCATAGATCTTGCGCTCAATCGTGGTTCTTTTTCCTTTCAAGAACTCCATTTTGTTGTGGAGTTCTGGCAGAGCTATAATCCCTTTTTATCCCCTTTTTAGCATAGAGCTCTATCAATTTGGCATTCTTGAACTCTGTCCCATTATCACACGTAATTGCTTTGACCTTCTTGTTCAACTGATCCAGGGCAATAAAATCTTGAAGAATCTGGAATGTTTCATCTTTAGTCCCCAAAAAGAATGCCCAGCTATACCTTCTATAACCATCAGTAACCACCAAACAATAGTACTTATGATCAATGCTTCTAATAGATGTAGGACCAAAAAGATCCATATGAAGAAGCTGCAAAGGCTCAGAGATAGTGCTGATAATAGTGATAGACTTATAGGAAGCCTTGTGTTGCTTTCCCTTGTTACAAGCCACATAGTTGTGCTCATTGGTAAAGACCTTGGAAGGCAGTCCATGAACTAACCTAAGTTTAGCTAGCTTGTTGATTGTTTTGAAATTCACATGAGCCATCCTCCTATGCCATTTATTAGATTCATCTAAGGATGCTTTTGCCGCTAAACAAGCTAAGTCACCAGCAGGCTGAACTTCATTGAGATTGAATGTATAAAGGTTGTGTTTCCTTGGTACCTTCGTAATAACTTGACTATCATCGTATTTGGAAATCTTTGGAGAGAACAAGACATTCAAGATCGATGAACAAAGACAAAATTCTTCTTGTCACAGATTTGGGACACAGAGAATAGATTAAAATTTCTCAATGCTTCCACATAATACACATTCTCAAAGTCCAACTGAGCAGTTCTAATAGTTCCTTTTCCTGTAATTTTACCATCTCCTCCTCCAAAAGTAACAGTACCTCCTTGTATAGACACAAAATCATGCAGCCTTTCTCTGTTCCCTGTCATACTCCTAGAACAACCATTATCAACAATACCTAAATCTTTATTGGAAAGAGGATCATCCTACAAGTTAAAAATATACAACAACATTAGTATACATGGAGACCCAAGTCATCACTGACTTGGGCCTGCCTTGTGGATCACATTAGAAAAACCTACAGATGTATGAGATCCACTATTGTTCTTGGAACCCCTCATAACAGATGATCGATTTTGTGTCCAAGAGCAACCTGCTGAGGTCTTAACAGCAGTATCCCACCTTGCCCCCTTTTATGTAAAAGGTCATTATTAATAGGCCTGTAACCATTTTGAAAATAAGCACTAGTAGGTCGGTATAATGGCCTATTAACCTTTCTTCTCCAACTAGATGAAGATGACCTGTCAGCAGCAACTGGGTTACCAGCAGCAACTGGTCTACCAGCAGAAGTGATTCTGCTGGTCCTCACATGTGTTCCAGAGGGAACAAACGGAGGAATGTTGGTCACATCATTCCATACAGTTCTATATCTCTGTTGATTAGTGCAAACATTCATCTGTTTCTCATAATAATCACAATCTTTGATAAGATGAAAAACACTTCCATAAATAAAACATGATTTCTTCTTAAATTGCTTCTTCAAAATAGGAATAGTCTTATCACAAACAAAATTATTCAAACCACAACCAAAATCAGAATTGTTTTTAACAACATCAACAGAACAAGAAATGTTTCTAGAAAAGGCTGTCTTTGAAGAAGGTTCTTTGTGACAACCCGTACTTCCAGGTCATTTCTCGAAACAATTCATGCCTTACAATTTCAACATTTATCGTAAACTAGGTTTACGTGTTCCAAATTCGCGTAACCTTTATGGTTTAGCGGCGAATTCATGATCATATCATCACGAACATTTCATATGGACTAAGTTTAGTCTATATTTCATTAACATCATTTGCATCATATTAGTTCATTCATGACATTACATTTCACATTAAACGCGTAAATTTTATATTAAATAAACGTTATCGCGTGAGTTATTATTTTGAACATTTAATCCGTTACTTCTAAAAATGATCCCGATATATTTTTATACTTACATTTAGTTTATAAAAACTATATTTTGAGTTTACCTAGTGTTCTAAATTTATTTTGTATATAAATCGTTAAAGTTATATTATTACGACACTTTTCTTAAAAATTACACGATAATTATTTTATCACTCAAATTTCACAAGGAATGTATTTTTACAATTTTTATGATATCATTATACTCTACTTTGATCTATTAAAAATTACTTTCACCTAAAAATTACCTTAAATACAAAAATGTATATTAAACCTTACAAGTTATCACTACTTACACATTTCTTACACCTTTTAACAAATATTACACATTATATTAAAAAAAAAAAAAAAAAAAAAAAAAAAAAAAGATATTTGCAAATCCTTCCCCTTGTCGACCAAGGGGTAACATTTATCGGGTTGGTGAATTTTTCTAACTTGATTGTATATGTTTATACTCCAAATAATATCTTCACTTCATTCACCACATTATTTCAAGAGTTAGTACTTTCTTCTCTCTTGTTTCACCCTCCCTAGAACCGGTCATCATCAAGGAGTAGCAAGAATTCATAAAATTTTTCAAGCTCAAGAGTTTAAACAATCTAGAATTACACTCTTATTAAGGTTTTGAAATAAAAACCTAGGGTGTTTAGGTTAAACCTTTGTTCTTTGCACCTCATCATAATAGCTTGTAAGCACATTTCTATCATTTTACATCTTTCACTTTCATTTCATATTTATTTCTTCATATTTGGAGCAAACATGCAAGACTTGTGTTGTTTATACCATTTTACCATTGATTTTTAGAGTTATATATATAAAGGTCATCCTATAATTATTCCCTTGGTATATATTGGTCTTGATGATGTTTAGGAACCCATGACACCCTAAGAAGGTGTATGGTAGGATTAGATTAGCTTTGGAGTTGATTTGAAGGGATTGGAATAGGTTTAGTACGAGAAAAACTATTTTCGACAAATATATATATAGTGGTCTGTTCTTATTTTGTTTTTCTGGAAAATCCGACAGTAGGCACGAATTTTTGGCCTTGATATTTAGAAAATATACTTTAAAACGAATCCGTGGCCGCTTGAACGGATTAAAACGGAGTTATAACGAAGAAGTTATGAATTTTACAAGTTTGACGACTAAATATATATTTTTCGAAATTTCACCAAGCTATTTTTGGTTTGTACGAGTCAAAACGAGCCTTAAGCTTTACAAATTATTTCGACTTGTCAAAAATATATTAGTATACTTTGATACGGCTAAGGACGACATTATCGTAGAAAGCGGATTTGAAAAGACTAAGATATGCACGTTTTCATAAAATTGCCGTAACTATTATTTTTAGAAAAACTATATTATTTTTACGAGACAAGAGTTACGGTAACCAAAACGACCATGTTGAAGGCTGTTTTTAACTATGATGTAGAACTTTTTGTAACGAGATGTCTTCTAATGAAATTAAGATCACCAAGCATATTTTCTAAAACGATCAACCGTTTGTATAGCGGAGTTGTAATAAATTAATTACGGTTGTTTAAACTTTGCCGAAACTCACTTTTTACATGACACTTGGACAAAATCACCACATTTAACCTCCATTATCTTTACGTTCGAGACCTCTATGACGAAAACTCCTGTACTAAAACTTCTAGATTTTGATACAAGCTTTCCAAAACCGTTGAGTTCGTTTCCTAACGTTCGACGTACACCATTTTACGACTAGCTTTTCAAGCCATTTTTGTCACTTTCATGAAATTTCGACGACTTTATTTTACGAAAAAAGTGATAATTTCACTATAAATCATTTCAAACCATTGTAGGATGACATTTTGACGTAAATACTTGTAAAGTGATTTAAGAATGGTCAAGACGCCAAAAGAGTATTTTTCGACGATAAGTATTATTTTCAAAACTCGCAAATGGTATAAATAACATACGAAATGCATGCATATCATTACATCATAACTCATTACATATCATATCATTCGTAATAAGTCCAGATTAAAGTATCACGCTATACCTCGATGTACTCACTCTTGTCATCATACCAATTTACCAAGTGAGTTTTCATAGCCCGTCGTACATGTTTAATTATTTTCAAACCTACGGGAGAATACATTGCAAAACATTTTATTACGATACCAAGTATGTTAAATTCATTTACATTGCTTAAGTTACGACATGCCAATTGAAAGTCCCCATTTCCGAACATGAACCGTTAATCATAGAAGCGAGGGTGAGTGGATAGATCTATCGAGTGGCGCCGCCCATCCGGGTTGGTGAATCCCAACTAGTCATACGGATGCATTTCATTTAATAACATTATTGAGTTGTCCGCAAACACTCATTGGGGCATACATTATGAATGCCTAGTTTCGTGTCATGGACTTATTGCAATTGTAACATTTTTCTCGTGACATAATTGTCATACACGGTCTATACTTGCGTAGTCGTATAAAACATTTACTTAAACCTATGATTTCTCACCAACATTATTGTTGACCCGTTTTAGCAATGTATTTTCAGGTAACTAAAGCATTATCATCATGGCATGGTTAAGGAACCACCTTTTGAGTCGCGGCGTCGACTTATATCATTGTACATTATGGCACTTTCTTTCAAAAACATCGTTTGGACTTGTAATATATTTATATTTCCGCAAACTTTGTAAACTTTTGGGACCTATGTTGTAACTCTGAATGTTTTTATTAAATATCCAACGATGTGTTTTTAAACGACAGCTTAGGTCGCTCAATATAATCTGAATTGTGGTGCATGACAATCAATCCCCAGAATTCCATTCACGCAAAATGTAAATTGGGGTGTGACATTCTTCACAAGAACACTTGGGGCATGATGAATCGCACAGCTTAGAGAAACAGACTTTGAAGACTCTTCATTTGAATCACACTGGCATAGTCTTTAGAATGGGTCTCTTTAGTCCCGAAAGAACAAGAGACAAATGTGTTAGATTCATCGCCGATGTCCGATAAGTCATTGGACTTTTGACCATAAGACATATGTGATTCATCCGAGTCGAGTCTGGTCAAAGGCTTAACAATACCATTTATAGAAGAAGAACCAATGCATTTCACCTTGTTTAATATATTTAATAGGTTTTCTATATTTATCTTCTTCTTCATCAGTGACACAATTAAAAACACTGTAGTCATTAGAGTCATACACCTCATCTGGACCAATATAGTCCTTGGCGCCTAACCCCATATTAGTTCTAACAGACATAGAGCTATTGACAAGTTTATGTAAGATTTAGCCTGTTCTTGCCACTAATTATGCTTGGCCACCTCTGAATCTAAACTAGCTTGAAGACCCTCTTTTTCAGCAACAACCCTTACAATTTATTTCTTATTAAATTTTAATTCATTGGAGGTGTTATCTAAGTCTCTTTGCAAAACATTAATTTTCTCCTCAAGAGCCAATTGATTTTATTCATACCAGGCCTTTTGTTTTTCTAAAGCTTTAATGCTTTCTTATAGGCTGGACTTGAATAAAGTATTCTTTATATTTATCATTAACATCATCAAGTTCACTTTTGAGAGCATCATATTTAGCATTGCAATCAAATATACAATTATGTACCGTAAGTGATGCCCATCATAGCAAACTCTCCATCAGTGTCAGCAACCAGTCCAAATTGAGGCTCAACATCCTCACCATCATTCACATGATCATCCCACCAACTCGTTTCCAAAGGACAAAGATGGTCAGAGGCTTCACCTCCTCAGCTTCCTTGAGCTTGTATGCATTATACCTTCTTCTATCACCTCCCTTCTTGTTAGGACATTCTCTGGCAAAGTGACCAAGTGATAACGCTACACGCGTCGCTCGGGGTCAAAGGAACTTCCTTTCTTGAGCAAGTTTTATAACACCCCAGGCAATGGAACCTAATCGTTGTAGTGTAGTAATTAGGGTAAGCCACGGTATTGATATCGCTCTCTGGGGAATAGGAATGCTAGTAGGGAGTTACTACGCTAAGGTTAAGGTTGAGGAAGATTATTTTTTATCTTTTATATTTTATGAAAATGAAAAGGTACGAATCTCGGGTATTGGATTTGGGGGTTGGTATTTCTACCGATTACTCTACTATTATCTAATTATCTAAACTAAGGTTGTGGGAGTCTATGTCTAATTAATGTGTGCACGATGATAGTTTAAAGATGTGTTTACTTAGTTTGTATTACTCCTTAATTATCTCCTATTGATGGTTGAGTGTCACGTCTTATTCCTAGTTGCGTTGTGTTTCTAAAGTTGTAGGGTGCGTTTCTCCCTAACTCTTTGAACTTACCAAAGGGTCTTGTCTACAAACCCACTAGAGATTATAGACTCCTACTCTAAGGCGCTCTTCGGATGGTTTAGCCTACAATCACTCAGGTAATTATACTCTAAGGTTCACAAAGATGAATCAAGCATTAAGTACACAACGAATGACCTATCGCATTACTAGATCATTAATCAACTAAGATAAGAAACAACCAATCAATATTTAATAATTAAGTTTCATACCTCCTAAGCAAACACATAAATAAATTAGCCGGACATGGAGAACATGCAAGCATACACAAAATAATCAAAGACATAATTAAATTAATGAAGTAAAGACTTATCTTGGTGTAAGATAGGGTTTAAAACCCTAAAATATCGTACAAGACACCTTAGGTTCGGTTTTAGGTTTTACTCCAAAGACTCTCCACACAAAGACCGAAAAATTCGGATTCTATATATAAGATTACAATTGCGACGGCGCCACCTTATGTTTAGTGACGCCCGCCGTGTCGCCGCCATTAGGGTTTCGCTTGGCCACGTTAACCTTGCGACGGCCACTTTATGTACGTGACGCCGTCTCTCTTTTCGACGCCGTCTCGGATTGCATCTAGGCCGTCGAGTAGCGACGGCCTACTCTTCCACAAACTAGACGTCGTCACTTGAAAATACGAGTTTGAGACCCGAGTCGTCACAATAATTTTGGGACGGCACAAAGTAGCACCGACGCCGCCGCCTTCTACTTTCAAAGAATCGTGAGTGTCTCGATTTCGACTTTGGCCATTTTCTTCATATATTCGCGCCTTTTTGTCCAAATAAGTGCCATTCCAAGATTTTGCCTTCACGAGACCTAAAAGTGAAAAGGAACGATATTAAGCAATAACGGATACAAAAGTGATCAAATAAGGACTTAAACGACCCTCAAAATGGTACCTTTTAAAACCTTATCAAATATCCCTACACTTGTTATTTGCTTGTCCTCAAGCAAATGTGCTTTTAGCCAATTAATTTATCGCTTAGGGTCATAAAGAATTAATAGGCACATCCCTACACTTGAGTTTTTTATTACTCTAACACTAATTTGACCCGAATTGAAAAGATCAAAACACTTGGGGTACATTATTACGCAAACAAAGGGAATTTGAATTTAACGTTCCCTTCCGTCATTTCATAAACTTTAACTTTTCCCATGAATCCCAATCATCCCAAAATCAGATACAAAGGATATGACTCGACTTAGCAACTTATGCAAGCAACTAGATAATTGAACTAAGGGTTTAGGGTGATAACAAACATTTGCACTAAAAGTGAGTGCATAAGGGTAGGCTAAGGCGATTTGGGTGTATATTTGGGGTGGGGTGTAAACAATGTCTTCATTGATATTCGGAAAACCGAAACATCACAAGAACCGCGAAAAGGATAGGCTCGAGGGGTTAACTAGGTATCGTGTACTAAAGATGAGTACAACGCAAAAGGTGTGGGAATTACTCAACCGATGTGGAAGAAGTAATTATATTACGTATCAAACAAGGGTTATCCTAATGCCTCTTATCATTTAGTTATTCCTAACTACACAAGTGTAGCCTCACTTGCGATCTCGAATGCATCACAAAACAAGTTCTAGAATCTAATATACTACGGTTCACACTCTAAGCATTAAAGATGAATGCTTTTAATTCCTACTAATCTAAGTGGCGATCCTCACATTTTGGGTGGAATTTGGGTGGTAAAGGGTTTTGTGCTAGTCATGCAACTTCCTATCCGTGAGACGCTTTTGTTAAGACTAATGGCCCACTCCTATATGTCATGAAAATTTTAAATTTGGTGCCAAAATTACCCTAACCGACATTTTCTCATGGTTTATTACACACATACAATTTGGACAAAGCAAATAGTCAAGGATAAGTATAGTTTCAAAGTTCCGCTTTATTTTCCCTCCTACACTTAAACCGAACATTGTCCCCAATGTTCCCCGAAGTATCAAAGTTATGATAAAAGAAGGTAATTAAAACGAAAGAAACTAATACTCCCCGATTAGCTCGGTAGATCCGTGTAAAGTGGTGGTTAAATTCTTTTCAAGAAGAATTATTGTGAAAAGCTCCTTCCAATCTTATGTAACTTCTTCTTGACAAACTAAACTCGCACACTGAAGAAAACAAACGAAACCTTCACAGTAAAATCGGCGGTAATAATATATATAAGACTCGATTTAAACTAGGATATAATGCTTGTGGAATGGATGTTTACGACTTTCTAAGAAAATTAAGACCTGAAAATTCCAAAATTTATAAATAACTCGAAAACGAGAAAAGTAACGATGTTTTACTCCTTCTCGACGCCGTCCGTTGCAATCTGACGCCAAAGTTATCCCGACAAAAAGCGGTCTCGCGATTTTCGGAAAAATTCGAAAATTTACATCTTTAGAATCGGAAAATTTTCTCGCAAAACATTCATTATGACTCGATACAAGCATTTGACTCGAACAAACAAACATAAATATCTTTTAATTAATTGTTATTCTCATGTTTACGCTTTTGAAAACGTGTGTAATCCTCCCACACTTATCCCTTATGTAAAATACCTTTACATGCAATTAAGACGGGTTAAAACAAAATAAAGCATTTTACAAATTTAAACATGAGGATAAACAATTAATAAAAGATATATGACACAAAACAAGCAAACAATTAAGCATGGGTTGCCTCCCACGAAGCGCTTTTCTTTATTTAAGAGTCTTGTAGCTAGACTCGTAGTCGTGCTCCTACGCATCGATATACGTAAGTCTATCCTCAACAATGTCGTAAGGATCAAACTTATCATTCAAGTTCCTAGTAGTACGCTCGGTTAAATATGCCTTTTCAAACATCTCACCATCGGGATCATAGATTTGTATCCTAATGTGCCACCTTCCATTACCATCACTAGGTGGTCTATTCCAATTCCACATGTGTTCGGATTTCAACTATCCACTTATTCATGACTAGGTTAACGGCAAGCTTCCTAGGAACCTCGGTCATCTTCCTAAATACTAAGGCGTCTTCGAACGGGTTCACTTCTATGTCCCTAGCCATTTCTTGTTCTTGAAAGTTCTTTGCACTAGCAAAGGCCTTATCTAGGTAAAAAGGTCTTTGGGGCCTATGATGTTCTTATCAATCCAAGGTCCATATCGAGAAGGCTCTCTATCCAACCCTATCTCTTGGGATTTCCTCATCCTTATAGTATGTATGCTTTTTAACATCGTAAACGGATCTAGCACTCCTCTCCTACCACTATTTTGGACATCTTACAATCGATGATGGCACTAGCGGTAGCTAAAATCCTCTTCCAACTAGTAATGGACATGTCGGGTCCTTATTCATGTCTAGTACATGAAAGTCGGCCAAAAGAGTCAACTCTCCTACATGTACTACCATGTCCTTTATTATTCCTACGGACGTGCTATACTACCGTCCGCTAGACCTAAGATAGTTTCCGTTGGTTCAATTTTACCTAGGTTGAGGCTTCATGAAGGGACAACGAACGAGATTGATGCATGATCCTAAATCGGCTAGAGCATCGAGTGGCTTGGAAGTTCCAAGTCTACACCAAGAGTGAATAGCCGGGATCGCCTAACTTTAGGTAAGTTGTTTCGCACAAAGGCGGACCCATGTTTTCCAAGCCTAAGTTCTAACTCATATTTTCTTTTAAAGCATTATAATAAGGCGCATGAGCTAAGACTTCAAGAATCGGTTTTTCTTGATGGAGTTCCTTGTACTCCTCCTCTAAACTAGGTTTGGATTCTTGGTCGACGGGTTTTTCAAGAGTAGGCTTTACCAAAGGTGTCATGCCTTGGTATTTCTTGGATGACTTGGAACCCTTTTGATAGCATTTACCGAGTGAACCGTCAGCGTGAGAGGGCATGGATGCACACTCCCATGGTGAACTAGAACATGAAGTCGATGCAATCGAATTCACTTTTGGGTTCTTAATGGTATCACTGGGAGTGCTCTAACTTCCCGCTCATTGAAGGCTTTTAAGAGGGCATCAAGCTTGGTTGTCATCTCGCCTGCTTTTGCTTAAAATCGGCTTCAAGCTTATTCAATCGAGTTTCGATGACAAAAATCTAGATGCAAATGCCTCAAGATTAGTGGGGTTCCGGTATTAGAAGAATTGAACCAATTAGGCGAACTAGATGAGCTTTGGGGTGTGCTTGAGTTTTGGTTCCACTTAAGATTAGGGTGATTTCTCCATGAGGGTTGTATGAGTTTCCTAAGTTGTTTTGTTCGGGTTTGAAAGTGTACCACTTCTCCCCACTCCGCTTGGTGACGTATGGAGGCGTAGTCCGCAAAAGCTTGTTCGAGAGCCTTGTGCAATCACGAGTGTCATGGGGACCACCGCATAACTCACAAGGTAGAGTGATTTGATTCACTTGTCGTGAGGACTTAGGATTTTGTAGGAACTCATGAGGAATTTAACTTGATCTTCAAGTTCGATCATCCTACGGTCGGGAGGAGGCAAGAGATTGCCTTGACGGTTTGGGCAGCTCACGGGGTCATCCCAACTTTCGTTGTCATAGAGGGCGAGGTCCTCTATTATTTCCCATGATTCCTCTGCGGTGAGATCACTAAGTTTTCCACCGCCGCTTGGTCAATGGATCGCTTAGTGGGAAAGTTGACATGATCATAAAAGATTTGGACTTGGAGCCAAAGATCAATGCCGTGATGAGGACTTTATGAAGTAAACCTGAATCGGGTCCATGCTTCAGAGAGATTCACCTTGTCGTTGTTGGAACATCAAGATGTCATTCCTAAGCTTAGTGGTTCTCCTGGTGAAAAAAATTGAGCAAGGAAGCGAGAAGTAAGATCATCCCAACTTGAGATGGAGCAAAGGGAAGTCGCTCAAGCCAATTACTAGCTTGGTCCCATAGAGAGATTGGAAGAGACGCAGCGCGTGGTCTCCCGAGTAGTAGCATCCGGTCGATGGAATCGACGATTTTGAGGAAATCCTCGGATGTCGATTTGGATCTTCGAACGAAGTCCATGGAATGCACATCCGCTTTGCACCAACCGGATGGTGTCGGATCGCAGGCCGTAGTTTGGGCTTGGTCGGAAGCTCAATGGTGTTCCTATAGCCTAGGTGGCTTGGTCTCGAGTATTCACCAAGAGTACGGGCTCTTGGCGGGTCATTTGGTGGTGGGTTGATGAATGGTAGTGGGTTATCACCTTCCATAATGAAAAGTGATGGAATTACAAACAAAGGTCACGAAGAAGGGGATAGACTAAGAGAAATCTAAAATGAGAAAAATTTACTTGATAGAATCAAGCAAAGAAACCTAAACGAGGTGGACTACTAACTAGCTATTCTATTCCCCGCAGCCGCGCCAAAAACTTGATAACGCTACATGCGCTGCTCGGGGTCAAAGGAACTTCCTTTTCTTGAGCAAGTTTTATAACACCCTAGGCGGAACCTAATCGTTGTAGTGTAGTAATTAGGTAAGCCACGGGTATTGATATAGTTCTCTAGGGAATAGGAATGCTAGTGGAGTTACTACGCTAAGGTTAAGGTTGAGGAAGATTATTTTTTATCTTTTATATTTTATGAAAAATGAAAAGGTACGAATCTCGGTATTGGATTTGGGGGTTGGTATTTCACCGATTACTCTACTATTATCTAATTATCTAAACTAAGGTTGTGAGTCTATGTCTAATTAATGTGTGCACGTATGATAGTTTAAAGATGTGTTTACTTAGTTTGTATTACTCCTTAATTATCTCCTATTGATGGTTGAGTGTCACGCCTTATTCCTAGTTGCGTTGTGTTTCTAAAGTTGTAGGGTATGCGCTTTCTCCCTAACTCTTTGAACTTACCAAAGGGTCTTGTCTACAAACCCACTAGAGATTATAGACTCCTACTCTAAGGCGCTCTTCGGATGGTTTAGCCTACAATCACTGTAATTATACTCTAAGGTTCACAAAGATGAATCAAGCATTAAGTACACAACGAATGACCTATCGTGATTACTAGATCATTAATCAACTAAGATAAGAAACAACCAATCAATATTTAATAATTAAGTTTCATACTTCCTAAGCAAACACATAAATAAATTAGCTTGGACATGGAGAACATGCAAGCATACACACAAATAATCAAAGACATAATTGAATTAATGAAGTAAAGACTTATCTTGGTGTAAGATAGGGTTTAAAACCCTAAAATATTGTACAAGACACCTTATGTTCGGTTTTAGGTTTTTACTCCAAAGACTCTCCACACAAAGACCAAAAATTCGATTCTATATATAAGATTACAATTGCGACGGCCACACTTATGTTTAGTGACGCCGCCGTGTCGCCGCCATTAGGGTTTCGCTTTGCCACGTTAACCTTGCGACGGCGTCACCTTATGTACGTGACGCCATCCTTCACCGACGTCGTCGATTGCATCTAGGCCGTCCGAGTAGCGACGGCCTACTCTTCCACCGCTAGACGCCGTCACTTGAAAATACGAAGTTTGAGACCGAGTCGTCACAATAATTTTGGGACGGCGTCACAAAGTAGTACCGACGCCGCCGCCTTCTACTTTCAAAGAATCGTGAGTGTCTCGATTTCGACTTTGGCCATTTTCTTCATATATTCGCGCCTTTTCGTCCAAATAAGTGCCATTCCAAGATTTTGCCTTCACGAGACCTAAAAAGTGAAAAGGAATGATATTAAGCAATAACGGATACAAAAGTGATCAAATAAGGACTTAAACGACCCCTCAAAATGGTACCTTTTAAAACCTTATCACCAAGTTATTTGCATTCAAAGCATCTGATCTTTTTCCTGTCAAACCTAGCTGATTCTCTTCCTTTGTAGCCAAACTTCCTTCCAGAGCCCTCTTCAAACCTCTTGACTTTCACAGCAAGCATGGCCATCCGCCATTTAAGATCCATCTCCTCCATATCCCATTTATCCACTTGTTCAAAGTCTTCATAGGTCAACTGCCGATCATCGATTCAAAGAACAAATGAGTAGAGCACATCTTCATCACAGACTAGACTTTGATCTTCTTGTAGAAGAATTGCGTGTTCGATGTCAACCGATGAAGAAGTGGGACTATCAAGATATGTTATCATTGTGTTCCCACCGTAGCACCAACAAAGCTAGAGTGTGATGGAGCTGAGAAAAGTAGAGTGACCTTGATGTCAAGCTCAAGAGATTCCGCCTTGTTGTATAGATCATCAAAGCTTATGTAGTCAAGGCCTTCTTTGCCTTGAGTAAGGGACACCGACTCCAAGAAGGAGGTAGAGCATGAAGGAACTTGAGATTGCACTCCTCAAGATCGGTTTAGATTTTAACCGATTGTCGGCCGAGGATCTTCAAACCCGCCATAGCCCTTATGTACACCCTCTTCTTCGAGATTGAGAACTCCGAAGCTTTGTTTGAGCATAGACTTCCTCATTTTCGGACTCATCGCTTCCACCAAACCTCGCTTTTATTCCTCTCCAACTCATGTTTGCATCATCCGGATGATAGAAATCGCTCATGTGCTCATCTCGGAAGGGCTTGTAGCAAGGTAGTCCTCGCTTGGTTTCCTTTGGATAGCAACTGCTCAGCTTGTTGTTGCGTGGAAGAATTATAATGTTCCATTCAAGATCTCTTCCAAGACTTTTTATCGCTTCCTTTAAGGATGATTTGCCGAGATTGACATCCATGTTGGAGATATAGTTTTCCATCTTCATGGCCCATATCTCATATTCGTCCTTTTTAAGGTAATGGAATTTAGCATTGGTGTTGGACATGGTGACCACTTGCCGAATAGAAGATTGGGTGTTTGACTGGGTGTTTGATGACTCAGTCGCTCATCACTCTCAAAGATCGTAATGTTTTGGTGGTGACATTGTTAAGATTTTGTAGAAAGGACTGCCTTCTTAGAAATATTCTCACGAGGCTCGATACCACTTGTTAGGTTCAGTCCCAGATAGATCTTATGAGCCTAGAAAGAGTATAGCCTGCCTGTAATCACAAAACAACTAAGGAGAACCTTTGCAAGAATTGTACTCACGTGGAAAATAAATACAAGACTTAAGAAGACAATAAACACTATAAACTTGATCCTCTATGGATCTATATTCCTTCACTATAATTGTTATTGAAAACGTGCATTCAACCCTAGCCGCTAGTTTCTTTTATAGTACAAGAAAACCTAACTTTGTAGCTTGCTAAGCACTCAAAAGATATGCACAATCTATTCCTATTTTAACTCATGCATATCGTAACTAATAAACTAATAAAGTGGAAACTACATATCCGTAGAAATAAAATAACTATCAGAGGAAACTGAACTATCAGCAGAAACCTCACTATCAGCAGAAACGATACTACTATCAGCAGGAACCATATCAGCAGGAACCCACTATTACATAATTCCCAACATCCATACTTGCTAATCTCATTTGTATACATTTATTTACCTTTATTACGAGTACTACACGCTATGTATCCGAGAATCTTGTAGTTGAGATTCACTACGATGGCGAGTTTATTCGTTGCCTAAATTAACTTACGCGTGTAGGCGCACCCTTGTGCAAACGCTCAAGAAGTCCACAAGGATGAACTTTAATCAAATGCTTGACTTTTTGGCCAACAAGTTAGAGAGTGAGATACGGCTTTGTATTTATGTAGGCCACTAATTGCTCTTTCAACCGGTTTGACAATTGTTGAATGCGATAATGACATTAAAAGGATGTTTGAACTTGCCGAGGAATGTGGGTTGATCGGCTTGTACAATGCACATGCACCGATAACTTAGCATGTTTCTATTATGATAACCTAATTATGGATCTTCTTGATGAGCCAACGTGCTGTGATAGCAATACATGATAAACTTGTGGAGCTTGCTACTTCTAATTCTACCGATATTGCTTGCACGGGAGGAGGAAGAAAGGGTCACCTCCCTAAGAAGCCTCCATTCCAAACTAGAAGTCAAGGAATTGAATGTCAAGGAAAGAATCTATTCATGGATTTTTGGCTAGCGAAATTGTTGATGCCGACATTGGGTTCAAGGACGATGAATGGTACTATGGGGTATTTCTTGGTCTCAGATATATGGATGTTGGGCTTCTTCTTCTTCCGTTATGATGCTTCTGTCATAAGGTCTCTAGAAAACCTTATGCAAGGAGGCACTACTTTCAAACACCAAGATCGGGCTTACGGAAGTTCAAGATGTCGAGGCATTTAAAGGTCTAACAAGAGACCGCCGTTGAGGAGGTGCGGATTAAAAGCAACTTGGTTTTAAGGAACCAAGGTTGGAGTGTAGGTATTTTATGCAAGATGCTCATGTCGCCGATAACGCTAGAAACCGGGTGTTAACATAACTTAAAACTCAAAATAGTTTGTCGCTTAGCCTTTTTGTAAACGTTATGTAATTGTTAAACATTTTTTGTTGGTGCTTTATGATTACCAAAAAAATGTTCAACAATTACATAAAATTAACATGCGATGTTTTTGTGTAACCATCCGCTTGGGGTTATCGTAGTATGCACTGCTTTTTTATCTACGCTCGTGTCCGCTACATAATACCGTGTATGAATGCTTTATAGTATGATGTATATCATGGCAACCTTGATGGGGCATCTCTGCTTTAGGATAGCAACCCCATAGGGCAACTTCATTTTTTTTAGATAACTAAACAAAGTAGAAACTTATCATATAGGGCAACTTCATTTTATTGGGGACCAGAGATATTTTTTTTTGCCTTCAATAGTCAAGATTTTTGGTGGGTGTACACGTGTTCAACTATGTTTTGGGCACGCATGGTAACTATCTTTTCCCGCTTTAGTGCTTTATCCAGCCTTGTTAGTATTTACCCACTTTCACCTCAAAAAAAAATAAATAAATAAACACTAAAAAAATTGTATTTGACAGTTTTGCAGCTTGATTATACAGTTTGCATCTTGTCTATCTAGTGTTTGGATTTACCCATTTTTTGCTAACTAAATAAGTGCTTGCATTGGCATAACATAAAAAATACATAATACAATTTAGTCTACATATATTATGAAATACAACATATAACGAGAATAGGTCGTGGCTCACTTGTTCAATGACGAGCATGTCATTACCTAGGTGTATCAATTGCAGCTTGTTCAATTGCTCGGTCATTTTTAGGTGGTTCACTTATTATTCAACTTGCAAGTCGTTGGGTTTCTTCATCACTAAGGTCACTGGGTTCTGTACACATAAAATCATGAATTTCATCAGTTGTTGATGTAGTCTCACTTCTACCTCTGATACTCACTGAACCACCACTAGCCCCATCACACCATCACACCTTCACCTCTACGAACTGCAATTGTTTTTTCCCTGCTAACATGTACACCACCAAGTCTATATGCATCAACCCCACAAAGAGTATTGTTGTCGCTTCCGTAAAAATTCATTGGACAACAATACCACATGATTTCTCTATTCGGTGCACGCCTTGCATCTAAGGTCAATCATACTTGTTTTCTCTTTCCATCCTGCAACCAATGCATACCATTTTCTCAACCGGTTTCGATGTTATAACGAAATAATAGCATTCACGGTTTATATAAGAACGCCTACTAGCATAACCATCTCAGATTTTTCCTCTTCATTTATTACACTTGAATGGTGTGCCATACTAGTTGGTTGGAGAATTTAATTGAAGAGTAACACACACTATTTCTAAAATATTCAATTACCTTGTGACTAGTCAAATTAAAGGTCACCAACATTGTTATAGCAGAGTAACCTTAGAAAACATGTAGTAACAACATGTTTATATTATTTGGTCTACAAAGACTAGCAAGACTAACATGTAATAACATTTTAAGTCTTAATTCAAACCTTAGACAACATGTAGTGACAACACGCTTATATGATAAATTGTCTTCAAGACTAGCGCCTAACTTTAACTAGCGCTTTTAGTCGTTAAAGTGACAAATTGTAAGATACATGAGGGACCTAGAATGACAAACACTTAAACCTTTTATACCCACACATCATTTTATGGTCCCAAGTCCCAACAATCAACATCCCCACATTCTTTGTTATACACTAGGTCACTTTCAACAAGAATCCAAATAAAATATATCGTTGTCCTTTTCGCCTATTTTAGAAACAAATCCAGTTTGTTGTACTCTCTCGTATGTACTTTGTTACCGTGATTCGCTCATATATTTATACATGAATATAAATAATCGTGCACTTTTATATTTTATATTCAATTAGTAAATTTTTTATTTAATTCAAAGTTATTTAAATTGTTATTAGGGTTTATGTTTTATAAGTATGCTCATTATACCCCTTTAACTCAAGTGGTTCATTCTAAGTGTTAGGGTTTATGTTTTATATGACATGTCGAAACCAACAAAGATGATGTTTTTGTGTCGCTTACTTGATACACTTTGTTTGTTTGAAACGTTACATTCCCATATGCATATTTTAATAATGAGATTTACTTGCATTAACCATGTAAACAGTCCACAATAATGACCAAACAAATGATTTATTCTTAAAACAATGGAGGCGGTATTCTTTCGTAATAGATCATGAGATGCGTGCACAATTAAAGGTGACCATAATATAATTATTTAACGAAACCATTGCTTTTATTTATTCAAATATTTTACATCCATTTGCCAAAGCCTAGACCCACATTTCACAACAAAGAATAAACTAAAATTCAAAGACAAGATACATGACTAGAAATAGAAATACCAACATAAACAAGACATCGTCACCGCTAAGACAACAATTAACCGAATCAAGACACCATGCCTTTCAATTTCTCTATGAATGACGAAGCTCTTGGGCTCGCTCACTTCTTCATTACATTGACCAATATCACGCTGCTCACGATCTTCTCTTCATAGTTTGGTTAATTAATCGTAATACTTTCCACACAAGATTCAAATGGGTATAAAAGCTCCAACTCTCCAATAACATAATCCCTTTCACCACACGCCTCGATTTCTTGAGCCTTCTTCATCAACTCGCTTCATCCACCATGACAACACATCCCTTCGAAAACGAACAATCATCATATCTCTAACAAAACTAGATCCCGCAACACCAAAGAAGTTCTTCGCTGAATGGCATAGGTGTAGTCATCCTTTTTCGCTTTGTTTTGTATGTTTTATTTTTTTCCCTTTGATTGCTATGTGTGTGTTTTAAATAGAAGGTTTAGTTTGGTTATAATATAATCGGTGTTGTGTCGGTGTACAAAATTGATGCGTCTGTTGAGTTGATGCCACCCTAGCATTTTGTCTACCACAAGAAGTAGCATTAAATGACCAACCTTTCACATACACGCCTTTTCATTTTCCCGCTTTTATTATTACATATACCGCAGCTTACTACTATTAAGATTAAAATGAAACCACGCCAAACAAATTACGTGATATATATGAAACCAGAGGACAAAAAATATAATAAATTACAAAAATAAATTACAAATAATAATAAAATAAAATAAGATAAAACGGAAACGTAAGAATTGCCGGATTTACCTTCATTTTTATAGACACTTATTCATATTCTATGCTTACTTACTTGCAATATGTAACTTTTATTGTTTTTTTTTATTTTATTTTTTTGTTTCTTTTCTTTTTTCTTGCACTTTGCAGGTTTGATTTTTTTTGGCATAACAATACAAGAAGAGGGAACTTGGCATAAATTTATTCCAAACGTTGACACATTAAAATATAATTCGCTAGGTATATTGTATGTTTGATTTACCCAAATGTGTATTGTATTTTTTTTTACTCAAATAAATTTGTCAAGTTTTGTAACTAGTTGGCCAGTTTACATGAATACACGTATGAGTAATAAAATATGACTGAATGCAAATTATATCCACTCAATCCCCACCCCTTTTTTGCATACATCACAACTGGACTAAAAGTACTATCGTAGTTGCCATGAGTACACTATTTAGTTGCCCAAAGTACCATTTGCTAGCTATGCACTAGCAAAGTCGTCATAAAAATAGTTTAAAAATAGAAAGATGTAAATTAAATCCAATGAACCCAAAACCCTTGTTGCATACATCACCACTTGACTAAAAGTACTACTACGTAAACTAGTTGCCATTAGTACACTATTTAGTTGCCCAAAGTACCATTTGCTAGGTATGCACTAGCAAACTAGTCATAAAAATAGTTTAAAAAATAGAAAGATGTAAATGAAATCGGTCAAACCTCACCCCTTGTTGCATTTCTTGTTGCATACATCACCACTGACTAAAAGTACTACTATTTAAAATAGTTGCCATGAGTACACAATTTAGTCGCCCAAAGTATAGTTGCCATGAGTACACAATTTAAGTGCCCAAAATACCATTTGCTAGCTATGCACTAGCAAACTCGTCATAAAAAATATTTGAAAAAAATAGGAAGATACTATAAAAAAAACAAATTATGGGTGGGTACTTATTTGGTGTGATCCACTTGTCCATTGGAAACAGATAATTGTTGTTGGGAATTACAAGTTTGAGTTGATAAAGACAAAAAGAATGAAACAAGAGGGACTTAATATGACAAGAAGGAAACCTACTAAAAGATGGAAGGGCTTGCTTGCAAAAGAAGTTTTATTTATTAGTCCTTATCCTCTAGTATATAAAGAGGATATAGGTGTAGGTTTTAATTAATTCTTCCAATAATGTAGTCGACTAAAAGGTGTGAGCTAGCCTAGACGTTAGGAGAACGCCTAGGTATTGGTTTTAGATTAGTGTGTCCTAGGCGTATGTTCATGTAAACGCCAGGTTATTAGTTTAGTTAGTAGACGTGTTTCTATAAACGCCTAAGATTAGTTAGTGTTAGTGATTGAAAACCTTTAGCAATAACAAAGTATTGTTTTGATTATTCCATCACAGATTATGTTTATTATCTTTGTTATTGATCCCAAATGAGCTTATAAACGATTTTATCAATTGGTATCGAGCGGGAGCTCTTGATATAGGGATTATTCAAGGTTTTGTGTCGTTTAATTGGTGCGCTTCAAAGAAAAGCGATCTTGTTGTCGAAAAGAAAGGCGTTTCATGATGGTGATTTGATTGGTTAATGGGAAAGTGCATTCCATGAATTTGTTGTTGACGCTTTCTTTCATGTGCACGATCAAATAGTCAATTATTTAAAAATATATGTATCTCATCACGCATATACGCATGATTTGATCTTAAAGTAGAATGGGAGATTCGGTGGTATGCGGTCCATGGTTAGTAAGCTAGTCTCATGACTTTTGATTGGCCAAAATTGTTATATGGTCACGTGGGATATGGTGGGGTTAAGCTGATCTCATACATGCTATTAGTAATTTGCATCAAGTGCCTTGGTCCCTCATTCGTTTGAATGGTTATTCACATGACTGCTATTCTCTCTCTTGATGATAACACATGGGACCCTCGAATATTATTCCTACTGATTATATTGGTCTTAATGATAAGAAGAACGGATGTTGTTTGTCTTTTGATTGGTCTTTGACAAATCATGGGATGGTGGATCACGTGAGGCTCAATAATGAAAAGGTACTGCTTGGTGTATCCGAATAATATACATGGACTTGAAGTTTAATACTGGTGATCGTTAAAGTACTGCTACTGCTATAAATTTGAAAGTACTGCTTTGCACAAGTTCGAAAGTACTGGTAAGTTGTTAAAGTATCATTGCATGATTTTTAAATCTTGCTCATTGATTTTAAAATATCGCTATGCGATATTTAATGAACGATCGCTTCAAGGAACCGCAGCTTATATGAAAGTATCGCTCCTTCTCAACATAACGGTCAAGGTTTTTACATGGTGCAACTTATTTGAATTGACAGTATAATGGTTTCTTACGAGGCGATTTGAAATTAAGGGGAAGTCGAGCATATTGTTATGGTTTTTTTAGCGACGCACACAGGTTATTGTTCACACACACAGGAAGAAGTTTATGTTCTTAAAAGGATTTAAAAAAAAGGCTCGTTTTGGAGATTTATTGAAGAATTGATTACGAAGAGGATTATTTATCACTTATTTGAAGGTGAAGTGGAATTACTTGGTTTGTGTTCTTATCATCTAGCTTGTTGAATCTAGCAATGTGTGATTTTTCTTATGATGCTCTATGCACACATTTCACTTAAAGGAGTTACATTGTAGTGCTCAGTGTCTCATACTAGTTGAGGATTCTTTTCAAGGGATTGCGGTCTACTTATATTTTGTCCGTATAAGTATGGAGTTCTGTGGATAGTAAAAGATTTAAGACACAAGTTTGGGAAATTTTACTTCTTCATCAAGTTCGTTATATTTGATTTTCTTCACAAGTGATCATTACATAAAGCCTACAGATTTTAAAGAATCAAGAAGATGGTTAACATATGGTTTTTAGGGAAGCTTATTGTTAAAAGTTTAACCATCTACATGCATCACTCAAGGGAAGTTGTTGATTTTACTATTGTTGATCATTATTACTACTGCTAGTTGAAGTTTTCACTGCTTTTGAATCCATTTTTCTTATGATGCGAATGGTGGGCGATTTGAAGCATTGGAAGTCTTAGATTGGAAGTATGATATTGGTCTGTGGTGGTCAAGATCATTATTTGCATATGTTCCTATTTGGATGATAACAAAAGGGAAGAGATGTTTGAGTGACATGACATGGATTAAGGGAAGACAAAGGAAGACATACTTGTTTCATTCATGGCGAGATCCCTGATCTCAATTTCTACTCGCCTAGGAAGTTCGTTCAAGAATGGTTTTGTCATTATCAACTAGGGGAAGATTGTTGGGAATTACAAGTTTGAGTTGATAAAGACAAAAGAATGAAACAAGAGGGACTTAATATGACAAGAAGGAAACCTACTAAAAGATGGAAGGGCTTGCTTGCAAAACAAGTTTTATTTATTAGTCCTTATCCTCTAGTATATAAAGAGGATATAGGTGTAGGTTTTTAATTAAGTCTTCCAATAATGTAGTCAACTAAAAGGTGTGTGTTTAGCCTAGACGTTAGGGGAGAACGTCTAGGGTATTGGTTTTAGATTAGTGTGTCCTAGGCGTATGTTCATGTAAACGCCTAGGTTATTAGTTTAGTTAGTAGACGTGTTTCTATAAACGTCTAAGATTAGTTAGTGTTAGTGATTGAAAAACCTTTAGCAATAACAAAGTATTGTTTTGATTATTCCGCTGCGTATTATGTTTATTATCTTTGTTATTGATCCCTAGCTGAGCTTATAAACGATTTTATCAATTGTCATAACTAGTTTGTTAGAAATTTCGTCTATATATGACGCTATGTAACAAAACAGCTTTTGGTATCTCTATTAGTGATAGTATTAGAAAAGCAAACATAACGATGTCTCGGGCATGGTTTTATGTGATGAATTACCAATGTTCGGTGGCTCAAAGTTGTTAAAAGATATTACGATCGCGTACTACGGTGTGAATTGGAAGTTGCTTTACGTGATGAAGCGCATCATAGGAGGAATGTTGTTGAAATTAGGGCCGTGTCAACCGTAGACAACAAATGATAGCGAAGCGGAGCTTTTATGCGGTTCGGATTGTTGGTTGCCAACTATTAATCACCCGTTAAGGATGCAAATGAGGATTCAACCGAGTTCCAAACTTCAGATTCTTGGTTTAGAAAACATGACCGTGTTAAAGAGTCGAATGGTTTAATTGAAAAGTTGGAGTCAATGGAGATTAGATGTGCTTTGTATTAATTACATGGAAGTTGTTGCTTTTTGTTTATTAGGGGATCGTTACATTTTGGAGTCACTTATCTCATCTTTGTATAGTATGTGTATGTCATGTTAATCTATGGATGTGATCCCTTTATGTTACTAGTATATATTTGTTTCATGTAGTTATTCAAACTGTGTGAGATAGTAAGTCACTTTAAAAATAAAAATTTACTAAAAAGTAGTAATATGAAGATGAAATTTTATTTAGTTAAAAAAAGTCATAATGCGGGTGGGTAACTTGTTTGGGAATGCAAGCCAATGAGACGATTAATAATGGTAGTAAGAATTTTGTGTCTCGATAATAGAATATGATGACGTGTTGAGTTACATGCTTATTTATGTGTTAGAATAATAACCCTTATAATATCATTAAAAAATTAAATAAATACAAAATTAAAAAAAAAAAAAAAAAAAAAAAAAAAAAGACATAATTTTAACAAAGACAAATTGGGGATATATGCGCCAAAAATTAGTAACAACTGCTACAAGTGTTAAAAAGTAAGTTTTAGTACAAATTAATTTGGATTGAATTGGGATACAAACTCGATTAAGAGGCTAAAGGTTTTGAACAAATTCTAAGTCTGTTTCATACGAAATCCCCAACCACCGCTAACGCCGATCTAACCATCGCTAACGTCGTTGTACCCACTCCTAGTGTCGCAAAACCACCGCTAGTTTCCTCAAAAGCAAATTTGTTTGTGTTTACGTAATCATTTATATTCAAATACCAAAAGGAGAGAAAATCTGCATGTAAAGATTCACGCCTTCCCAAGTAATTTTATGTCAAATATAGCAAAGAATAAGCAGGAGCTCAGGCACGCGCCTACCCACAAAACAGCTTAATGAAATTAATGATAACGCGTGCACTAACAAGAAAATCCTCGCTATAAATACGCGAGCTAAATCAAGGGAAAGTCCGTAAAAGCAAAAGGAACCATTCCTTCTCATACAAAAATATTTCCACCGCAACTGCAACCGGAATATTTTAGAAAACCGAGAGAAGTTGAAGATGTTATTCTAAAAAGATACGAGATGGTACACAAGACAAAAAGAATACATACGGACGTCAACAACAACTCATTGCCCACGCATCACGCTTCCAAAAGCCCATACATAGCCTAAACCTTTACCCCCAAAAAATCGCAGCTAATGTCACGACAACCGAAACATGTTCTAAAATTACTACTAATAATGCTTAGTCGTTCTAAAATGATGACTAATAACCCATCTCCGCGAACATCCACAACACACCTTCACCCAAAACCCATGTCCATTCAAGTTGTGGTAGTCTACCAGACCATACGCATACCAAAGCGGGAGTTTAAACCTAGCGACTCTCATTAGCAATACGGGATCTTGAAAGTGCATTTCCTTCAGAACCTCGGCGCTCGAGCGGAAGAAGAAATAAATCATGGAATTGGGTCCGGAGTGACAAAATATGTTCGCAGATGGGTCCCGTAGGAAGGGCGACAAAAGGAAGTTAGGGCAACGAAACACGTAAACCACCCCAACTAACAAGAAACTTCCCTAAGAAAGTCAAACAATCGAGGATGAAAGTTATGCCTTCTTCTTCACAGCAAACCGCCCTATCATTCAAGCGCGTCTACTAATTCGTGCATATCTCGTTGATGACTGGGTCTAAGGAAAAAATGACCACCATGGAGCCGGATAAAATAAAACCCGCTGGTCAGCTACATTACCAAAAGCCCTTCCCTGCACTCTCGCAGAGGGGCGATGACGAGAAACCCCGAAAGGCCCATTGAAGTTGAAAGGCCTATCTAATTCCTGGGAATCCCATGGTTGAATACGGGGCCACGAGGAAGCAAGCCACCGAACTCCTTCAAGAAAAGGCTAAAGGCAAAAGACCCGCACCGAAAAGCCACCGGAAAGCTAGCGGAAAAGAAGAGTGTCAAGAATACACAAACCAAGGGCAGAAAAGTCGCTGCACCACTACTAATGTACTTGTCACCGCTAGTATGATTGTGTGGATGAATATGTAATATTCTAGAATGTCTTCGTAGGATGTTTTGTATTAGATAAGTATTGTAAGTCTATTTATCTTGTACAGTACTTAGTGTATTTTGTAAAGGACTCCTTGTCCTATTAAAGGAGGTCCTAGGTTTGAGTTATATATAAGTTTTGGTGATATCTAGAGTCGATACACTTCAAGGTTGTAAACGCTAATACTATTTAGAGTATTCGTGTATTAACAACATATCGAGGTGTTTAATGAGAATAACTGTTCGTTAATTATTATTCTTTTTAAGGAGTACTAGGTTGTGTTCGTTTAGTCACCTTCTATAGTAGATCCTTCGCTAAACTGGGATTTAAAACAAATTTTTATGTTAATGGACGAAACAATTTTAAAGACCATCACTCATTCTAAAAACATCAACATCTTCACTTGGATTATTTTTTAAAGAACATCTTCACAACGCATCAAAGTTATCGATGTGTAGAGTGACATTCGCTTGAGTGGATTATTTTGAGCTTTATACGACGCTTGTAAACATAAAAAATGCTACATCGCTTTTATGCTCGATTACTTAAATTAAGTTACAACCGCTAGTTGTTTTTACTACCGCTTTTGGGTCGAACAGTGACGTCTGCTTACCAACGCTTGTAGTAAGCTTACAACGCTTAGTTAATTTGTACTAGTGTTGAATGTTAAACCTCTATTTTTGGAAGTGTGCATTGTCTCAAGTTGGTAGTTATTAGTAGGTTGTAGAATACGAAATGTACGCCTGTAAGGAGTCGTGGGTTTATAAAAGTAGTCCGTATGGAAAACAAGTTGCCCTAAGAACAAAATTAGGTTTCCAAATTATTTTGGGTAACAACCGCTTGTTGCCTAGATTAAAAAAAATGGATGATGGGATAATGTAAGATGAATGGTAAATACGCTGACATACAACGCTTGATATGTATAACCAACTACATATTACGATTACTACATTGTTATAACTTTAATTGTTACATATTATATAACCACTGATTGATAACATTCATCGACTACTAAAAATCTAAATACCCAATGCTTCCTTCCCACATGACAACAGACTAAAACCACAAACCTTCATTCCCATTTAGCCCGATCCAGAATTTCACCGAACAAACCTGTTGAAATGGCATTTATATATCATTAACCAAATCAAGTGATAATGTTTAAAAGGAACATGAATAGAATGGTGTTATAAATAAAACATACTATAGACAAGACAATCAGATGATTTAACAAAAGAAGAGATTCTTTGTATGGGGCGATGTAGAAGATCCCGATCTCCTAAAATTCCCATGTCGACAAATAATTCAAGTTCTTTGTTGTACAGAATAGCGAGTGACCCAAATGGTTACTAGTGTACGCTTCCACTATTGGAGCCTGATCCTTTGTAAACCCAAGCAAACGAATAGATAATAGGGTGGGGATGGCAAAGAGGCTTCTAAATGATCTTATGGCAAAACTATTCATGTCTAACACCCATCCACAAAACAATGGCATATCTTCATCAATGATCATACCAGAAATCACTAGAGAGGTTCCAAGATCGAAAACATAGAATGGAACTGGAGTTCATTTTTAAAATCATGGAAGGTCTATAACTTTAAATTGGTTGGTTACCAAATCAAACAAAATCAACATATAAATCTTGTATGTAACAATCGTCTCATTAGTTAACTTTTCACCCCAAATTCAATAGATAAAATGACCTAAACCGCCGACTTTGACGCTTCAATTTGATAGTTTCACGAGGGTGGAAATTTCAAGGCATGTCCACCTTAACGAGTTGAAAGAAAAGATGAAACATACCGTAAACCACTTTGGAAAACAGGATAGAGACCTTCACGATCGTTGGTCAAGAGTGTCCTGACGGACCAAGAAACCAAAACAAATCTTTTACATTCAATTTGATGCGTAAACGGGACATGTACCGCAAGTGATCTTTGGATTGTCGGGTTCCAAATAATGTACATTAGAATAGAGCCATAAACAAAACACGAAGACCATGAGAATTGCCAACCGCAATCATAGATGAAAGCATTAAATCAGATGAAGCACCGTGAGCGGTCACCGCTCATTAAAAGCTAACATAAAACCTTTGCACTCGATCAAATGTTAGCGTAAAAACACTCATCGCTACGACGAACACCGTAATTAGAGATGAAAACCACAATCTATACTAGCCTTCCATAACTTGCAAACACTACGTAGTCGGAGTATAGACTTAGAAGGTAGCTCGAATGATATCTAGTTGAACATCCAGGATATAGCCTGACATTTTGTTAAACAAAAGCGTAAATATTGGGATAAAGATATGAAGTGAATAGACCAAAAGAAGAAAGAAAGATGTTGTTAAACAAATTAAGAAAGATTTGTATTAAAGAAAGAGATTGGCAAAAGAAGACATTTAAGGACTTGTACTGTGAATGTACTATAGGGCAACCAAATATTAAATTTCGCTAGTATATACCAAATAAATTAATAAAGTATACATAACCCATAATATATAGAAGTGGTTTGCAAAGCATAGGCTTTTTGTGCACGGTATTAACTAAAGAAATGCCGCTGAGTTAAAAAAATATTATAATAATCGACTAATATATAATAGAAGTAAAAGACCTACAATATACGTTGAAAGAAAAATACTCACATGTCAACATTAGACAATAATTATGGGTCAAACGGACATTAAGGATAGTACCTTGAAAGACCGCTATCTAATTATGTATTCAACCTTGTGCCTGTATATTCAAGCATCCGCTCACTGTAAGCTAAAGTTGTTCAAGAGAGTCGCCTACTCCGAGGTCGTTACGAGCAATCTGATAAAATAATCCACACCCATACTCCGCAATACCATACAACTCCGATTGTTTTGGTACTTTTGGACACTTGTATGTGATTTTATAATCCCCTGATATGCCCTTACTATGCAAAGACCCCAATGCTTGTTAGGTACGATTTAAGTTGTGTTTGTAACTTTCTCTTGAACCTCGCAACCACCGCTCACCTCCCGAGGTCGACCCAAGAGAGTCATAAATGTAAACAACTCCAAAGCGGATATGGAGCTCACAGAGTACCCAAAGGTTTTGTATTTTCATTCATGGAAAATACACCGATATATAAAACAAATGCAGATATTATGTCGCTTATAACAAAGAGGGTATATGTACGGTAAGAGTCCGCCAAAATGACCTTTGCAACATCTCGCCAAGCCACTGTGGTATGTTGTGCCATCCGAATAAGTGGTAGGCATGTTGCCACCCAGGATTTGATTGCAAAAGTACACCGCCAAAGCCCAACTGCATCACCGGTCTAAACAACCACATCAATTCAACCCATGCATCCAAGTGTCATGACAGATAAAGCAAATCAAAATGTAAACATTCGTTTCATAAGTAACAAACGAATAATAAACAAGTGCAAGAGACCAAATAGGCATCGTGTTTACTCACTAACTCATTAAGCCACCACGGCAGCCTTCAACACATGCCAAGGCTACCCAAAATCCCTATAAGAAATAACCGCACCGAGCCCCAAGGAAACCTATAAAGTAATGGTTCTTAAGCTTCAAATACTTGTGAAGGTAATCGTGAACAATAACCTTCTTCTTGTTGCATTTCGTGTGTCGTAAAAGTTCCTAAAATAAATATATTCAATAACATACACACAATGATAATGATGTTATCGATTAACAAACAACTCTACCTCTACAAACGGTTCAATTGTGGGCTAATAGAATCGACTAACCGACATGTTCGGGGTTTCCGATGTTTCGAAACAAAGTTGAAACATAAGCGTAAAAATAAAAAGATTCGCTTCGCCATAATTTAATAAGGTGATGTACATCCAAACGGCCGGATAATAGCCTCGCAATGACACCGCGATCTTGTAATATGGCGGCAAGGAGTAGCCGATGTTTTGATACCCCATTTTCTCGAATTGACAGACCCAAACAACGCCGCGTAAGTTTGTACAAAGGCGCCTTTTTACCGAGGTGGTCGCTCAATTTTACTCTTTTCTTTTGTTCGTATTCATATCGTAGAAAAGATCTTCCAATGTAGGTTTGTCATTAGGACCTACCACACTTGCAAATGACACTTTCGGGTTTAACTCGAGATTCGTGGGCTTCAGTCTTTACTTTGTTGGCATATCTTCTAGGCTAACCACAAAGAATATCATTGTTATCGGATTCAAGGCCAACAAACGAATTTTTGTCAACCACATCCCCTTGTTGATCATCACAATCCATTAAATCTAAAGACTAAGACACAATTTTGTATCGACGCTTTGTTGACATTATCTTGGCAGAAACAGAGTGTTATTTGGCCAACCACATTTACATATGGCGTGTTGTTGTCTTTAAACCGACATTCGAGAATATAGTATGTTACAAAACATCACATTAAACTATTTTATTTATCGCGATGTTTTATCGAGAATGTAGATACCTCATGAGCTTTGTTGGTGGTGTTCCTACTCGTCTCGCACACAATCAATATTGCTAACGGGTTCAGTTGGTAAGCCAATTGTTTCAACCACATCTTGTTGTTCGTTATCACAATCCATTGCATCTAGAGCATTATCACCAAACTTTTTCATCGCTTATGTAAGACGCACCAATCATTACCACAACTGTTCCCGCCGAATTTTAAATATATACATAGGTAGGGACGATGCTATAGCCGATATTTAAACCAGAATCAAATATAACGTATAACAATGGGGTCACCGGTATTTTATTTTCCTCTTTAGTGCAACCGTGGAAGTTGAGTACTACTTTCACCTCCATATTCCATAACAAGACATTTTTGGGTCATGGCACAAGCTTCAACAAGCATACCAAGGTTACATGGTTGCGCTTTAAGCCCATCATCATTGTCAATGTCCGCTGCATGGTCCGCATGGACAACCTTATCCCTGCTAGGCCTACAATATGAGACGACGCGCTCAGACGACCAATGTTTGATATAAGTGTGGACACAAATGATTATTCGAGTTTGTATAAACATTGGAGGTAAACCGAAAACTAAATAAAACCTTCGGATCATCTGGAGTAACGCTGTGGTCGCCGTGGTGGCACAACTTTTAGTATGTTCAGATCAACAAAGAAGATAATTATTAAGACCCAATAGTTGTTGTACTTTTGAAAGTTCTTTTCACGCCATAAACACATCAAGTACAAAAGGTGTGTTTCGATCGAATGAATGCCGCTTATCATCAAAACTTTTTTCCAAACCAAGAACTCACGAAATAGACCCCGTCGAATGAGTAGTTCCAACAGGCAACATTTAAATTGAAATCGTCCATGCACAAGTTTAAATTGAAATCATCCGCGAATTCATTCAATGCTCGCAGCCTTGTAACCACTCCACCGCCTCGAATGTATAAACCATCTATAAATCACGCCGCAATACACCACTGTTGTTTATTTCACCAGGTTGCGTAAAGTTCAAGAATGGAGTCAATCCTAACAACAACAAACAAAACAAAAATAAAATAAAATTACTCATATATCGCGAACATATTCGTGTACAAGTTAGTGGGTCAAGAATGTAAGACCGTGATGCATACCGTCCAAAGAGATTACAACAATCCGGCTTCCAAAACTTTGAAAGTCCCGACCAAGCAAGACCACGTGGAATGATCTTATTGTCTTTCACCCACCAAAGTGAGCTTTTAGGTAAGTCTCCAAAATCCAAATCAGAATAGCCACAACCGCCATCTTTAAAATGCGTACTTATGCAAATATCGCTTTTGAAAATATTTCAAGCTTTACCAAAGTAAAGGTCACCGCTTAGGATGAAACAAGACCTTTATGGTTACAATTTAAAAATAAATCACAAACTAAAATGTGTTATAACATTTTGTTATCTAAATTACTGTAACTTTTATATTACTTGTATACGTAACAAAACAACAACATTTCATAACAATAAAACAACAACATTAATTTTAGGTACTTTTGAAATGAATAAGTAATAGCACAACAAAATAGAATCAAAAGCTTTTAATAACCTGCTTTTGTAAAGAAATATGTTATCAAAGCTAGACATTCATACATTAGTACAACCATCGAGAATTCTAACCTTGAAAGCCCAAGCGAACCCGTATAGATTGTATGTGGTCGAACTTTGGGTTTTTCTTCAATTTTAACAATGATATTTTCTCGTGAATATGAATAATATTCACAGCCCTTTGATAAAATTTATGCCACATATATTCACCCTAAGGAAATACATTTCAAAGCTTCAAAATCATCAACCAAGGACAATAAGTGATTATGGATGCAATTCGCTTTCTTTTCCCATAAACACCACTGCAAATACCAAAGACACACCCCTAATAGCATTCTCATCGAAAGAGATAAACACCTTTTCCCATCCTTTTTCTGTCATTAACAAGTTCCAAAAGATCAATTGCATGTACATTTGTTATACCATTACTTTTTTTCAGAAATACACGATCGAAAAATGCGCTAGATCGCTTAATAGGTTTTGAAATTTTTCCAAATCGAAACCTCATATCGTAAAAATTCTTCCGCCAAACCTTAACGAATGATCCCCAATTTGGAATTTTAGTGGAGGGAATAAGAGATGTTAGAAACATATACTTGGTGTTGCAAAACATAATGCATCGAAGGCGCTATTCTTGCACGACTTTATATCCAACCATGGATCAAATATCGCTTTGCCCGAACAACCTTCGCGGTTTTCATTCTTTGACAAACAGAGTTTAATATCCGGCAAAGAACTTCAATGTAGAACGAATCGCGATTTTACAATTGTACAACTTTAATTTTGTCATATGGAATTATAGAGTAAAATTAATTAGGGTTTAGAGGGTTTTGTGAATAGGATTTGGTTTGTGAGCGCGTGCGATGTGTAAGAAGACGTTAATTGTAGTAGTCATAGAAATTGTACAAGAAGATGTTTGATTATGTGTGTGCGCGATGATGTGTGCGTTATTATTATTAGTTTTATAATACAACCAATGTAAAATGACCATATTATCCTCGTATAAATACAAGTTGCCCAATATTATATAGTTGCCCTAAAAACAATTTGTTGCCCAAAAACAATACCTTATAATACATGACATATACTCAAAATACGATTTGGTCATACCTTTGTCGGACATATGGCACCCCATGGTTGGATACCGTGAAATCATCGGGCAATCGGTCCATTTTCATTCGAGAAAAGTGCGTGATCCGGAAAGTGATACAGTACATGCCAGGGTCTATTTGACTAATTTTCCCTACATTAATTTACATATTATAATAAATCTCTAGATGAGTGTCATTTTTAGTGCTTTAACATAATTGATTGGTGCAAAAGGTATTATATTATGTATTCTCTTTGTCTCTTCATTAATGTGTCCATAAATAATGTTTTTTGTGTAAGTTTATTAAGGTTTTTATGAAATAATAATTTTTTATTAATATTTTTTGCAGTATGGCACATTCAGGATCAGATGCTTTGTTTTTTTATGTGCATAACGATGGTGTCTTTATTTCTTACTAGTTACCACTAAGGTATGAAAATGGATGTGTTTTTGATTGGAGAGTTCGTAAGGATAAAAGAATGGATTATGTCATTGCGTGTGAGTTTTTAAAAGAACAAACTGACCAAAACTTTTAAGCATTGTTCTTTAAATTACCCCAATCTAACATAGACAAAAGTTTTAAAATAATTGAAAATGATATGGCTATATTTTCATGTATGACTATGCTGAAACTTATGAGAAAATAGACATGTACTTGGTGCACGTGCCTCATAACTTAGTAGAGTATTATTTTGAGAATTTGTGTTTTGATGGGTCTTGGGATGAGGTTTTGTCTAGAAGAAAGTCTCGTGAAATTAGGAAAAAAAATGCGGGTAATATGTCTTTTGAAGAGTTAATTTCTTCAGGTGAGTAAGAAGCCAAACCCATGCAGTCACCACCAGTTAATCAAAGATCAGTTAGATACGATGAGGAAAGTGTTGGATTCATGGACTAAGGACATTTGTCCTAAAATACATAAAAGAATGGAGTTAGCTAAGGATCAACATAGGTATGTATGAGATTTGTTGCTTTTTTGAATAATTAACTGGTCTATTAAATTTGATTGCATTATCTTATTAAAGTACTTTAGGTTTTGGCATGCTATATTTGCTGGAAGGAACACTTTTGAGGTGAGAAATGGATATGAGGCATTCATAGTTCAAGAGAATTTGAGATGATGTACATATAGAATGTGGCAACTCTCAGGCTAGCCATGCACTCATGCTATTTATGTGACTTTCAAATTAAACAAAAGGCTAGAAGAATATCTTCCAACTTGTTTTAGAAAAGATAAGTACCATAAAGCATGTCATCAATAGGTGACTCTTATGGATGGGATGAACCTTTGGTCAGACTGTAGTGAATTGTCTAGGGTGTTGCCACAAAGCTTATAAAAATGCTTAGAAGGCATAGGAAACAGAAAATCAGAGCACCTCATGAAAGAAATTTCCTAAATAGAGTGTTTAGGGCTTGTGTGGAAATGACATGTCATAATTGCTTTAAAGAATGACACTACAAATCATCTTGTTACGAGGCAACTGTTTTTAAACCTAAAAAAAACATGGTCAGAAAGGTAGACCAAAGAAAAAGAAGGAAAATGAATATGTTATGCCAGAATTAAAACTTTAGGAGCTGGAACTAGTGTAGGTACCATGACTAGCGATGAATTTGAATTCATGGGAGGTTTTGAAACTGCAAGAGCTGGAACTAGGGCATACATAAGTAATAAGGGTGCAAAGAGGAAATTGTGTGTCAGTAAAGCTGGAACAGGAAAGGGTGGAAAGACATTGAGGGTTTTAGAATTAAAAAAGGGATATGGAAATGAGGTAGGGTAAATCCATCTATAAGATTTACTATGTTAGGGAGATGATTTGGGTTGAATGATACAAATGTTGTTTTGGATCCAATTGAGCAATCTGAAGTGTATGCAATGGTTGCACAACAATCTCAAATTCATGCTAGTAATACACATCCAACAAAACAATTTCAAGTTCAAGCAACACAAATTTCACAAGACGGAAGAGCACCAGAAGCTCAGAATAAACAACGTAAACATAAATGCAGCTTTAAAACAATCAAAGAGGATACATTTTGAATCAAAGAGGAAACTTTGTGAGACCAAGGCCAAGAAGTGATCTAACTTTGAAGAGCAAACTTGCAATGACTCATTATGGTATTGGTTCATCCAAGACCAATGCCCACGAATTGGACTAGTTGGCTATCTTTTTATTATTTGTATGTAACTATTAAACATTATCATGTGCACATTTTAGGTATGTGTATGTTGTGCACAGATAGACCAAACTTATTATGATATGGTAGGATGCTATAGTACCTAAGTTAGATGCAATTGTAACACCCCAAAAATTGCATTTTACAACAGACTGCCAGAAATTTTGCACTAAAAGTCTTTTTTCAAAAGTGTGTTTAATGATGAAATAACACCTTATATGATCAAGTTTAAGTTGTTTAGACCTATATAAATGTTGAAGTGATCTAGTGAGTTCTAATAGTATTAGAATGGTCATGTGATTAGGTGCTCTTGGAAAGCTTACGGAAGGCTAAACAAGACTTAAAGGTGAGTAACAGATTATTAGTTTCATGTTACTAGATTCGACATGATGTTAGAGCGTATGTATAGTTTGGATATAGCCAAAACAGATCATGTTTACGAATATAGTTGTCGTGATCTCGATCTTGATCTTAGGATTCACGACATCGCAGCAAAACAACTGATCCTACATAGGATCTTTGCAAGCTTAAGATCTTATAGATCCCGATTCGACCATACGATCTTAAGATCTAATCCGATCCGATCTTATTTTCTCGGATTACAAACAAAAACTACAATTTATGAGTTGTTTTTTTGTAAAATTCAAAAAACAACATGTTAATATTTTTAAACATTTCAAAATCATAATTTAGGAAAACATTTCTATGAAACATTCATAGTATTTTGTGTTTATAATGTATAATAATTTATATATTTATATGATATTACAAAAACTAATAAGAAATAACACTAGAGTAGGATCTTAAGATCCCGATCCGATCGTACGATCACGATCTTGCAAAGACGAAAACGATCCTGGGTAGGATCCCGATCTTGAAAACCTTCTCACAAGAAGCATCATTTGTCAAGGAAAGGGTGCCTAAGAAACACACCAAAAGTCATGTAGCGAGCCTACAAAGTGCACAAGACATAACTCCGGTAGAAACATCCTTGGTGGATGACCCGTGCTTATTATAGTGTTTACATATGATGTGGATGATTTATGTTTAGAATTAGCATGTCAAGCATATTTGATCAAGAATCCTTTATGGATGACCCGAGTTTAGATAAACACGATGACAAGTTAGAACCCTAAGAAGGGTACTCATTGGTTAGGGAATTTCTCAATCATAGCAGGACGAATAAGCATTCGTCTAATCAAGAAGCACATGCCCATATATTATGTAGTGATTATGAAGCTTAGAATCAAAATCATATTTATGCCTTGTACAAGTAGCAAGATGACTAAAAGTCGTAGCATGTATAACATGTTATAGACTATTATGTTCATGTTAGAATTGCAAGTGTTCTTTCATATTTGTTTCGTATACTCACTAAATCGCAAGTACTTACTGCTCTCACTTTTTTTTTTTTTTTTTTTTTTTTTTTTTATGTAGTAAATGAAGATAGACGCTGGGGCTTGTAGATTATAGCTAGAAGTGCATTTTGAGAGAAAAATGGCTACGCTTGGGTTAGTTGACGAGCGACCCTTGCTAGCACTTTGATATTACTGGTAACGGCCCACATGTTTTCAGAATTTTATGTTAGTGAAAAAACATGTTATATATTCAGTTTCAAGTTGTCTTATAAATTAAAAATGCTTGAATTTTAAATTTCTTGAGAATTTAAATGTGCTAGAATTAAAATTTTTACTTTAGAAACACTTTACATTTTTGGTTCACATATGTTGTCCAGGATATTCATTTCATCCCAAAGTGGGTCCAATATATTTGGCACTTATGAGTCTTGAAATTTATGTGTCCCTGTGTCCCCACCACTTTCTGACTTGTCCTCACATATTTTGAGATTTCTTAGTCACCCAAGAATATCTAAAGTCCCTCTTATATGTCATTTTCATCATTTAAAGTACTTCAAAATATACAACCAAACATGATTGACATGGAAATTTAATTTCAAGTTCCTTCAAATTATTCAAAATAGCATGAACCAAACACGCTCTTAGTGGTTTATGAACAAGTTATGGTAGTAATGGGTCGGTTATGGGGCGTTTGGGCTAACCATGTAGCACTAATTTCACGCTTTCGTGTATTGTAAAACTATGGTCATGTTTATGATACGTTCATAAATGTTTTCCCATGGTATAAGTATGTATTGTTGAAGTAGTATAACTCGTATGTCAGAAAAATGGGTAAAAGGCAAGTATAGGAAAGTTTAGTGCAGGCCTGTAGGCCTTAGCCACGGCTGGGAACAACTATGTGGGCCTTATGAGGCTTTCTAGTCATGGCCGAGTTTCTAGCCACGGCCAGATCAATTCCAGCCGGTCAACTTCTGAATTTTGTATGAAATAATTTATGGCTTGTTGGTGGTCTTGCCACCTATCATCATAAAGCTCTTTGAGTCTACTTTAACATAAAAAAACTTCCATAGTTTGAATCTTATTAGAATTTAAAAGGCACGCCTGAGGAGTAATGAAAGGTTACTTCGGATCATGTTTTATACATAAAATAAAAAAATTAATACAAGATCGGGTGTTTCAAGTTGGTATTAGAGTATTGATTTGAGGGATTTAAGTATCTGCCATAAGTATGGGGTACTTAGACTTGAACCATAGCTCTATATTGACCTTAGAGACTCATGTATTATGTACAAAATTAAATTATGATTATGTTTAGTATGTTAAGAATGTCTTGAGAGTAAACATGTATTATTAGATTCACCATGATAGCAACATTATAGAGGTAACCAGTATGAATCATAAACCATAATTAGTTATAGCATATGTATATTATGTTATCACCAATAGTAATATAGTTGCTCATTAAGCGCAACATAGTTAGAATGCACGATATTAAGTGCATTATTAGACCATGTTTAGTATCATAATATGTATTGAGGATCATAATGAAAGAGTATAAACGCATATATAGTTAAGTGATAGAAACACAAAAGTATGACCCATAATCAGTACCAGAATTCTATATATAGATAATGATATCCTAGTAGAGTGAAATGTCAAAACTAGATACATTATGTATAGTAGGCTATGATTAGCAGCCATGTTATCGCGCTGGTATACAATCAGTAGCATACTGCACGATTAGAAGTGCATAAATAACAATAGATTAGTATGATAGCAACATAAGGTGTTAGATAGATTGTTTTAATTATAACTTGAAATAGAATATGATAGCAATAAAGGCATGTTTATGTGATGCAAGTATTAGGATGTTTGGCCCACGTGATAATAGTTACTTCATATAACGTGAATATATTGGGATCATAGGATGTCTCGAGTAATTTCTAGAATAATAAGGGTAAATGAGATTGAATCTTAGCTAGATAGAATGATGTCTTAGTCGGAAATAGAATTTGAAAGTGTGCAGCCATGAGTAGTGTGCATGAATATAAAAGTTATAAGTCTATTTCTAAACGTGCATATTCAATAATTAGGTTTTAGTGTTAAAATATCAATAGAATAGAATAGTCATTAACTTAGATACAAGTATAGTTCAGTATATCACGATAAAATAGATTAGTAAGGTCAAACCATAGTTTAGTAAATATCAGTATAACATTATAGCAAAGTCAGTAAGAAAATTCATAACATGTCTTTAGAAAATGGACGACTTATGAACAGATAGATAGACATAGTGCTTACTAGCAGGAACCATAAAGGTTATAGAACCTACCGAAACATATAAGGGCCTAGTAATGCTTTTACTTAAAACTAGGCATATGATATGTAGTAAATTACAGAAGTTTCAGATTCAGACCCAAAATAAGTATATCATGTAAGATTAAAAAAAATTGTTACAAGTCTAATGGTCAGATAGAACCGTTAGAATCATAAATGAATTCCATACGTACAATCTAAATAGGGGAGACTTAGTTAGACAAACAATACAATAGTCAGTATAGTCACCTCGAGTTAGTTTGTGAGGAAACGGACATTTTAAGTGGGGGAGAGTTGTAACACACAAAAATTTGCATATTACAACATACTACCAGAAATTCAGTACTTAAATTCTTGTTGTAAAAGTGTGTTTAATTATGAAATAACACCTTATATGATCAAGTTTAAGTTGTTTAGACCTAGATACATGTTAGATAAGCGAACTAGTAAGTAATATTAGTATTATAATGGTTATCATGTGATTAGGTGTTCTTGAAAAGCTTACGGAAGGCTAAACAAGACTTAGATGTGAGTAACGAATTATTAGCTTCATGTTACTCGATTCGACATGATGCTAGAACGTATGTATAGTTCAAATATAGCAAAAAACATATCATGTTTATGATGCTCACAAGAAGCATCGTTTGTCAAGTTAAGGGTGCCTAAGAAACACAACAAAAGTTATGTAGCGTGCCTACGAAGTGCACGATACATGACTCCCGTAGAAGCATCCTTGGTGGATGACCCGTGCTTATTATATTGTTTACATCTGATGTGGATGATTTATGTTTAGCATTAGAATGTCAAGCATATATGATTAAGCATCCTTTGTGGACGACCCGAGTTTAGATAAGCACGATGACAAGTTAGAACCCCAAGAAGAGTACTCATTGGTTAGGGAAGTTCTCAATCATAGCAGGACGAATAAGCATTCGTCTAGTTAAGAATCACGTGCCCATATATTATGTAGTGATTATGAAGTTTAGAACCAAAATCATATTTATGCCATGTACAAGTAGCAAGACGACTAAAAGTGGTACAATTTATAACATGTAAATGTTCATGTTAGAACTGCAAGTGTTATTTCATATTTGTTTGTTCATTTTTTATGTAGTAAATGAAGATAGACATTGGGGCTTGTAGATTATAGCTAAAAGTGTATTGAGAGAAAAACGGCTACGCTCGGTTTAGTTGACGAGCGACTCTTGCTAGCACTTTGATATTACTTGTAACGCCCCACATGTTTCAGAAGTTTATGTTATTGTCAAAACATGTTTATGATCAATTTCAAGTTTTCTTAGTGGTTTATGAACAAGTTATGTTAGTAATGGGTAGGTTATGTGGCGTTTGGGTTAACCCTGTAGCACTAGTTTCACGCTTCCGTGTATTGTAAAACCATCATCGTGGTTATGATATGTTTAGAAATGTTTTCCCATAATATAAATACGTATTGTTGAATTAGTATAACTTGTATGTTGGAAAATGGGTAAAAAGGCAAGTGTAGGAAAGTTTGGTGTAGGTCTTAGCCGCGACTGTGAGTCTTAGCCGTAGCTGGGAATGGCTATGGGTGCCTTCTGAGGCTTCCAGCCGCGGCTGGAGTTTCTTGCCGCAACTGTGATCGGTTGCAGTTTTCGGTTAAATTTTGAATTTTGTATAAAATAATCCATGGCTCGTTGGAGGTCGTGCCACCTATGATCGGAAAGCTCTTTGAGTATACTTTAACATAATAATACTTTTGGAGTCTGAATATTGTTATAAATTTGAAAGTATACTTGAGAAGTAACGAAAGATTACTTCGGATCATGTTTTGTTATATAAACAAATAGTACAAGTCCGGGCGTTTCAATAATGGTAATTGGTAAATATGTAACCAGTTACCATTGAAGTGCAACTATTTGAAGCCACTTCTATAGTTGAAACCGATTGTGTGCTTCGTTGTTTAAGTTTGCATTTTCTGAGTTTGAGATTTGTTTCTCCTTTTGTAGATCATTTCTTTTTCCTTTGATTTGGTTTGAAAATAAGACATGTTATACTTGATGTGTCAAACGGGTTTGAAAAAGAAAAACCATGTTATTATCATGACAATTTAAGCTGTGTTTGAAAGTGACTTAATTGTTTTAATATAAAAAAAACTATATCTAGAAAGTCAAATATAAAAGTTGTTTGTTTATTACTTAATATAAAAAGATGTTTGAAAATAAAAATTTAAGCCATCTCTTATTTAAACACGACTTAACACAAAATTAAGCAAACAAAATGTATTAGATAAAAAGACATGTTATACTAAATGGACGAGAAAAAAAAACAACCCTAACAATTTAGTTATAACATTGTTTCACGAATAAGCATACTTATTTAGCACTTTTTTGGAACAAAATATAATTATTCGGGCATACTGAAGTGATAATGCGATGTTTTGAGATAACAATTTATTGCACTATTCAAAACCGGTTATCTACGTCACAACGTCACTTCAATGCACAAATTTATCTTTTAGAAACGCTATTACCTATTAATTAAGGGGTATGTTTGGCACTAAGCATTTGTAATGTTTTGGAGCAATTAGTGACAAGTAACTAACAGTTTAAATACAATGCTTGTTTGGCAACAAACAACTAGCAGTTGAATTGTGTGTAACCGTTTTCATTTAAAAATGCTTCATCAAGAAGCATTTAGATTTAGCCGTTGACGTTTTAATTTTCAAATTACATATATGTCCATTTTATTTATTTAAATATTTTTTTATGTAATATACATATATTTTTTAAGTCATTTTATAGTATATAATATTTATTTAAATATTTTTTTATGTAACATACATATATTTTTTACGTCATTTTATAGTATATAATTACAATTACAACTATGTTACCAAACAATTTTATTTAACAACAACTACTGCTTGCACATAGCCAACCTCTCGATATACAAAAAGTATGTCAATTAATCATGATTTGGTTAAGTTAAAATAAAAATAAAAATCATGATTTGGTTGTTCAAAGAGAAATTATGATTTAGAAAAAGGGGAAATGGTTTATTTTCACACATATTATTCGATAATAGATATGTGCAAATGAAAATAAGAAAAAGGATGAATGGGAATTTCAATAAATATTTTCTAACTTCAATAAAATTCAGTCAACCTTAATTTCATCACCAGCCACGTCACCGATCCGCATTAACCCCCCAAAACCAAATCCCATCCGTCAAAACACCCTTACAAATCAACGGCTCACATCCACGATCCGCAACACCCAAACATCTATATAAACCCAACCAACCCACCTTCCAAACACACACCACAAATCTCTCTAAATCACATTTCATATTAACTTTTTCAAAAACAAAAATGGCGCCCAAAGCATCTGAGAAAAAACCAGCTGAGAAAAAGCCAGTAGCCGAAAAAACACCCGCTGAGAAGAAGCCCAAAGCCGGGAAGAAGCTTCCGAAAGAAGCGGCATCTGGAGACAAGAAAAAGAAGAGGAGCAAGAAGAGCGTCGAAACATACAAGATTTACATCTTTAAGGTTTTGAAGCAAGTGCATCCTGATATCGGAATCTCGAGCAAGGCAATGGGAATCATGAACTCGTTTATTAACGATATTTTCGAGAAGTTGGCTCAGGAGAGTTCCAAGTTGGCTAGGTACAATAAGAAGCCGACTATTACGAGCAGGGAGATTCAGACTGCTGTTCGGTTGGTGCTTCCTGGGGAGTTGGCGAAACACGCTGTTTCTGAAGGGACTAAGGCTGTTACCAAGTTTACTAGCTCTTAGATTTGGTTTTTATGTTTGTGTTTTGTGTTTGTAAAATTTTCATCTTCTTGATGGATTATGTGTTAGTTTGTTGTTATCAGTGGAATCTAATTGAAGTTTAAGGTTTTAAGAACTGTTTTTGTTATCTGTTTTTAAAACATATTCATGTTATCTACACAACCAAGAAAACGAGTAACTAGTTTGAACGTGAAATGCTCTTTATATCAGCAGATAGTTAAATCAGTTAAGAGTTTATCTGTCGTATAATGGGATCTGATGAAAGTGAAACGTTTAGATTACCAGATAATGTTCCTTTAGTACATTGATTGAATTCCTTGATACGTGATTACAAAATCCTTCCTTCTTGAAATTTATCTTAAATGCAACATTACTTCCCTCAATTTGGCAAATGTAAACATGATCCATGGGGTAAAAACAATGCATTGTTTGGGTGTAGACTTTTTAAAGTGATTATGATTTATGAACAATCAACACGATCCCTGAATAAAAGTTTGATATGATACAAGGGCAAGGTAAAGGTACACCTGCTGTCCCTTCTTTGCTGAGTCCACATCCCTGTCGTTAATCCTAATGGAAGTTATCCGTCCAATATCAGTGAAATCCTTTTAAGAAACACAAGATTAATAAGCCATTACAGAAGCACTCAACCCTTAAAATAGAAGTTGAATACAATACAAGAATAATAAGGCATTGAAAGTGGTCCGCTAACTTTAGTCCACAGCCGGTGTCTAGCCAAATGAAGGGTTTGTCGACTTTTTCAGGTCCAAAAGAAGTAGCCCAATCTTATCAATCCTGCTACGTACTAAACATTTAACGTAATAATGCTTATATTTTCATTTTGGCTAAAGTGAACAATGTTGCGGATGATTTACACATTATATTTTTGAAAAATAAACTTTGAATGCATCAGGAAATCTGGAAATAGAGGACATCACAGTGAAATTGGCTGAAATATCTCTTGCAAGAGGTATCAAAAGCAAGCAGTTCTTGTTGAAGTAAATAATGAAAATGCTTGTAAGGTTTTTATTTAGTTGTTCATGGGTTGTTTATGCAGTGGAGCTCACGAAAATATATATGTGACAGATTGTGCAATTCTCATTTCATCATGTATCTACTAGCGTTATAGTTACCGTACATTTAGCAGGGTTTATTTAGCGTTACAGTTACCGTACATTTTGGGGTTGTTTACCCCCACGCGGTGCCAAACCATATTGTATCACACTGTCACAGGCAGTGTCGTCATGCCACTGGTGACCCGTCTATGACACCTCCACGGATTGTTGCTCCTGCTAACTCCACTCTTACTTCATTTGATTCCACATCGATCACTTGACTTCAAATTAATTACCATCTCAACATTTTACACTTTAACAAATACATCTAAAATAATACTACTACGTGTTTAATTAGGAAGGATAAAAGTGTTTGAAAGCAAACGCGATGTTGTGCAACTGTCCTAACAAGCAGCAATATAATTTTAGAACACTAATCATTTTTATTAAAAACTAACAAATTTCACACAATCACAAAATCTGTAAGTTATCCGTTCTCTTACGAGTTCTGTATCGAGAAAAGTTGCATCGTGTTATATGTGTTTAGGCTTAACTGAACACATATTTTATGATTTGGAGAGCTTTGCGTGATACCCTTCCCACACGCTGGAATCTAAGCAAGAAAGGTATAGAAATAAACTCTCTTCTATGTCCTATTTGTAACCAAAGTCCGGGGCTCATAGATCATGTTTTGTGGAATTGCCCGGTAACTTCTGAGATTTGGCATAAAGTCTCTATGCGGTTGGATCTCTCCTTTCCTGTTATCAATTCGTTTAATGCTAGTTTCGATTGGGTAGAAGATCTCCGAATCAATCCTCACGCGAAGCATATTGTACGGTCTATTTTGGGTGTCACGGCTTGGTCTATTTGGAAGTTTCGCAATGACTCCACTTACGGTCTCGAGCGTCCTATTTGGCAAGACATTTTCGATAGTATAGTTGATCTTTCTTATGTTTGGTTCTCAAATAGATATAGAAAGTTGAACATTTCTTGGACTAACTGGATCCAAAATCTTTTGTTAGCTCCCTATTTGTAACCCTTTCTAGCCCCTCGCTAGTTTTATTAATTATGCCTTTAAAAAAAAATATATTTTATTTTCACAACTAGCTTACTCAACACATATAAAATTTATAAAACGTCATGCGAGTTTTATAAGGGACGGAGCTAGGATTTGGTAAATAGGGCCGTAATTATTTATTGTATAGTAGTAACATACATAGATTGGTTAACATACACATTTAATATAATTCAATGATCCTAAGTCCTAACCGATCTTAAACACCGATAACAGTACAATTATGTTTTTATTGTAAGATAATGTAATTGATATGATAAGAATTGTATTTATTTCATTGATGGCCTTGTGCATACAATGTTCACCCGTATATAAGGAGTGAATACAAGATTTATATAAGGTATCTTACTAATCATTCTTATCTCCTAGTCACCAAGAGATAAACACTACAAAGATGTGTACAACTAATACACAATGGATAATGATATCTGTCAACTAACACTCCCTCGCAGTTGGAGCGGGAGGAAGCCGGACGCTCAAACTGGATCTAAAATCTTCAAATAAGGCTGAAGGAAGTCTTTTGGTGAAGATATCTGCATACTGATAACGGGAGGGTACATGGAGAACACGAACCTGACCAGCAATAACCATGTCACGAACAAAATGTATATCAATCTCAATATGTTTGGTCCGTTCATGTTGAACAGGGTTGGCAGACAAATATATGGCACTAACATTATCACAGTATACAAGAGTGGCAGTAGAAAGAGGGGAATGCAACTCACGAAGAAGGTTACGAAGCCATGCAGCCACTACAACATTAGCAACACCCGGTGACTCGGCCGCACTAGAACGGAGATGGTGTCTTTGTCGTTTGAAGACCAAGAAAGTAGATTATCGCCAAGGAAAACACAATATCCTGAAGTAGACCGTCGTGTTGATGGGCAACCCGCCCAATCTGCATCTGTGTATCCAACAAGAGAAGTGGTAGAGGATGAACATAGGTGTAGTCCAAAATCCAAAGTACCTCGAACGTATCGTAAAATACGTTTAAGGGCATTTAAATGTGGCTCGCGAGGATCATGCATGTGAAGACAAATCTGTTGAACAACATGTGAGAGGTCCGGTCTCGTAAATGTGAGATATCAAGACCACCGCAAGATCTGCGATATAAGTAGATCTCGAATCGAACACCTTCGGGACCCAGCTGATTATGTATCAACCGGTGTTCGAGAAGCGGTTACGTTGTTCATGTGAGCATGCTCAAGAAGCTCGAGAGCATACTTCACCGAGATAGAAAGAGACCAGAGAATGCCGAGTAGCGTAAATGCCTGTAAAATAATTGCCGCCCAAGATCGCCATGTCAAACTCATCTGTGTGGAAGCAATGATTTCTTTGTAGGAGGCAATTAAAGGAGGTCGTAAGAATAATATCATCCACATAGATAAGCAAATAAGCAACCCGAGAGCCCCGTCAGTAAAATAAATAATGAAGAATCACAACGATCGGTAAACCCACCCGTGTGGCACAACCAGAAACCATTGAAACCGAGCACGGGTGCTTGCTTCATCCATATAAAGATCTCTCGCAATAGACAAACATGATGAGGGTACCGGAATCCACAAATCGATTTCGGTGATGCATATAGACTGTCTCGGATAAATCACCGCTAAGAAAGGCATTCTTAACGTCAAGCTGATGAATAGGCCACTTGCGAGATACCGCAAGACTGAGAACAGTGCGGATGGTAGCCGGTTTAACAACCGGGCTAAAAGTCTCGTCACAATCAATACCAAGTTGTTGACTACTGCCATTAGCAACCAAACGAGCCTTATAACGGCTCAAAGTCCCGTCAGCATGAAACTTATGCTTGAATAACCACATAGAACGAACCATATTAACACCATCGGGCCTCGGTACAAGAACCCAAGTACCATTTTTAACTAACGCATTATACTCATCATACATAACATTACGCCAATGAGGATCTTTGAGAGCAAGAGACGGAGATTTAGGTATAGGAGAAATGGAAGATGTATGTAAAGATAGACGTTGGACAGGTTTGACAATGCCCGATTGAGACCTAGTGACCATACGGTGAGTACGAGCGGTTTCGGTATTGGGCTGTTGATTATGGGTAGAGGTTGTGTTTGGTATTGAAGATTTGTTGGGCTGTTGTGTGTGTTGAATAGGAGGTGTTGGCAGGTTGGTTGGATCTTGGTGGTTTTGGGCCGTAGATATAGGACTGGGGGTGATGTCTGATTGGACATGTGTTATACGGGAAGGGGATTGGGTTTGTGTTTGGTTCGTGGGTGGTTCGGTGTTATGGGCTTGGTGTGGAGAGTTGGCCTGCAATGACGGTGGGTTGGGGTTGCCTTGAAGTTGAGATGGAGTAGGGAAGTCAGGATTGTTTAGAAAGTGATTAATAAGTGGGGAAGCTACGGGATCTAAAAAGGTGTACGAGGGTGGGGAGTTGGGTGTCATGGAGCGGTAAGGAAATTGGGTTTCATCAAAGGTGACATGCCGAGAAAGAATAATTTTATTGGTTTCAAGGTCTAGGCAACGAAAACCGCGATGATAGGCGGGATAGCCCAAGAAGATACACGGGGTGGAGCGTGGGGTAAGTTTGTGAGGTGAGTGAAGGTGAGGGTAACATAGGCACCCGAAGATGCGTAAACGCGAGTAGTTGGGTTCTTTTTGGAAAAGTCTTGTAAAAGGGATTTCGTTGTTTATAGCGGTTGAGGGAAGAAGGTAGGCGGCCATGTGAAGAGCCTCGACCCAAAAGGAGAGGGTAGGTGTGCTTGAAAAAGAAGTGTGCGAATGACATTATTGATGGTTCGTATCATTTGTTCGGCCTTACCATTTTGTTGAGAGGTTTTTGGGCAGGAAAATCTGAGTTGAATACCATTATTAGCAAAAAGTGTGTGGATTCGGTTGTTGTCGAACTCACCACCATGGTCACATTGGAAGCTCTTAATTTCACATTTAAATTGATTTTGAACATACTTACGAAAATGCAAGAATTTATCGAACATGTCAGATTTAGAACGTAAGGGATAGATCCACAAATAGTGAGAGAAGTGATCAAGGAATAAAACGTATTATTTAAAACCACTAGAACTAACAATAGGAGAAGTCCATAAATCAGAATGAATAATATCAAAGCAATTTTCAACAATAGAATCTGAACTATGGAACGGAAGCTTCACAGGTTTGCCAAGTTGGCAAGCGTGACAAACCTGTGTAGTCTTTTCTTTATTACAGGAAATAAAATGACGGGAAATAAGAGACCGTAGCACTCCGTCACTGGGATGACCTAGACGTTGATGCCACGTGGAGGAACTGGTGGAGACAAAAGCTGTAGGGATAGTTGACGGCTTGGTAACAGGATAGAGATCACCCGAGCTGTCACATCTAAGGAGGATATGACGAGTCAGGAAATCCTTTATAGAAAAACCAAAGGCGTCAAATTCAATGGTGCAGTTATTATCCCTAGTAAACTGACGAACATAAATGAGATTTTTAATTATATTAGGAGTGACAAGTACATTATGGAGATGTAAAGGGCGATGGAGGGAAGGAATAATGCTATGGCCGGTATTGGTGACAGGAATAAAATTACCGTCACCAACATGTACAGATGGGCATAAACGCGTATGAAAAATGGTACTTAGATTACTGGTGCTAGAATTTAAATGAGAAGATGCACCTGTATCCATGTTCCATGTCGGATCTGGCACAATCATAGTGCTAAATGCACTAGGAAGAGTAGTAACTTGTGACGGGTACGCAACCGGGGCTGGTCCGAGAATGCTAGCGGGCTGTGGGTATTGGGCTATTTGATACAGTTGATGTTGTTGGGCTGGGTAAACACATTGGGCCGCTGGAGTGTTTGGTGAGGCGTAGTTACTAGGTTGCTGGTGATATAAGGTGGGTTGGTATGTGGCTGTTGGTTGTGTTGGTCCAAGCGATTGGAGTAGAACCCAGGAGGTGCCCACACTTGATGTTGGTTTCTATTCACAAATGCACGACCAATATATCCCCAAGTATTATCATTAGTTGTACCCATATTATTTGTAGGATTTAGACCCGACCGGTTGCGATGATCATGAATAAACTTGCACCGGTCACCAAACTTACACGTTCCTTTGTTGAAACGGTTACATATTGGTGGTAGACTTTGTGATTTATTTGAATGAGTGTTGGTGTTATCATTGCCAGCCATGGTGCCGATTATGAGTTTTTTTTTTTTTTTTTTTTTTTTTTTGTTTTGTAGACGGGGTTAAGAAATTGCAGATGTGAGATTTGGTGAGGGAGAAGGTTGCGGGATTTAGAGAAAAAGAAGGAGAAGATAGTTGGCTCTGATTACCATGTAAGATAATGTAATTGATATGATAAGAATTGTATTTATTTCATTGATGGCCTTGTGCATACAATGTTCACCCGTATATAAGGAGTGAATACAAGGTTTATATAAGGTATCTTACTAATCATTCTTATCTCCTCGTCACCAAGAGATAAACACTACAAAGATGTGTACAGCTAATACACAATGGATAATGATATCTGTCAACTAACATTTATATTATTATAGATGACCATTAATCAATAAAATACCAACATGTATTATCAAACTAGGCGAGTACCCGAGCCTAGCGGCAGCGGTTTTTAGCGGCAAACAATTAACGATTTGCGATATTGTGGTAAACGTTTCTCTTTGAAATACTAAGCTACTTCAAACTAAAAAATCATTGGCTTCAACTCATTACTTTTACCTGCTAATCAACTCACAAACCAACCACAATCATCACCCACCAGAGCACATTTTAGTTAGACCCATATTTGCATAAATATGAAAGAAATCCCATATCCATGGATCTGATTATAACAAATACACATACACACTAAATAAAAACACTAACTAAAAAAATACCTTATGTAAATAACCACCAAAACAGCCGTCAACATCTTTCGGCGTCACCACCGCAACTATTATCACAAGTATCATCGGCCTCAATTTTCATATCATTGGTCTCAGCCTTTTTAGGATATTACGAAAATAAAATAACAAAAGTACCTTCTTGAACGAAAAGTTTCCTCCCAAACTACGTAATCTTGTGTGAATCTCAGTTTCCGGTGATAAATCTATAGATAAAAAAAACTACCACCAAAAATACAAAGGCTGTAGCGGTGGAGAAGGTGTGCCGGAGGCGGCTGTGGTCGTTGGAGGGTAGGTCTATTTTCTTTGACAACTTTCAACAGCTACCGTGTTTTCAACTTTGTCATTTATTATACGTTTCAACCTTACAGTACATGGCAGATATTGTTTTCAACTTCACAAGTCAACTATACAAATCCTTCTTGAACAGATTGTTTAACTTTCCCAAATTAAGTTATTGTTTCCTTAAACGCATTTCAATTAAGTTATTGTTTGAACAATACATTTATTTCCTCAACATTCAACAATTGACTTTCAACTTTCAAGTTTCAAGATTTCACTTTCACCTTTGACCCTTTTTACATTTTATATAGTAAAGATAAAGATAAAGATAAAAACTTCAAAAGTGGCACCATGTTTTATTAAACTATGTCATGTTAGTTTCGAAACTAAGTAGTTTTGATTATTTAAAATCAAACTAAATTGCCTAACTTTTCTCAACTACAGAAATGCAATTTCTTATTTGTCAAAACCATTCATCTCAAAATACAATTCACATTTTCATGAGCAATTGATTCCGGAAAATAAAACCATTCCCACTATTACATATTTGAAACAATCTGCGTTTGTCTTACTATTTTGTTATCATGAAGATGAGCAATAAAAATGAATATATATTTCAACACAAGGTATGGTCTGCAAAATAAAAATAATAGGTCTAGATGGATTGAAGTTCTTGCGAGATGCTTGTTCGATCAATGTTGTTTGCATATATAACAAAAAAAGTTTGATGCCATTTTAGACGAAGATAATTGGAAAATACGTTAGAGAAAATCAAATGAAAAGATCCACTTCGATTTCAAGGCAAATTTATGACTTACACCTTTAAGATCAATTCAAGTTATAACTTCCTAAAGTGTAAAATAACTACAACAACTGGCGTCGAATTTCTCAAGGATCAAACAATTTTTTCTCAACTACTTTGAGGTCAAATTCGGTCGTATTGACCCAAAAGTAACAATTACCGTCTTAATTAACAATTATAGGCCAAATTTTCTAGCCCAAGGCAAACGTATCAAGCTTGTATATATCAAGAAAACCCTGAATGGAAAAGTAATTTGACATTATAATTTTAATGAATATACAAGTATAAGAATATTCTTTTGATCATAATTTGACATTATTAACAATCATGTCCATTTCAACTCGTTTATGCAAGTATAAGAATACTCTTTTGATCATAATTACCATATTAACCATTTATAGAATGCAATATAATAAGAGAGGCAACAAAATATTAGTGGGTCAGCACAACTCTCACATGTGCTTCCATGCCTAAAAATGACCCATTCGCCTGTTTTGCCAACTATAACAAAAAGTATGTAGGCACCATCCAGAATTCAAGATTTAATACTGCTTAAAAGTTCGTGAAATACTTCAACCTTACAATACATGGCAAATATTGTTTTCATCTTCACAAATCAAATATACAAATCCTTCTTGAAGAGATTGTTTAACTTTCCCAAATTAAGTTATTGTTTCCTTAAACGCATTTCAATTAATATATTGTTTGAACAATGTATTTATTTCCTCAACATTCAACAATTGACTTTCAACTTTCAAGTTTCAAGTTTTCACTTTCACCTTTGACTATTTTTACATTTTATGTAGTAAAGATAAGTAGATTTTACATAAACACTCTAAATTAACTAGATGTATGCTTTGTTAGATTTTGATACATTAACTCAACAACATAATAATTAAACAACTACTATCAATAAGTAATAAATGGACAAATAAAAGAGAAAAATGAAAATGAGTTTCTCTTTCTTTTATGCAATCTGATAAAAAAGTGTGAAGTTAATATTCGGCTGCTCCCGGTGGGGAGCGTGAGAAGCTTTTTTTTTCCTTATGTCACGCGTGACATTTGCTGGGAGAAGGAGGAGTGGTGCGTGAGGTGAACCAAAACAACTCACGAAAAGTGAGCTACTCACATAATAGGTGAGTGCGCAAAAATGGATCCCCTCAAGTATTTGTATTATTTATTACTAGTATTTGATTTATGAGTGTGTGTAGTATTTAGTGAGATATGTTTGTATAAAAATGTGTACTTTAATGAAAAAGTAAAGGAGTGGTGACTATTGAGGGTGAAAAGTGAGAGAGAGTGAGGAGAGATAGAAAGCTGATGTGGCGTTGAGGTGGACGGTTAAATGGTGTGACTGCTAGGATTAGTCTTAGGCTACTTCTAATGGTCACACCAAAACACTTTCCATTTTAACGTCACACGAGCTTTCTCTATCCATTTACCGTCACTCACTCCTTCTCACTTTTCACCCACAATGGTCATCACTTTCTCACTTTTCAATAAAATACACACTTTTATACAAATACACCGTATAAAATATCCCCACACACTTACAAACTAAATAATTAATAATAAAAACATTAAAAGGGCAACTTTGCACACAATCCTATTTGGTGAGTGCATCACCGTTCGTCAATAATTTTTGCTTGGCTCACACGTCATGATGTGCCAACCCAATAGGGTGGCGCGTGACTTGGCATCCTCACACACTCTTACGATGCTCCATTGGGAGCAATATTATACACACAAACATATCATTTTATATTGAATTTTACCAATCTTGGTTCCTGCCTTTACTGGAAGTACGTGCATTTCTAATCAGTTTTATGTTTTAAACAACTCTTTTTAAAAAACTCAGTATCCTATCGAAATTGCGTGAACTATGTATTTAGAGGTTTCCTTAAATATTCAAAATGGTTGAAAACTTACTCGATCAGTTGAGAAAATGAAGAAAACAGGCAAATGGTGGCTCAAATCATGACTATAACAATTATTATCCGAAAGCGTGAATAACGACAGAGGCTAGATTGAAGACATCATCAAAAGCGAGCTAAAAATCAATCGGGCTAGTTAGGTCAGTTGGGGGTGGTCGAGCACCCGCCAGCTAGGGATGTTCACGGGGCGGTTCGGTTCGGTTAGTTGGAAGATTTTAACTATCCATCGTGGGGCGGGTAATTCATTTTACTACCCGAAACCGAACCATACTAGGCGGTAACGGACTTGCGGTACCAAAATGATAACCCGAGGTTGGGTTCTGATTAACCATTTAGATGTTTAATCGAGTTTGTCCCTATGAACAATTACATGATCTAAAACGTAAAATGTCATTCTAGTAAAATTAAATTGCATTAAATAGATTAAAGTCATACTAAAGTTGTTTCATCACAATAATTGCATTCAAATAAACATACGTATCATATTAACATAAGTATTTATTCAAAGTTTACATATGTAAAGATCACATTAATCAATTTTCAAACATATATGTTTAGTTAAAATATTTACGCTGTGATTAAAAAGTCGTTATACAATAAAATCAATGCAATAATAAAATCAATAAATGTGCAATTATTTAATATTTTGCTAAAAACCTTCATGTGTATTATATACGGTTCGGTTTGGTTAATTGTGGATATCTAAAAATAAAAACCGAAACCGAACCGTGATAAGTGGGTTTTGGTTTCGATTTATTCGGTTTCGGTTTTTCGGTTTCGGGTTTTTTCGGTTTGATTGAAATTCGGCTCAATTTGTCGATTTCTCGGGTTTTGAACACCCTACCGCCACCCTCTCGGGCTCGTCCTTGTTTTATGAGTTTATCTTTTAGGCGGTGTTGTAAAATCGGCCATGGCGGCAGATATGGCGGCGCCATGGCGGATATCGAGGTCCACCGCCACGATATTTTCATCGGTCTAACATGGCGTTTTGGTCAAAATCGAGCTCACGGTCAAAATCGGCCTTAGCGGTTTGGTCAACGCGTCAACTTCAAATCTAGGGTTTTTTTTTTTTTTTTAATTCACGAATTAACTTTGATTTTATTGATTTGTTCTAATTTAAGCTAGTTTTTATAATTGATCTTGCTAATATTTATTTTTTTATTAAGATCTTTTTTAATTTAGGCTCACCGCCATAGTAGTTATAGCGCTTGGCGAGGGTCAACCGCCACGGTACCGCCGAACGATTTTTACAACCTTGCTTTTAGGGTGTTAAAGGCTACGTTCATATTTCTTAAAAATCCAACTTTAACACTATGTTCGCGAGTTTAGTTTAATGAAGAAAAGAAAAGAAGAGGGAAGAAGGTGGTGTTCTCAAGATCCTTAACTGCAGAAAAGAAGAGAAGAGGGAAGAAGATACATGCCATTTTTCTTCCTTCCGGATTTGGGAAGAAGAGAGAATAAAGGAAAATGGATTCCTTCTCTTCTTTTCTTTCCTTTCTTTTCTTTTAATATGGATCTTGCGAACTGAGCGTAAGACATTCCTTTTGTGTGATAATAATAGTTTTTTGAAGTTGGTATTTGACATTACAAATCAGTTTACATAATTTTTTACATAAATTTTACCACATATTGAGTTAACAACAAGCAAAAGAAAAAAGAAAAAAAGAATAAGAGGAAAAAAGGCAGTATCAAGAATCGAACTTGTGACGTATCAGATAGTATCCAAAAATGCTTACTAAGAACATTTACCATAATAAAATTTGGGTTTTGCTAACAATTTGATATTTCAACCAATCAAAATTAAGTGTTAGTTATGCATCCATTTTTTTCGGAGTTATTTTCGCAATTTTAGTGATTTTCATCCAATCATAATAAATCATTAATAACGTTGTAATAACAATCACTTGCTTAGCAAAACCCATAAAATTTTATAAAACTTTATCCATTTAATATTTCTTGCCACCTCAACAATTTATAAATATTTTCAGTTGATAAACCTATTAAAAAGTTTATTTTAATAGTTGATAAATAGTTTATTGGGTTTATGTCGTAAAATAGAACGCGTCTTTTCAAACGTCTGTTTTGATCGATGTCTTATTTATTGTTAAACAATGTTGTGTCTTTCATTTTTGTTTTATTTTGCACATTTGATGACGTGTCACATTATAAATGGTGACACGTGTCAAACTTTTAACTGTGACACATCATCAAAATGTGCAATATGGAACAAAATTTGAAAGTACACAACATTAAGTCGAACAATAAATAGTACATGTACTAAAATGATACATTTGAAAAAGTACGTTATTATTTTATGACCTAAACCCTAATTTATTAGTGAGAAAGTAAGGTGATTTTGCTTTTTAATACAGTAATTAATTTATTTTTAGAGTGTGAGAAGAGATGTAAATGTGAGGCTATAATAGATTTTGATTTGCAAAAGACATCTAAATTGTCATGAATCATTTTTTCATTTTTGGGCCCACTTCAATTTCATAAAACTTGAACCAAACAATTAATAATAGGATTCAATCCATTACTTTATTGTCACACCCTCATACCAAACGCATCTTAAGACCTGGGGCTGTAAACGAACTGGACGAACACGAACGGAGCATTTTTCATGTTCGTTCATTTAATTTTCACCGGACAAATAAACGAACACGAATGCTTAAACGGACGAAATTTCTTGTTCATGTTCGTTTATTAACAAAATGAGTTGTTCATGTTCGTTTATGTCCGTTCATTAAGACACTAAACGAACATAAACGATCAAACAAAAATGAAAAAAGACAAACAATCATAAACTTTATTAAATTATGCATCTAATATTGTTTTATAAGTGTCGTTTTGTTTAAACAAACTAATTTAAAAATTATACAATTAAAAGATTTGATATACGAACATAACTAAATAAATGAACATAAACGAACGTTAACGAACACATAATCGGACGTTCACGAACATAAATAAACGGACGTGACTTTTGTTCATGTTCGTTCATTTAACTAAACGATCGTAAAATATTGTTCATGTTCGTTCATTTAATAAATAAACGAACTTTTTACCGAACCGTTCATGAAATGGTCACTGAACGTTCAGTTCGTTTACAGCCATACTAAGACCTTTTCATGATATGTATCATAAAATGAAAATCTACAAATGGTTAGAAACAAACCATGAACCTTTTGAAATTTCATAAATTTATTCTTAAACCTCCCATAGGATGATCTAGTCATGACATAGGCAACCTTGCTACTTACTATTTCAAGAACTAAAAAAGAAATAAATTCAACCTATGCTAACCAAAACCTTGCTACTTAAGTTGGCACAAAAAACCACTGCCACTTCAAATAATGACTCTTAATATCCATGAGCTTGGTTTAATAAATATAAAAAAAATAAAATAAAAAATAAAGATCAAATGAACTAATTTCAATCTTTCATTTGGTATAAAAAAATAAAATTAACTTATCTCGCAAATCGTTGATCGTTAGACGAAACTAATCATACCATCACGACAAACATAAAATTATATTTCATTTGATATCTCACATCATATACTTTTGGTATTTTTTCCTACTTTTTTTCGTGCGTAAGGTTTCCGGTTAGAGTTTAGGTTTGTAGGGTTCAGGCGTTAGGTTTTTTGGGTGTTAGGGGTTGGGGTGTTAGGGTTTTTTTGGTTTATGAACCCTCAAGATAAATTTTTTATTTATAGTGTAAAATATTGAAACCCGCAAAAAAACGATAGAAAAAAACTTTTTGGAGAGTCAAAAATATACATTGTAAGATCTCTATAAAAAAATAATTTTATTCTTGTCGCAATAGTTTAATTATTTTCACATACGATTAATGGTTTGTGAAATATGTAATTTTTAAAATAAAGGTAAAGTGGGTTTTATTATTTTGATAAAAAATCAAATGGTTGAGATTAATCCATTTGATCTTTTAGTTTTTTTAGTGATCTTCGTTGATACCACCCCTAATAACCATAATATGAGAAAGTGCATTCCTTCGTCTTGATTAAGTGAACTCCATAATCAAGAATTAGTAGTTACAACTTATAAGATGATCATTTTCACTATGAATGAAAGATATGTGTATATGTTAGCTTTTAAGTTCATGTTATGATTGTCCGAAGTAACTTTTTGAAATTTAAGTAGATGGGGTTTGCTTCGTGTTTAGTAATATTAAATCGTTGTCAAATCAAAGCATTTGTAATACATATGTTACAAAATATGCTGCCATAACCATAAAGGGGTGGCTCCACGGTAAGAATATCAGCTTTTTAAAGAGGAGGTGAAGGGTTCGAATCCAACTAGGAGAAAATTAATTCCTTTATGGCCACGGAGGTTCACCTGCGTCGACTCTGGACTATCCAAAAAAAGTAGTCGTCATGAGCTCGCAATGTCGAATCGAAAACCCATATTACAAAAAAAAAAAAAAGAAAAAAAAAATTGCTGCCATATGCTCAAAATAATGCATAACAAAATAATAGAGTATGTTTTTTCATACAACAATTAATAAGACATCACTATAATATACACTCTTCAACAAGTCAAAAAGACTTAAAACCGCCGTACACAAATGCAATGAAGATCCCGAGAATAGATTGAATTCCTGTCGTTTAGTCCCAAGGAGACTCAATGGTGTGTTAAACAAACTCGAGAGATGGAATGATCACTAAGGATAGTGATCCGTAAGGTTATGATTAGAAATTACACTACCGATTGATTTGGAATAGAATTGAGACACGATTTGGAAAGCACAACAACCAGATCAAAGAAACGTAAACGTAAGTTTTAAAACTACGATACGCACAAAATAAAAAGTGAAAACTAAGAAATAAAAGACCTAAAAATATAAAATGACATTTTGGAATCCTAAAAATAAAAGAAAATTATTAGAAAAGAAAATTATTTTAACACTATTTAATTAATTATTATTAATTAAAAACTATTTTAACTATTTAATAAATACTCTAAAATAGAAGAAAATACAAAATAAGGCTAGAAAAATAAACTTATGATTCTGAAAATCTAAAATACTATAAAACTAATTTTAAAACTAAAAATATATTTTTCACACTTTTATCTAATTATTATTAATTAATAACTATTTAAAATACACTTAAATACTAGAAAATAGAAAATAAACTTGGAAAAATAAAATTTTAACTTTGAAAATCTAAAATATGATAAAACTAATTTTAAAACAGAAAATATATTTTTAGACTTTTAATTATTTATTACTAATTATTTATTATTTATTAACTATTTATAATTATAATAAATACTAAAAGATAGAGAAAATCTGAAACTTTTCTAAAAATCCTATATGATGACAGAAACCTAAGAAAAGAGAAAACAAGATTTGCTTATTAATAAGTTGAAAAGAAAATCAAAAAGCTAAAAATCTTAAATAAACGCTATCACTATTTTTATATTGATGTTTTTGTGATTTTATTTTTGAAAACTACTTATATACTAATAATATGAAACTTTAATAAAGACAAAAATTTACAAAACTCAAATAAGCGCTTTGATGGCTTATTAGCCCAACAAGGCTTAAATGAGCTTATTTGGGTGAAATAAGCTCAAATAAGCTTGTACACAAACAAAAGCTAGAATAAGATGAAAATAAGCTAGAGCAACTATCTTGAAGCTAAAAGACACAAAGAAGCACACCGAAAAGCTAAGAATAAGCAAATAAGCACTTGACTTATGATGAAAAAATGTAAATGGGACAAGTTTCAAGCTTGTAGCAAATTCTAGCTAACAAGCTCAAAAGTGAAAACTAAGACTTGACAACTCAAGAGGACCAGGTTGGCTTTCCAAAGAACCAGAGAACACAGAGATTTGGACAAGTAATAAGCTTAATGCAAGCTTATCAATTTGGACCAAGTTCGTGCACACAGATGCATTTATGCAAACAGTACCCCACAAAAAGCTATAAAATAAGCACTCAAACAAATGAGAAACAAAGAACTATCATTTTGTATTTTTCTTTACCAACTAGACTACAATACCCCAAAAGCTTATAAACTGAAACTCACTAATAAACCCACAAAGAAATTCCAAGTTTATTCAAAACGACCTTTTGAGAATTTTGACTTTTGAGAAAAACAAAAAGTTGACCAAAGTGAGATTTTGATCTGATCTTAAGCACTTAATATGTTGTTTTAAGGTGATATAAGACTAATTTGAGCAAGATTATCAACTTTTGAACACAAAATGATGATCATGGATCATTAAAATCCAACAAGAAGATCACATAAGAGATCCAAAGGAATTTTGACTTTTGCTTAACAAAGACTTGTTTTCTTGACTAAAATGAGTTACTTAGACCTATTTAGACAGATTTCCAACAAAGACTAAAGACCAAAGAACCTTTGAACACAATAAACCAAACACCCCTTATACTTGATCGTTATGAAGTTTTTCAAAGCAAATCACAATTTTAAACCATAAACTTGATTTCAGACCTTGTATTATCACATATTAGAACTAAGGAAACATAAATCAACAACACTAACAACTAGAAACCAAGAATCTAGACCTAAGCTTGTTTAATCACAAAATAAGATTTTTGCAAACTACAAATTTAAAAGAACAACTAACCGATTTTAATGTTTAAACACACTTAATTATAACTAGTAAACACAAAGAAACAGAAATTAGAGCTAATTAACAACTACAACAAGTAAAATGCCAAATTAATCAAAAGAGCTTACAAATGCTTCCAAGCTTAAAACCGAGAACCAAGACCAAAACCAATTCCTATAGCTTCCCAAGAAGCACTATACCAAGGCCATCCAAGATACACCTTGCTCCAAATTGTGAACACTTCCTTAGAACCCTTTTTATTTTTCAAGTATTTAATTGGTATTTTTGGTGATTTTTCTATTTTGAAGCTAAACTGAATTTTAGAGTTTCTAATAGCTTATAAAAGCTATATGGGAGCTTATGTGACCTATTCTAGTCCATATAAACAACTCGAAAACAACATTTGATCCAACATGAGATTTTGCATAAATATGAGAAATTGCATAAACCGAAATACAACTTTAAACTTGAATTAAAGTTTCACAAAGGCTTTATTATATCAATAATAACTTGAAATACAAAGTTTTAAGATAAAAACATACACTTGAAACTGAAAATTAACTAAAACGACAATAAAAATTAAAATTACACTAGATAGATTTTTACAATGCATCTTCTCTCTCTTTATAGACTTTTCCACATTCCATGATGTACTCTCGAATGTTTCCCACCACATTTGAGCCATTGGATTGGCTAGAATCATCGAAACCGCCCACCTTGCTTTTTGGCGCCAAAATTCTTCAAGGTGTTTTATCAATTAATGAGATTTGGTTGAGGTAATTAAAGGATTTGGAGTGTTAGAGGAGTGGAGGGACATGGTATGGGAGGGGTTGAAATGTGGTGAAACCATCATGGTTTTGGTTTTCAGTGGGAGAGACATCGCTACAAAGACCGTATTTGAGCGCTTTCCTTGGGGTTTGACTTTCATTGACCACGTATTAATAATACGGGGTTCAAAAGGGTTGGGCTGGGGTCAAAAGAGATTTGACCGGGGTCAAGGGCAAGGGTCAAGGGTCAAGGCAAAGGCTTGGGCTTTGGATATTGGATTGGCTTTGGGCCTTAGATATATAATAGGTCCGCTTGGTTTAAGTATTAAACAAGGACCAAAAGTGTAATTTTGCCAAACTTCAAGGACTGAAAGTGAACATTTTCCAAACTTCTCACAAGGACCAATTTTGACAAACTTTGATAAAACAAGGGCCCTTTTGCATAAAATCCATTTTTAAAGGTCCAAGGACTATTTTTGTAAATTTCCAAAGTTTGAGGACCTTTCTTGCCAATTGACCAAAGAATCATTCAAGGATCATTTTAAACAACTTAGAATACTTCGGACCTTGAATGATAAATTTCCACATTTTTGAATTTCCAGTGGACTAGATTTGACAACTTTTAAAACTGGGGACTAAACCGCCAATTTTGCAAACTTGATACATTTTTCATCCGATTTTGATATTTTTGCATTTAAAACACATAAAACACTGATTTGTGATAATTTGATCATTTTGATGTGTTTTGAGTGTTTTCGATGATTTTGCGCTTAGATTATACAAAATGATGAGTATTTGACACTCATCAATCCCCACATCGAGATATTGCTAGTCCCTAGCAATGATTTGAGAAAACTTTGATGGATTTGAAAACTCTTTACCAAAAGCCATCACTCGAGTAGCCAATTGTTTTGATTCAAGTAAGAATCTTGGTACAACGATAACCGATGATTTATTGGCAAATCATAAACCATATAACGGATTTGATGTGTCTTTACCGTGTCGCACTTTCCGGACTAGCCAACTCTTAGATAAATTATCGAATTATCTTTGGTGAGTCAATACCAATTATGGATTTTCCATCGCCTTTACCACAAGCCATAACCTTGCGGGCTAGCCAACTCATTATCTTTTGAGGATGATGGGAGTCGAGGAACCATACAATTTTGGGCAAATTGCAAGCCATATAAACGGATTTGAGAAATCTTTACCAAGAGCCGCTTGCTCTCGGATTAGCTAATCCTTTTGTCTTACGTACATGGCGGATCGATAACCAAATGAGAAAGTGTAAAACACTTACTCCAAAAAAATTTTGGCCAAAACGGGAATTGGGTAGATAATATATGAAAAATTCGTGAGAATTCCCCACACTTAGAAATGAATATTGCCCTCAATATTCAAAGTACCGCGGTTATGCCGAAACAAAGAACGAAAAGGAAATATTACGCCATTATTTAGAAAGAAGATTTTTTTTTTTTTTTTTTTTTTTTTTTAGAAAGAATGAGAATATACAACAAGGGGGAAACTCCCCACACTAGGGTGGTAGAAAGGGATAAGAAGATGTATTATGGGTGAAACCCATATGGTGCGTGCTAATGTTTTTGATTACCGAGTCACTAGCTTGACTCGATCCCCGCATTCATTGGTTCATGGGAATGTTTGTAAACCGGACAACCACGGGGAATGTCCTCTCCAAAGTAATGCTTAACTCGATGACCATTCACTTTAAAATTAGGACCATCGGGTTGAGATAACTCAACGGTACCATAAGGATAAACCTTAGCGATAGTGAATGGACCGCACTAACGGGACTTGAGCTTTCCCGAGAAAATCTTCAACTGAATTGAAAAGAAGGACTCGATCACCAACGTTGAAAACGCGGTTCTTGATCTTGGAGTCATGAATCTTCTTTGTCTTTTGCTTGTAGATCAAAGAGTTCTCATAAGCTTGATCACGAAGTTCATTTAGTTCATTCATTTGAACTTTTCTATGATCACCTACCGTCTCAGATATCGAAGTTTGCATGCTTTAAGGCCCAAGATGCCTTGTGCTCTAACTCAATCGGAAGATGACATGCCTTCCGCACACTAGCTTGTATGGAGTACACCCAATGGGTGTTTTGTAAGTCGACGGAAGGCCCAGAGTGCGCCATCGCTTATCCGACCAGATGCACGATTTTCGCCACCGTCCTTTCAAGAATCCTTTTAAGACCACGGTTTGAAACTTCCACCGCCCACTTGTTTGGGGTGGTATGCAGAGAGAGACGATGGTAACACCATACTTTTGCATGACTCTTTCAAATTGGTCATTACAAAATGTGTACCACGATCACCGATTATCGCCTTGAGTTCCAAACCCGCAAACAGAGATTTCAAAACTTCACAACTACTCGGCATCATTGGTGGGTAAAGCTTTTGCTTCAACCCATTTTGACAGATAGTCAATGTACCACGAGTATGTACTTGTTACCACGAGAAGATGGAAATGGCCCCATAAAATCAATACCCCATATGTCAAATATCTCACAAACTTGAATGGCATTTTGTGGCATTTCATTCCTTTGAGATATATTACCATGACGCCGACAAGCGCCACAAGTTTTGACATAATCGGGCATCCTTATAGATTGTGGGCCAATAGAACCCGAATCAAACACCTTTTGGCGGTGTAGTTTGACTATGATGGCCCCTGGGGTCCAAAGATGGCAAGTCGTGAGAATATCAATAGCTTCCGTCCATAAACACACCGCTCGGATGACTTGATCCGCACAGATTTTGAACAAGAAAGGGTCGCCCCGTAAATAATGTTTAACATCTTTGAAGAATTTGTTCTTCTCGCTGGTCGACATCCCTTTCATTAATGAAGTTACCCGCATGGTAATTTGCAAAGTCAAGAAACCATGGGTGGTAGAATTTCCACGAAAAGAAACCGCATTGAGTGTCTCGAGAGGAAATGTTTCATTTATTTCCTTTTCTCGAAAACATCTTGGTGAGGGTTTTCTAATCTGACAGATGATCGCCAGCTAGATTCTCGCCTCCTTTTTATCACGATAATGATATCAAATTCTTGGAGGAGGAGAATCCAACGAAGCAATCTCGCTTTGCATCTTGTTTTGCAAAGAGATATTTAAGAGCCGAGTGATCCGTATACACTACGATTTGGTCAAGATAAGATACGGCCGAAACTTCTCAAAAGCATACACCACGGCTAATAGCTCTTTTTCGTGGTGGTGTAATGAGTTTGAGCCTCACCATAGTTTTGCTTATGAGTGAATAGGTCGAAAATGTTTATTTCTTCGCTGCCCTAGGACCGCACCGATAGCAAAATCACTTGCATCGCACATGAGCTCAAAAGGCAAGTCCCACAGAGCAACGAGAATGGTGCTTCAGAAGCTTTTTCTTCAATGTTTCAAAAGCTATGATGCACTCGGTGAGAAGATAAAAGGAGCATCCTTTTCAAGAAGATGGGTCATAGGTCAAGCGATTTTGGAAAAATCTTGAATGAATCTACGATAGAAACCGGCATGACCCAAAAACTCCTAATACCTTTGACGGTAGTAGGATGAGGTAATTTAGCAATGACATCAACCTTTGCTCTATCTACCTCAATCCCGTTCTTTGAAATCTTATGGCCAAGGACAATGCCTTCTTTGACCATAAAGTGACTTTTCTCCCGCTTTAGACAAAGATTGGTGTCTTCACACCTTTGAAGCATTTTATCTAAATGGGAGAGACATGATTGAAAAGAATCCCCAATGACCGAGAAGTCATCCATAAACACTTCCATTGTTTCCGATCATGTCGTGGAATATGGCCATCATACATCGTTGGAACGCGCAGAGCATTACATAAGCCAAAAGGCATACGCTTGTAGGCAAAAGTTCCGTATGGGCAAGTGAATGTGGTCTTCTTGATCCCGTGGATCAATAGGATCTCAAAGTAACCCGAGAAACCATCAAGGAAGCAATAGTACTCATTCCCCGCTAATCTCTCAAGCATCCGTCCATGAAGGGTAGAGGAAAATGGTCTTTACGAGTGGCGCCATTCAACTTACGATAGTCGATGCAAACACGCCATCCCGTAACCAATCGAGTTGGAATTAACTCGTTATCTTCATTTGTGATAACAAGAATGCCACCCTTTTTCGAACACAATGAATTGGGCTGACCCAAGGACCGCTCGAGATCGGGTAAATCAATCCAAAGCATCAAGAAGTTTGATAACCTCTTGTTTGATAACATCATGGATTTTTGGATTCACTCGCCTCGATGTTGAACTCTGGTTTAAAGTCATCCTCCATCAAGATTTTATGAGTACAAAACTCGTGGTTTATACCTTTGATGTCGGAGAGTTTCCAAGCAATTGCTTGCTTGTGTGACTTCAAGATTTTAATGAGAGCAGCTTTTTCATCTTTACTCAAATCTCGAGCAATAATGACGGTAATTTATCATCACCCTCAAGGAATGCATACTCGAGATGAGGAGGTAAGTCCTTAAGCTCAACCTCGTGAAATTCTTCGCTTTTCTCAACCGAATTGACTTCCTCGTTATGAAGTTTGATGGGAGGAGAGGAAGAGAAGTATCCAGATTTGACAATTTCTCAAGAAGAATATCTCCTCCGATTAATCTCATTTTGATTAATCTCAACCGGGATTGAATCACTAGGATGAGGGTTGATGATGGATCATCATTGAGCAACTTCTCAATAAGAAGTATGTCCCCTCAATATCAATTGAGCGTGATCAATTTCCCAAGGTACGTAATCACTAGCCAAATATGCTTCAATCTCATCTAAGATGAAGTCGCCTCAAACGGAGTGATAGAAGGAGTAGAATTGGCTATGATAGGTCGAGAAGATGTGGTGGAATCCCCACTCACGTAATTATGAGAATAACCAAGAACTTCGAGAGTACTCGCCGAAGCAACATCAATGATATCTATTCGGTTAACCGATTCGTAATCATAATTTGCGGAGTACCTCAAGTTTGGTCAAGGTTGAAGGTGACACTTCATTACCAACACGCAATGTGATTTCTTGCTCAAATACATCTATGAGAGCACGCCCGCTCGTGAATCCTCGACCAACAATGAGAGGAACCCGATGATCGGCATCAAAATCAACAACCACGAAGTCACCGAAATGGAACTTTCCTATTACAAATACGCCCTCAATGCCAAGAGGACGGATATGGAACGATCAAGAAGCTCGAGAGTCATGCATGTAGGAGTGAGTTCCTAAGAGAGAGTTTCTTCCACATCGAATATGGCATAAGATTAATGCTTGCACCAAGATCTCGCTAGGGCAAAGCATTCAACCATCCCCGGAATACACAAGGTAAGAGAAATTTCCCAGATCTCCAAGCTTTTCAGAAGCTTTTCGAATAATCACGAGCGCTCTCGTTAAGAGGAGTCTTAGCCATTTCAAACAAATTTTTCCTTATTGCTTAACATGTGCTTGAGAGTAGATGCGAACTTGGGCATCAAGATGATAGCATCCGCAGCTTATGTCAAATGTAACTCTTGGAAAATTTGGAAAATTTATCCATTTGATGACTAGCTTTCTCATGAGCTTTTGCTCATTCAAACGCGATGGGTAAGGAATAGAAGATTTGGATTGATTCTCAACAGAGCTACAGGAGGTTCAAAACAACTCCTTGATTTGACTTGGGTTTCGGACCACTGAGGTTGGACTACCAAGGTAGGACGCGCGGTACTTCGTGGGCTTGAATTATGCACTTTGTCCGTTGTTTCCTTGGTAACTTGACTCATTGGCACCGTGGAGGTGGCATTGGAGTCGAGGTCCATTGTGTTTTGAGGTTCACCGTCCACTACCTTAGGAAGAGAAGAAGAAGAAGAGGTAGTAGGAACAAGCAGTCCAGTGTATGAAACACCACTGGTCATGATCGCTTTAGCATCGCCTCGGTTAGCGATCGTGTTGCTCGGTAAAGTACCGAGCCCGAGGGTCGATCATTTAAAGACTTCTTCGATCGCTAACTGACCGACCAACAACCTGCTCATTTCATCTTGGGATTTCATAAACCGCTTCAAGAACTCATCGATGATGGTCCCGGAGGAGTAATGACGGAGGAGCTGAGGGACAATTTGAGGTCGTATGTTTTGATTATGACCAAAATTCCTTGATTAGGATTCATATTCCCATGAAATTGATTCCCCGATTGAAATTGTTTTGATGAGGGTTTTGATGTTGGAAACCTTGATTGGGTCCAGATAGAAATTACCTTGGTTTTGATAACCTTGGTTCATTCTTGGTTGGTTCGATTCCGGTTTTGCATGTTGTGATTTTGATTAAAACCGGTGGTGCTCGATTAGTGTTAGCACGGTAGTGTGGTTCATTTTGAGGACGGTATTGATTACCTCCTTGTTGTGAACTACCGGCCAAAGCATTGGCCTCAAAAGGACTACCATCGGTGGCGTGACAATTGTAGTAAGCATGAGGACCACCACAAGTGACACAACTTCAACTTTCTTCACTTCAAAGATGTGTTGGTGGTCGAGTGAAGGAGACTTTCTTCCGTTAGCAAGAACCAAAGCTCGAACAATGTCTCGAGTTTATCAATCTTAGCATCGGTGCTAGATGTACTCACGGGGATGAAGAAGAAGAAGGTCCAAGATTAGACCGATATGTCTTAGCTCGAAAGGACGGACCGAGATTTGTTCTCAATGATCCGCAAGGCCTCTTTGGTGGTCTTGCTCAGAAATTACCTCCGCGGAGGCATTCAAAGAATCTTGATTGGCCTGATTGAGACCATTGTAGAAAGTATCCATTTGCATTAACTCGGTAAAACCGTGATGCGACACTCATGGCAACTCTTTGTAACGATCCCATGCCTCCCGAATGATTCATCAAATCTCGAGAAAATTTCATTATCTCATTCTTAAGACTTGTGGTTCGGGATGGAGGATAGAACTCGTTAACTAATTTGGTGACAAGATCTTCCCATGTCTCTATAGAACGAGGGGTTGTTTCTCGCCAATTCCGGCTTGTCCTCTAGAGAAAATGGGAATGTAAGAAGCTTGATAGCTTCGGATGGGACATTCTTGTACTTGATGGTAGATGCTATCTTGTTAAACCATCGAATGTGTGCATGAGGATCATCCCGCCAAAACCATAGAATTGGCTTTGGGTTACTAGATTGAGCAACCCGGTTTTGAGCTCGAAAGTGTCGCCCACGATGGTCGGAACAACAATGGCATCTCCGTAACCCTCGATGGGTGCTTGGAGAAGCTCATTCATAGGTTTGTCTTCCGCCATTTCGACAGAGGTGGTGGTGGTAGACGCCTCACCACGGTCAAGGAGCCGAACGCCCTCACGCTCACGAGGAATGTTTCCAAGTTCGAAAGTGGACTTGTAGAATCGAAGAACGAAAAGCATGCACTATGTATAAAACCAATTTTCAAAACAAATGAGGCAAAACACAAGTGAACTTAACCAATAATCACAAATGAAATGGCTTTTTGAAAAAGGTACACCAAATCACAAGTGACACAAAGGCAAGTTTTAAATCGATGTTCGGAACTTATTAATGGTCGCACCCCGCTAGGTAGCGCATCGCCTTGATTTGCGGTGGTTGATTTTATGTATTCAATTAAGTACCACCGAAAAGACGAGGTTAGATTTGTGCAAATGGGTTCAAAACTTTTGGACAATATTTTTGTTATCGTCCTGCTTAACCAAATCGTATCTCTTCAAGAATCACCTTAAAAGAGAATACAAAATAGAAAACGCTCCGATTGTTTTGTTGTTTTATATTTTTTGGTGTTTTAACACTTTAGGAAAAGTGTTAATGACTTTTTGATTTTCTTATAACTTTACAAAAACTTTTACAAATGGTGGGTATGTGCAACAATGGATCCGAAATGGCTAAACACACGCTAAAGCCTCCCGCAATGCGCCAAAATTTTGATCTCAAGAAACAACAAGTCAAAAGACTTAAAACCGCCGCACACAAATACAATGAAGATCGAGAATAGATTGATTCCTGTCGTTTAGTCCCAAGGAGACTCAATGGTGTTAAAAACAAACTCAGAGGATGGAATGATCACTAAGGATAGTGATCCGAAGGTTATGATTAGAAATTACACTACCGATTGATTTGGAATAGAATTGGAGTACGATTTGGAAAGCACAACAACCAGATCAAAGAAACGTAAACGTAAGTTTTAAAACTACGATACGCACAAAATAAAAAGTGAAAACTAAGAAATAAAAGACCTAAAAATATAAAAATGACATTTTGGAATCCTAAAATAAAAGAAAATTATTAGAAAAGAAAATTATTTTTAACACTATTTAATTAATTATTATTAATTAAAAACTATTTTAACTATTTAATAAATACTCTAAAATAGAAGAAAATACAAAATAAGGCTAGAAAAATAAACTTATGATTCTGAAAATCTAAAATACTATAAAACTAATTTTAAAACTAAAATATATTTTTCACACTTTTATCTAATTATTATTAATTAATAACTATTTAAAATACACTTAAATACTAGAAAATAGAAAATAAACTTGGAAAAATAAAATTTTAACTTTGAAAATCTAAAATATGATAAAACTAATTTTAAAACAGAAAATATATTTTTAGACTTTTAATTATTTATTACTAATTATTTATTATTTATTAACTATTTATAATTATAATAAATACTAAAAGATAGAGAAAATCAAACTTTTCTAAAAATCCTATATGATGACAGAAACCTAAGAAAAGAGAAAACAAGATTTGCTTATTAATAAGTTGAAAAGAAAAATCAAAAAGCTAAAAATCTTAAATAAACGCTATCACTATTTTTATATTGATGTTTTTGTGATTTTTATTTTGAAAACTACTTATATACTAATAATATGAAACTTTAATAAAGACAAAAATTTACAAAACTCAAATAAGCGCTTTGATGGCTTATTAGCCCAACAAGGCTAAATAGCTTATTTGGGTGGAAATAAGCTCAAATAAGCTTGAACACTCAAACAAAAGCTAGAAGTAAGATGAAAATAAGCTAGAGCAACTAAATGAAGCTAAAAGACACAAACAATCACAACCGAAAAGCTAAGAATAAGCCAATAAGCACTTTGACTTTGTGATGAAAAACAAAATGGGACAAGTTTCAAGCTTGTAGCAATTTCTAGCTAAACAAGCTCAAAAGTGAAAACTTGAGCTTGACAACTCAAGAGGACCAGGTTGGCTTTCCAAAGAACCAGAGAACAAGAGATTTGGACAAGTAATAAGCTTAATGCAAGCTTATCAATTTGGGCTTAAGTTCTGCATGTGGCATTTGCAAACAAAATTCCAAAAAGCTAACTAATAAGCACTCAAACAAATGAGAAACAAAGAACTATCATTTTGTATTTTTCTTTACCAACTAGACTACAATACCCCAAAAGCTTATAAACTGAAACTCACTAATAAACCCACAAGTGAAATTCCAAAGTTTATTCAAAACGACCTTTCGAGAATTTTGACTTTTGAGAAAACCAAAAGTTGACCAAAGTGAGATTTTGATCCGATCTAAAGCACTTAATATGTTGTTTTAAGGTGAATAAGACTAACTTGAGCAAGATTAACAACTTTTGAACACAAAATGATGATCTTGGATCATTAAAATCCAACAAGAAGCACATATGTAAGATTAAAAGAAATTTTGACTTTTTACTAATAAGAACTTGTTTTCTTGACTAAAATGAGTTACTTAGACCTATTTAGACAGATTTCCAACAAAGATAAAGACCAAAGAACCTTTGAACACAATAAACCAAACACCCCTTATACTTGATCGTTATGAAGTTTTTCAAAGCAAATCACAATTTTAAACCATAAACTTGATTTCAGACCTTGTATTTTCACATATTAGAACTAATGAAACATAAATCAACAACACTAACAACTAGAAACCAAGAATTGAGACCTAAGCTTGTTTAATCACAAAATAAGATTTTGCAAACTACAAATTTAAAAGAACAAGCTACTAGATTTTAATGTTTAAACACACTTAATTATAACTAGTTAACACAAAGAAATGTAAATTAAGCTAATTAACAACTACAACAAGAAAATGCCAAATTAATCAAAAGAGCTTACAAATGCTTCCAAGCTTAAAATTGAGAACCAAGACCAAGAAACCAATTCCTATAGCTTCCCAAGAAGCACTATACCAAGGCCATCCAAGATACACCTTGCTCCAAATTGTGAACACTTCCTTAGAACCCTTTTTATTTTTCAAGTATTTAATTGGTATTTTGGTGATTTTTCTATTTTTGAAGCTAAACTGAATTTTAATGTTTCTAATAGCTTATAAAAGCTATATGGGAGCTTATGTGACCTATTCTAATCCATATAAACAACTAAAAACAACATTTGATCCAACATGAGATTTTGCATAAATATGAGAAATTGCATAAACCGAAATACAACTTGTAAACTTGAATTAAAGTTTCACAAAGGCTTTATTATATCAATAAAACTTGAAATACAAAGTTTTAAGATAAAACATACACTTGAAACTTGAAAATTAACTAAAACGACAATAAAACTAAAATTACACTAGATAGATTTTTTACAATGCATCTCTCTCCACTTTATAGACTTTTCATCATTCCTTGATGTACTCTCGAATCTTTCCCACCACATTTGAGCCATTGGATTGGCTAGAATCATCGAACCGCCCACCTTTGTTTTTGGCGCCAAAAATTCTTCAAGGTGTTTTTATCTTTAATGAGTTTGGTTGAGTTAATTAAAGGATTTGGAGTTTAGAGGAGTTGAGGGACATGGTATGGGAGGGTTGAAAATGGGAAAACCATGTCATGGTTTTGGGTTTCGTGTTGGGAGAGAGATCACTACAAAGAGTCCGGGTATTTGGCGCGCTTTTCTTCATTTTGACTTTCATTGACCACGAGTATTAATAACACGGGGTCAAAAGGGTTGCGGCTGGGTCAAAATAGTTGTGACCGGGGGTCAAGGTTCAAGGGTCAAGGGCAAAAGGGCTTGGGCTTGTATTTTGGGCTGGATTGGGCCTTGTTATATATAATAGTCCGCTTGGTTTATTTAAGAAACAAGGACCAAAAGTGTAATTTGACAAACTTCAAGGACTGAAAGTGAACATTTTCCAAACTTCTCACAAGGACCAATTTTGACAAACATTGATAAAACAAGGGCCCTTTTGCATAAAATCCATTTTTAAAGGTCCAAGGACTAAATTTGTAATTTTCCAAAGTTTGAGGACCTTTCTTGCTAATTGACCAAAGAATCATTCAAGGATCATTTTAAACAACTTAGAATACTTGTGGACCTTGAATGATAAATTTCACATTTTGAATTTCCGTGGACTAGATTTGACAACTTTTAAAACTTGGGGACTAAACCGCCAATTTTGCAAACTTGATACATTTTTCATCCGATTTTGATATTTTTGCATTTAAAACACATAAAACACTGATTTGTGATAATTTGATCATTTTGATGTGTTTTGAGTGTTTTCGATGATTTTGCGCTTAGATTATACAAAATGATGAGATATTTGGACACTCATCAACATTTTCAACTCTCTCTCATGACGGCACCCAATAATAATCGTTCACCTATGCGTGTACTAATCCGACCACCACCACCATCACCACCACCATCACAAACCACCGTACCACCACCACCTCTACCACCACTCCCACCACCACCATCACCACCACTGCAACAACAACAACAACCAGGAATCGTAGTTGTGGGTTTTGTAGGCCGTCGAAAAGGGTATCTGAATCAGTTGATAAATCGTGTTATAGATGCCAATGTGTTTGGTTCTGGGGGTGCTGACGTGGCATTGGGTTCTGGATATGAGGAGATTAAGGATTGGTTTAAGGATAAGGAAGTTGGGTATTATTTTGATGAGGTGAAAGGGGTTTTGTACTTGGAGATGTGTTGTAATAAGTGTCCGGTTTTCGACGATGATGGGTTTGATTCAGGGTTCGAGAAACAGGAGTTTAGTGAGCTTCAAGGGATGCTCTTTATGTTTTCTGTGAGTTCCTTCTCCTTTTTTTTTTTTTTTTTTTTTTCTCGTAAATTTTGTGTATTTCATATGGTTAAGATTTTGAATGCTTGCGTTTTGATAGCGGATAAGTTAGTTCTTTAGGATTAGTCATTTGAATTGCCAACGAATATTTGCTAGTGAAAGAAGCGGTTTTGGATTAGTAGATGGAACTGTATAATGATATCTTAGTGTATGGAATGGCACACAACAACAAAAAAACCGCTATTTCACTTCTGTTGTGTATGGGAGGCTGGGAGCCCATTTGGACAATTGTTCTAAACTTCTTAATTTGTTTCAATATTGTGATATTAAATGTTTAGAAAGATTGCTTTGTTCTTGTTTTGTTAACCAATTCCGGAAATCTATAGTAAGAATTTTAAAATCATAAAAACGATAGTGGATGTAGGTAAATTGGTAAATTTACATAAATGATATGTTTGCTTATGTATGATTGGTAATCCTCAAGTCTTCTTTATAACGATCCATATTTTTTTAGTAACAAAGCTAACACATGGGCCGAGGGGGTGATGGCTATATATGTCTTGGACATGCCTTGATTCTTTTGGTTAGTTTAGATTTGAGATGGCAATGTGTTTGTTGTTTATCGCAAGCGTTTTAGTAGACGTGAAAACACTTGGGATTTTAATGACATTAGAGATGTGTTATCATTCTAATTGGAATAAAGTTGGTAGGTTATACATAGAGTTTATTTGATTGTAATTAGAATATATCCTGAGATGTGTGTGTCTTTGTGTATGAAAGCACAAACTGCCATATAACTTTAATTTGTTTGCACCTATAGTTGCTTTCAATGAAAATCATGTGAATGCCATTTTTATGGAGCCCGAATTGGACAGTTAACTTGTTTAAAACCTATTGATTTGCGTGAGAATTGTTACTGTACACAGTTAGTGATCCTCACAACTGTTTTATTTGGTAGCAAGGCTAACACTCAGGATGTGTTATTGGCTATATTTCTTCTATATAGGATTTGATGCTATATGTTGTTACTTGTAAGCTTGGTAGTAGACTTGAAGCATTATATATCTTATTGATATTAGATTTCTTACAGGCTTATTGGAATTGTGAAAAGTGAATAAGCTCATTTATTAAGGCATATGAGCTTATTAACTTGAGCCTATGAATTCAAATTAGCCATTAGCTCAAGTTGATAATCTCATATTCTCATAAGCCCTAAAAACTGTGTTTATTAGCTTTTCAACATTCCAATAAGCCAGTAAGCCAAACAAATAAGCTACAACAAACAACCCCTAGTTATGTCAAAAGGAATAATCAAAACACTAAAACTGTTTTATTTGGTAGCAAGGCTAACACTCAGGGTGGTGATATATGTATTGAATCCTACAATTCATTCGTAGAGACTAGAATGGAGATATTGAGTGATTAGAGTCTACTTTTGGGAGTAAAATTAAAACAGTTTCTTCTTCTAGTTGCTAAGTAAATGAAATCTATGGTAAAAATCATAGGAACACTTGTGGATGTAGGTTAATTTGGAATTTACATAAATACTATGCTTGTTTGTCTTCTTGTTACTTTTGTTAATGGCGATCCTCACAATTTCTTTATTATCTAGACCTCTTGGTAACAAGTTACAAGTGTGATGTTGGCTATATATGTCTTGATCTTTTTTGTTAGGTCAGATTCACGATGGTACTATGTGTTAGCTATATGTTGCAAACTTGGTAGTACTCATAAACACTAGAGATCTTAATGACGTTAGATGCATCAGAAGCAAGAATAATAAAAGGTTTTTGTCTTAGAATGTGAGAAATAATGAAAGCTATAAAAAGAATCGGTTGGATCTGTTTAGGGTATCAGCTATGATGTGACTAGTTAGACCGTTGTGTTTACTTAAGACACTTAACACACTTGATGAATTGGAAGAAACCTATTATTTTCTAGATTTTTAAAGTTAAACTGGAAATGAAACAATAAGGGTGTCGCGCTTATTGACTGGCCACATGTTTTCCATAAACACCTAGGTCGCGTGTGCCTCTAATTATTTAGGTTTTGACTAATTTTTCATCTTAAATGCAGGTTTGCCATGTGGTTATATTTCTGCAGGAAGGCTCACATTTCGATATCCAAGTTTTAAAAAAATTTCGTGTGTTACAAGGTGCTAAAAACGCAATGTTCCCATTTATTAAATCGCAAACACTACAACCGCCAACTTCAAGATCATACACATCATCTTCTTCACGCACTTCCCCTTCAAGACCACCTTCTAAAAACCGATCCCCCGGGAAAAGTGGTCCCACATTATTGACTGGTTTAGGCTCACACACATCTCTGTTTCCCGGACAATGTACTCCCATTATACTCTTTGTTTTTCTTGATGATATACCTGACCCCGGTTCGACCCCAGACGACCCGACATTACCCGTGAAAGGGTCTGCTTCAGCTTCAGGTTCAATAGTTGTGCTATCACGTCCCGCCACAAAACCTGAAGGTGGGTTTAAGAAGAAACTACAGTCATCTCTTGAAGCACAGATCCGGTTTTCAATAAAAAAATGTCGGGTACTTTCGGGTTCTGAAACGGGTCGAAATGGACCCATTTCAAATCCCACACCTTTGTTTTCACTTGATGCATCGAAAGCTGTTGTAATTCTCGACCGAACATCAAATCAGAAAGGTGAATCTTTGGATTACGCTACCAGTATCGTGGAAAACGTTCTTAATGGGGTTTCGACATCAGATTCTTTATTGCTTGAGAGTCATGCAACAAGTTCATATAAAGAGGATATTATTTCTTTAAAGGAGTTTATTCACAGACAATGCGATATATTACGAGGTCGCGGGAGTACAGTTTCGACTGGTGGTGTCGGGATGGTGGCAGTTGCTGCCGCCGCAGCTGCGGCCTCTGTAGCTCCCGGAAAACCGTCTACAGCTCCTGAACTTCCAACTCTCGATGGCTGGTTGACCTCTAGTCAAACTATTTTACATGGGCTTCTTTGTACAAAACCCGGATTAATTCTTGAACCCGAGCCCGAGCAAAACAAAAGAAGGCCCAGACAACGAAATAACATGTCACCAACAACCACCGACCCTTTAGAGCTTGCTTCGATATATTTAGATAACTGTAAAGGACTCAACACTAAGTTTTCAGTTTTATGGTGTCAACGATCGTTACCTGTTGCTAAAGATATTTACTTAAACGGTTTGCCAACATGTTACCCGACATCATTACACGAAGCCCATTTAATCAAAGCATTGACTTCTTTTAAGTCTATGGTCAAAGGACCAGCCGTAGAACAGTATTTGAAAAAATTGGAAGATGACTGTATGTCTATTTGGGTTTCTGGTAGGCAACTGTGTGATGCGGTTAGTTTAACGGGAAAATCATGCATTCACCAAAGGCATGAGTTGACTAGCAAACCACATTCTAGTGGTTTAGTGTTTCTTCATGCGTGTGCATGTGGCCGATCGAGAAAATTACGAGCTGACCCGTTTGATTTTGAAACTGCCAATGTGACGTTCAGCTGTTATCCAGAATGTGACAAACTTCTTCCTACAGTTAGTTTACCGGAAAGTAAAGTAGCGGGCCCGTTCAATCATCGCCTTGGAGTTTGATTCGAATCGGTGGGTCGAGATATTATCAACCTGCTAAAGGTTTACTTCAAAGCGGGTTTTCGTCTACTGATAAGTTTCTTCTTAAATGGAGTTTTTGTATTGAAAACCTAAAGAGGTCAATATATTACCACAGAGTAACGGCTCACGGGTTGAAGCTGTTTCGGATGCAAATGTAAAGAAAACCGCAACGGAGTTGAGGTTCACAGTAAAGTTGATAGTCCGGTCAAAGTTCTATCCAGTTTTACGATGAAGAAAGCGTTCTCTGAGGTTGTTGCGGGGTCTGCAGCTACAAATTCGGGTTCCCGCCACTTCAATTAAAGAAAAATGTTACACTGGTCCAAAGGCATGACACTGATGATAGTCAGGAACCTAAAAAGCTGAAAATATTACTTGTAAATGACACTGTGGATGCTAACGGAACGAAAATGGTAGTCCGTTTCTGCAAATTGGCAAGGAACATGCTGTAAATCAGGTGATAGTATATATCGGTTTCGAACATGAATGTCCATGTGGACACCGATACATATTGACACCGACCATCTCAAAGGACTTGGGCCAATTTTGCAGTAGATGAATCTGTTGAAAATCCAGACCGCAAAGGAGATATTTCAAGGATGGGCAAGCATGGGGCCCATGGTAGAGTCAACCGAAACTCAAATAAGATGGTAAGAAATCCGGGAAGGTCAAGAGAAGTAATGGGTAATGGTAATAACGGATCACGAAGAGAACAAAATGGTGCTTTGAAAAGTGATTATTCGAAAGATATTGAAGGAAGTCTTGAGGCAATGATTCTTGATGATGATGGTAACGGGGTTTTTCCTCTACTTAATAGAAACTTACCGTTGTACCTAAATTGTCCACATTGCTACATCCAAAAGAATAAGAATGAACCACCAAGTAGTCAGTTTGCTGGCACGATCTCGCAGCTCCAGAGGATTTTTCTGGTACGAATTTTTATTCGATAACATATATTTAGTATACATGCAAAGTTATATAGTTAATGTAAGTGGTATACTGTCATATATTCACAGGTCACTCCTTCCTTCCCCGTTGTTTTGGCTACATGTCCAGTTATTCAGTTTGAGGTACCTTTTATACTTTTTCATTTACTTGTATGTATTATCATTGAGGATTTTGATGGAAAATATTAAATTTTATATACGGGCCGTTTTCATTTTTCCGGTTGGTGGTTTACTCTGTTTTGTACATGTGAGTCATCATAAGATGGTTTGTGTCCCGTTTGGTTGGGGAAAGATTACCCAGACGAGACATAAAACCATCATTTAACGACTTAGATGTACAAAAAAATTACAATGACTAAACAAGAGTTGGTATCTTATGCAAATAACCCTTTGAATCTTTGTTATCTCTTTCTATTGAAATTATGATTTTGAACGTTTCAGGCGTCGTGTTTACCTCCAACTGTCCATGAGCGTGAACAGAAACTGCAGTTCAGCTTGGGTAGTTCTGTAACTTTGCCACCAGAGAGTTTTCTCTCACTTAGACTCCCCTTTGTTTACGGTGTGCAACTGGAAGATGGAAGTTTGTATCCCCTTAAACCATTTGAAAGTCAACCGGAGTTGACTGCTTGGATCACAAAAGGCACGAGTCTTCAGGTTTTGTCGAAAGGAAATAATCTTGAAGTGATGTAATCTATTGGAAGTAATGAAAACAATCGTGTGTTAATTTCTGCAACAGGTGGATTTGTGTGTGCAGTTTCACCTTCTTCCAGGTAATGCTCTTAAATTTTCTCTTAGGGGGTGCTTGGATTGTGTTTCGGAAACATGGGTGATATAAGATTACATGTTCATCCTTTATCTAAATATAGTTTTAGATACATGTAATCTTATTTAAAAAGAGGGTATGTTGCTTAATGAGCCAACTTTACCTTTAAGTTGCCCTGTTTAAGTCATTGAACTTTTTGTGTACATCTCATTAAAAGACATCTTAATGTGCTCGAGTCATTTTGTAGCCACAAAAACAAAAAATGATTTGTATCCATGTGTTAGATTTATATATGATTTTTTTTTGGATTCTATAAAAATGTAAAGAATTTGGGTTGCAAAATGACCGGAGTGAGACGTAAAGCCATTTTTATTGACTAAGATGTACTGAAGTGCAATGGCTAAAGCGAGACAAATTAAAAAGTACCTTGCTATTTTGTACACTAATCCCTTTAAGAGAATGTTCCTCTGTTTCTCAGATTAATATCCTTTTTGGTTATATAATATCTATTCCTTAAATAATTAGATCTGTGAAACAATTGAACGTCTAATAATGAAATTTATAGTTTTGTTGCAATTCTTAACATCAAAAAGCACATCCAAACATTATTGTCTACCACCCGTTTACAAGATTACAACTTATTATTGTTTCTGATTGTTGAACATCATATAATCATTTTCAGTATGCACATCCAAACGCTCCTTTTTGGTTTCTAGTTCTTTAAATTGATATTGACTTTTCTTTTGTTTCTTGATGGCGTTAGCCTGCAGTTTATATTGGCTAATTTGGTGATATAATTATGCTGTCTATGCACAATTATGGGCGGAAAAGCTATTTTGTTACCAGGTGGTGCCCTTTTGAACTGTGAAATATTTATCTCTTTAAAAAAATATTTTGTTATATATCATTCTAATAATCGTATTCATCATTTGTACCAATGTAGGCCTCTAGATATGGCTGGTGTTTTTTTGGACATAACCATGCTGACTTACGTAAGTATCATCTTACCCTCGGCTCTTCGCTCCCAAAAAAATATGCTGTTATATATCATTCTATGAGGCTATATGAATCGGTTAATTTGGTTTTGTTTATCGCAACTATGTTAAAGGAGTCAAATAAAATATTTTGCTAATAGAATATTGGGTTGAATGGTTCCACGTGTTTAAGGTCATCCAAAGTATGTGGTTAATGCATATAGCCTTCGATATCGTTTTATTCAAATATCTAGATTATTATTTTTGTGTTGGTGTTGTATCATAAATCCTAAGTATCGTCTTAGCGCGTCATTTATTTACAAAAAGAAGAAAATGAACAAAAAGTAATTGTAGGACAACCCAACCCGATCAGTAAAAAGAACGACCAATTTCATACCTAAATATAATATGTTTAACTTCCAACGATGCATTTATATGATCTTTTCTTATACCATCAAAACAGGAATGTCTACAAGACCAGCTCAAGGGGTGCTCTCGTGGCATGTCGCTTCTGTCGATACATGAACAAAGGGCCATTGAATGCTGTAAAGATGGAAACCTTTTTTTTTGGGTGCAAAGGTGAATTTTATTAATTAGCAAACTTTTGGTGTAAAGATGGAAACCTTGTTTCCAAATACATGGCAAAAGAAGCAAGAATGGAGCCATCTTAAACGTCACCAATGGAATATACAAATAAAAAGGAATAAAGGTTCGTGAGCACTGTTAGAGGGTGCAAAACGGTTTATTGGTTCGAGTTTTGGATTATGATTGCTAATATACTGAACTTAACAAGTGATTCTGGTCCATTTCTGTGTTGCTTATGATAGATGAACTCTGAACATATCGCTATTGTAATTCAAATTTGAATGTTGGCGTGGTGCGTTTGCATTTGTTGTGATCTTGTACGCGATGGGCATAAGACCAGGAAACGTAAGATCGGATTATTGTGTTTGAACACACAGAAGTGTTTGTGATTGTAGAATTGCTTGGTACTTCGGTTTCCTCTATTGGTTCGTGACCTTTAGCCTTATTTTTCTATTTTTTTAGAACGGCGATTTAAAATCTCACAACTTAATTTTCTATTTTATACTTAACCTTGAGGCTGAGGTGCACATAACTTCTACCCTCGGGGCAACACTGGTTCACCCTGGTCATGGAACAAACCCGAGTTGTCAACAACTTTGCTCAGTTTGAGAAAGGTTAGGACTGAAATTGGCTACTTTTTTGAAGTTCATAACTGTTGAAAGGTAGTAATAAAAGGGCCTCGACACATAAAGCTATTTTCTTTTTGGACTTTGTCTTAAATTATATGTTCATTGCTAAATATAGATAAGTCATATGGTTTAATGCTGTGATGTCGTAAGTTATGAAAGTTAATTAATATTGTACATTGTGTGCGATAGGCAAAACTTGTGGTACATATCAAAATAATACTGTCGATTCACACAATCATTTTTAGAAAAAAAATAGTAAATTTGTAGTTTTGTATAACAAGGAAGAATTATTTTGCACAAGTGGATTCAATCATACTATCACTTTTTCAGGACATGCGATTATTATGTTTTTCGAAAAAGGGTGTTATTATTTCCTCCTCAGTCACTTTTTACCCCTTCGCTCATCTTTTACTTCTTTTATTAGTAGTATAAAACATTTTTTTTTATCAGATTATGTTATGTTTTTTCGTTTTTAATCAATTTCTGTTATGTATTTTTTTATGAAGTTTTATATTTTCTGTTCCGTACTTTATGTTTTGTAGTTTTATAATAAAAATAAAATTAAAAATTAAAAATAAAAATTAGGTGTTATCATTTTAAACGGAGGAGGGGGTAGGGGGAGGAGGTATGTATATCACAACCCTTTTAAAAAATGTGCAAATAAAAAAAATGTATAAATCATCTCTCTTATGAATATGGTTAAATTTTTTAGACATTGTAGGAACCGGGATTAAAAGTGATCAGGTATACGTTTGATTTTACTTTCACTTATTAGTAGAGCAATTGAACAAAGACTAGAAACATACTTTCTTTGAACCGTGTGCAATTAGGAACAATCAGGACTTGTTACAACAATTTAACGCTACGAGACAATGCTTTATCGGGATCTCGTGATACCGCAGGCCACTCTGGTCTATCAATATTTAGAACTCATGATAAATTTACATCTTGTAATATAGATGTACCGTACTTTAAGTAATATTTTTTGAGGCAGTGAAGTGGCTATAAATTGTAAGGTCAATATTTTCAGCAATATGGCGCACGTCATTTAAATATGTACACATGTGGTTTCGCTGTCAATCTTATCTGTTGTCATGAACGTAAATAGTCTACCAGAATCACCTACTCATTTACATCACAAATTATCTATCTTAACGTTGCTATAATGGTTATCTTATAAGGAAAATTATGGTAACTATTGTTTATTGATGTCGACGAAATTTGTCTTAGTACCTATCTGTCGACATATAAAAGATTCACTGAAAATATATGTAGCATACTTTAAGTACGCGATGACATTATTGTTTGTGTACATGCTCTTGAAATAGTAACGACAGATGAATTATTTGAATTTATAGAGGGCACAATATGCATTATTGATACCATACAAGAGTTACAAGTTGAGGTGACAATCGAGTCATGTTCATGTTGATTTGTTCGAGTTGACAAGTTATCACTATCTCAACCAAAAAATGACTCATTTATTAATCATTCCAAAAAAACTCAACTCTAAGGCTAGTCACAGTCGAGTATACCAAATCGGTTGCTAAACGAATTTGGGAGGTTCAACCGATGTGGAGATCGGTTGCCTCGAATGTGGGACATCGGTTGGGACTTGATCGTTGGACAAAAAGGAACATCGGTTCTCTTCACACTCGATGTTACTCTTGCTATTCTCCCATTTTCCAACGATACAAATCCAAATTTAAAAATCGACCGTTTGGTGCCTTAAACTAAAAAATAAAAATAAAAATTCCGAATTCGTCATTTGGGCATCCGGTTGTCCGTCATCATTTGGAGAGAAAGGCGACGCCACAGGTTGTCCTGCGTCGTCCTCAGTTCATGACCGGACCACTTAACGTTAATCTGCATAACATGTATAAATCGTTTAAGACCCGTGTAACCTATTTAACTAAATAAGTCAAATGGGGTTAGTAGGTTGATAAGTTAAAGTTAGGGATACACCACACATAAACAATTTAAACATCAAAATAACATATAAGTTTTGAATGCATAATGTATAATATAGTTAAATCATATCTTGAGTAAAAACATTTTGATGTTATATTGGGTAAAATGTTATATACTAATTTAGACCGCCCACATCAATACCATGAGTGTGAGAGTAAGACCCTCACTCACGAGTGAGCACCATTGTGGGTGTTGATCTTCATGCGTGAGGTAAGCCAAAAAAGCCTCACAATGGTGAGTCGGTCACCACTTGGTTCCGTGCATTATTATATATATTTTTGTTTGTGAGTGTGTGTGGGGTATTTTGTAGAGTATATTTATATAAAGTGGGTATCTAATGAAAATGTGAGGGTGGTGTGATTGATAAGGGCGAATGATGAGTGAGAGTGTGAGTGAAAACTTGAAGAGAGAAAGCTGATATGACGTTGAGGTGAAAGATGAATGAACATATTTTCTGATAACGAATAAAGGTAGTCTTTAGAGAAGGATGAAAATATACATAAGATACAAAGAAACTTTAATAAAATTCATAATCAATTTACAAATTCGATTATTTCTTCACTAACTAGCTAAACATTTGAAAATCTAGCTAATCATTTTCATTTTTAATATTTATGTCTTTAATTTTAGAAGCTTATATAGTCAAACAAGTTGAAGGGCGACCTGTTCCCGAACTTGTACCCATTTATTTAAATGGGTAGGCATGATGGCATGTTTTTTACCCAAGCCTGATTTATCCCTAACCAAACCAATTTATTTTCGTGTCAATGTAGAATTGTGTTTCTTGTCGTGTCAAGAATTGCCGCTCTATAGACAACTAACATGAAAATATGTTTCAATTTAATGCTGAACAACTATTTTAATAATAGGACGAACAATAACATTAAACATAATTTTGAAACATACTAGGAGGAGGAGCCAGACTTAATACCCTGGGTCTTCATCACCTCTATCCAATAAAACCTCCAACTCAAAACTATCCAATTTTACTCGACACTACCCGATTGGAAGAGTTGACTTAAGACTCCAATTTTTTATTTATTTATATATATATATATTTTAAAACATACCATTTTATTAAAAATAAAACATTACATAATACTTAAAAAATACACATTACATAATACTTAAAAAAGAAACATAACATAATACTTAAAAAACTAGATTAAAATAAAACCCACTAATCATCGAGATGCGGCAAGATTGACGCCACGCGTCTTCCGTGAGATCATGCGAAAGTAGTGTCTTTGTCGGTCATTTACGTGAGTCTTCTCGACCGCATAACCCAATGATGGCCTCACAAAATAATCAAGACTTTCACGTGACGCTCTTGCGTACATGCATAAATATTCATCATACTCATCGGGATTCTTGGTCATGAAGTTGCTTTAACGGTAGATGTGATTTTTGTTTCACCGTGAAACTTTTTTAGCTCACGTCATAGCCTTCTTGAAAATATGGTATCTCGCTCAATGTCACCCACTATTTGCAAAAACATGATTTTCTCCATTCAATTTTTTTGAAAGTAAACGATCGTTGTCTTTGGTGTTTCAACGAACCAATCATTCTAAAGTTTGAAGATCTATTTCCGATGACGATTTACGCTGGTTCGGCTAGAGCTTGCCGTGTCTTCAAGATCTTGAGCCGCTAGTTGAAGATATGTTGCAACGAGCTACCCGTGGATAAATTGCTCGGACGAAGACGGAATAACGATTCAAGAATCCAAGACATTTTGATGATAAAGGGTTGGGATTTTATGAGAACTTGAAAGGTGGGGTAATTATTTTTTGGGAGAGATTAGGGTGTGTTTTTAAAAAAAAAAATGAGTGTATGTTATTTGGTTTTAAAAGGATTTTATTATTATTATTATTATTTTTTTATTTTTTTAATTTAAGTCATAAACTAGCCGTTAGGCTAGTCTTCCCGATTTACTCGCTCGGCTCGGCTTGACAAACCGATTTCCATATACTCGCTCGGCTTGACAAACCGATTTCCATACCCGATTTTCATACCCGATGTGGAGGGGGCGGTGTAGCCGCTCGGGTACCCCTACCCGATTCCTCTACCGGAACCCACTCCCTCCTCCCTAATATACCAACCTTTTAGGTCTACAGTAAGATGCCTTTTGTATGCATATATCACTATGACTATGTGCCTATGTGTTTGATAGTTAGATAGAACGGAACTATATATAGTATTATAGAGTAAGGATCAGATGAGAAATAAAATTAAAATGAGAAGGGTGAGAAGAAACCATAACCGCACATTTCAGATGCATATACAAACATACATGCATCTCCCCTTAAATTTTTCACCCTCATTTGAAATATGTGACTCTAACTATTTCTCATTCTTCTCATTTCAAATTTTCTTCTCACTAGATCTCTTCCCAAATATTATATACTTTCTTATAACTTGATACTTTTCATATGTGGGTTCACTGTATAGTAAAAAGAATTGTTTTCTTTACAAAATTTAGTCTTTTACAACCGCTAGATCATGCGATTTCATAAATTTTTTGACACGGTCTAAAAGTTATTCGGATGTTTTTTGCTAGATCAAAGGGACATCTTGTGGTATCAGTTTTTTTTTCTCGCCAGACCGACATGACATTTGTATTATTAAAAAGTGGGGCCCACTTTTTTAATAAGACAAAATCCATTTTTCGGAAATGAAAAAATATGTCAAAAGTGGGTTTCACTTTTCTAATAAGTCAAAAAAGTATTGTCAATCTAAAAAAAAGCAGTACAAAATGTCACTTCGATCTAGCAAAAAACATCCAAATAACTCTTGGACACATCCAACTAATTTTTGGACACGTGTCGAGAAATCTGTTGAGCCGAAGTCTAACGGTAGTATAAAATTAAATTTGAAAACTATTTTTTTACTCTCTTCGTCACAAGAAAAGTGTTTACAAACAAAAAATTGACAAATTATCATATGCATAATTGATGTTAGTTTTCATTGATAAAATATTATTTTTACCTTCGTATTTAATATAGAAATTAGAATTGCGTAATTAATGGGTAACGAAAAAAAATCAATCATAATTATTATCCAAAAATAAAAAGTGAACATTATTTTTAAGACAAATATAATTAGTAAAATGTACACTTTTTATGTGACGCAAGAGTACTAGAAACTGAACCCACAATTAAAAAATTGGCTACTTTTGAAAATTGCTTCTATTTTTAACATCATTCGATCGCCAATATAAACAACATATCACACATATGCATATTAGCAATTTAGCAGATACACCTTAACTCATATCAACCCATTTTCTCAAAATTTCTAAACAACAATGCCACTCCACCGTATATCAGTTGGTCGATACCAAGACGAGGTACACAGCTCGAGTGCCATAAAGGCGTTTGTAGCCGAGTTCATAAGCACACTTATCTTTGTGTTCGCGGGCCAAGGATCAGGAATGGCATTCACTAAGCTTACTTATGGTGGTGCTAGTACTCCAGCTGGTTTAGTTGCAGCTGCATTGGCTCATGCTTTTGGGCTGTTTGTTGCAGTTTCGGTTGGAGCTAATATCTCTGGTGGTCATGTTAACCCTGCTGTGACTTTTGGTGCTTTTGTTGGTGGTAATATTACTTTGTTACGTGGAGTGTTTTATATTATTGCTCAGCTTCTTGGTTCAGTTGTTGCTTGTTTGCTACTAGCTTTTTCGACTGGTGGTATGGTAAGTTGTCGTTCACTTTCAACTTATAGTTACGCCATTTTGAGCCATTTATTTCGAGATACATGCTACGGAGTATATGTTACCATATTATATTGTACTTCATAAGTAGACTTTTTACGGGGTATAGTCAAACCATTTTCAATGTGGCCTAGTAGTAAGATGTTGAAAAGACGACCATGGTTTTAACCTCGTTGCGTGAACATCTTGGGATGACGGCAAGTCTGAAAACAGCCACGAAAATACCGGTTAGGCAGCGTACATCAGAGCCTAAATAAAGCTCAACTTCCTCGGGTAACCTAAACATAGATACTTCCCCGTTTACCCGTTTTTAGGGATCAAGCCAAAATTGAAATAAACCAATCCATATACTACGTGTACTTAACTAGTTATATGTTTTTCTTCTTTATTTCAAGTTATGCTATAAATAATGGTTTTAATGATTTACAGACTACTGCTGGTTTCGCATTGAGTGCCAATGTATCAGTATGGAACGCATTTGTATTCGAGATCGTGATGACTTTTGGGCTAGTCTACACAGTGTATGCCACCGCAGTAGACCCGAAAAAAGGTGACGTTGGCACAATAGCACCCATTGCAATTGGGTTCATTGTTGGTGCCAACATTTTAGCTGGTGGTGCATTCACAGGTGCATCAATGAACCCTGCGGTCGCATTTGGACCAGCCGTTGTTAGCTGGGACTGGACCAACCACTGGATTTACTGGGCTGGACCTATCGTTGGTGGTGGTCTTGCTGGGGTCATCTATGAGCTCCTATTCATTGGTCGTTCTCACGAGCCATTGCCCACATCTGAGTACTAGATTCACCCAAAGGGAAATGATCGAGTCTTTTAGTTCTCATCGTCGTGTAATATATGTGTTGTTTCAATGTTGCTACTTGCTAGTTATTTCGGGTTCATGTTGTTGTATGTTTGTTTTTGTACGCGTGATTATAAATCCTTCAAGAGGGTTTTTAGTATTAGTACATTATATTCTGTTTACATTGTTCTTATGCGTTATAGTTAAGTTGAATATGACTGATTAGTCAATTTTCATGTGAGACTTGAACCAACGAGACCTGAACCCACGACTTCTTAGTTGATGAGTCATTCACATCAATGTTGTAAAAATCGCGAATCGATAATGGTGATCAGCTCCCTCGTAGCGTGTAGAATCGGTTTAGCGGGATTAATCATGATTAATCTGACTGGATTTCCAACAATTTTTAGTATTTTCGCAAATTTTAGGTATTTTCGAAAGTTTTAGGTATTTTATAAGTTTATGTATTGTCAATAATATTTTCTTGAAAAATATCTTGAATAGATATAAACAATAATCATAAGTTATTCAAACAATTTTATGGGTAGTTTAAGTATTTTCGAAGATATGAAGGTTTTAACAAGTTTGACCACCATTAACTCATTGTCACCATCGACTATGTGTTGACCGATTTGTTTGATGGATTTACATAAATCGGAAGGTTGAGTGCTTCAAAGACCTAACCAATGATTAATCGGTATTTGGCCTTGTTTTACAACACTGATTCACATACTACTAGACCAAAGTCTTCCGATTTTTATATCATGTGAAGCAACAAATATGGATATGATTGATATTTGTATTATTTTATCATTCAAAATTTTATTGTAGATCTTGTTAGGTATCATATCGTACCAATATCTAATATTTGCGGCTACTAGTGTACCTATCACAGTTAGGGGTGTTTATCGGCCTCGGCTAATTTGCTTATCGGTTTATTGGCTTCGGTTAATTTTTTTAGTATAACCGAAACCGAACCGAACCAAAAATATATATACTAAACCGAACCGAAAACCGAATCAAGTTCGCTCGGTTATGGGTCAAACCGAAACCGAATTTATATATTTTTTACTTTAATTAAATAGATTTTGGCAAAAAAAATTATTTCAAGCATAAAAGTGTGTTTTATATTAGGATAAAATTTTAATTGTCTTTTGTATATAAAATATATGCAAAAAATATATTAAATATAGACATATAAAGTGTTTTATATATAAATATATAAAATATATATATATATATATATATATATATATATATATATATATATATATATATATATATATAAATTCGGTTTGCTCAGATAAATTAAAACCATATCCAAACCGAAACCGAATTTTTAGTTCGGTTCGGTTATAAATCTTGGTTGGGTTCGGTTTTGTTTATTCTATTATTCACCGACCCACGTAACACCCTGACCACAATGTTTGTAACAACGTATACATAATAAACTTGAAGATGGTAAAGTGGGCCAAAGATATAGTGTGCACCGACCATACCTGCTATGAAAGTGACTAATGGGTCCATTAGCCCGAGCCATGAGCTGCAAAGGCGAAAGTGATGCACATGTGCTCGTTCTTTTGTGGTCACATGGCTCGTGGTTTCGATATGGGCCCGTATCGCTTCGACCCATTCAATGATGGCATGAGCATTTTCGTTTGGTCCTACACGAACAAACTTGACCACAAGTCCACATGATATGATTACTTGAGTAAACTTATTAAGAGCACCCCTAATGGGGTTGATCGATCGGTTATGTGAGGGAGATGAGAAGAAGAAAAAAATTAGGCTTTAGGGTTTCCAAGAGATCACCAAGAATGAATACAAGAGATCAGATGATAGTGAATATCTTGGAGTCAAGCTATTGCTTTCTTTTTTCCCCTCGATCGAATATACATAGTGAAAAGGATTCAGATCCTTATCCTTATTTGTTACATTCTAGTCCTTCATCTCGCATCTAACGGTCGTTAGAATCTCCGCTAAGAACAATTAACATAACGGTCGCTTAAAGTTTATTAGTTAAATAATAATTAAAATATAAGTATTATATGTAATTATTATAATCGAATCTCATACTGAAATCGCGCGAATCTCTTACAGCCGAGTTCAAACCGGACATACGTTTATAAATATGTTTACAATCCAACAAATAGAATAGATGAGTAATCGTGTTTAAGTGAAAAGTAATTAGAGGGTAAGATATTTGCGTAATGTTGTTTTTTGCCACTGCAACATCTATACAAACTTGGTTTTATTCTTGACAACTTCAAAGTATATCAAACATTCAGTAACTGAATTTAACTTAGGATGATAGTGCGTGAATACTCTCTAGCGCTTCAAATAAAAATTTTGATAAGGTTTTTCGCATATTTGTACGTTCCGTCATGAGCTTTTCTTAGGCTTTTCGTGGGATACTTAACTCAACTTGTATCCCGAGAAAGCGAAGCGGCCACTGAAAACTATCTCAGTTGAATTTTGGTGTAGTTTTTTTAATACTTAGAAGTAGAGGTGTGAAAGCAGTACAGGCAACGTAAGTGGCTAAAAGCCAAGACGGCCAGAATGGACACTGAGAACTTAAGCAAGACGCCTAAACGGTATTTACCAAACCAAGACGTGTTATACAAATCGCTTAATAAAAGGCGCAAACGACTAAATAAATTCCTTAAACGTAATATCTTATTTATATTAACAAAAATAAATATATTATATAAAAAATCTTTAAACGATCGTTAATGCTCAACAATCGAAAGAAAAAAAAGTCTTGGTGTGTGCCATTTAAGTTTTCAATGGCTATATGTGCCCATTTCAAAAAAAGAATGGGCAAACGCGCTAAAATCTTCAAAAATCTAATTTAAACCATCTTTTCTTCTTCCAAGCACATTTCTGCCACCCTACTTAAGTTTAGCTATGAACCGACGACGATATGGTCCATCTGACCAAGGACCGATGGACCCAATACTCCACCCGAAGGACCTAACACTCTACCTGAAGGATTCAATGCCGTCTTAGGAAGATACAGACGAGCCATCCGTCCGGGCGACGCGCCGACTGATAAGACTTTTCGCATCTAGCTCGACACACCGTCCCATTCTCCGGGTGTCGACACGACCCTGTGGACAAGGTCGTGACAACGTCGTCCGACAACACCAACGGTCCCATGAAGACGACAATCCTGCGGACCAGATAGTGACATCAAGAAGATAAATACGCATACAATGAATGGGAATAAGGTATCATTTTCACACACATATTTTATACTATACATTTCGAGAAAACACATACTCATTCTCACGCCGAGTCGGGCCCCGAGATAACACCCGGCGAGACTAACGCGTTGTTCATCTTAGCGTGTATCTGAAGGCTTATCTCTAGGTGAAAGATAACCGCAACCACTCACAAAAATACTTCGACATTGGCGCTTATTCGTGGGACCCGCATTCAACTGCTAGAGCTATAGAATGACGGGTTCGACACCTCCGTGACTTCGGAGGAGGAGAAGGAAGTTCCACCCCAATGACGAGAGAGCGGTTGCGGGTATGTAATCGCTCAAGTCTATGATAAAAGAACACAATAACCGGGGACACCGCTGAGCCGATACTGGTTGGATTTTGAGGACGAAATGGTCCTTGACAAGGGCAAGCCGGCAGACAAGAAGAAGGAGATAGTGACAGGGAGTAAAGTAAGAGACGAAGATCTAGCGAAGCCCTTCAAGGAAGTCTCAAAATCCCCCTTCAGCAGGCGAATCATCGAGTTCTCCGCCCCGGAACACAAGATGCCTACCCACGTCAAGCTGTATGATGGATCGACGGATCCTCAAGATCATCTCAACAGATTCACTGGAGCAGCAGGGCATGGAGAATGGCCGATGCCGGTTTGGTGTCGCATGTTCCAAATGCACTTTGGACGGAAAAGCTGGGGATGGTTCGATGGGCTCTCCCGGAAGCATGTAGGCGAACGGGCCGCTTTCAAGGACCGGTTGAAACTCGCTTCTCCCTGCACAAGGCTTGTGTTAAGGACCCCACCGAAATAGCTAAGATCGTGAGGAAGGCTAATGAAACACTGCCCGAGTTCAAAGAAAGATGGACTACCGAGACGGGATTTATACAAGGCGCCCCGGAGATCATGAGGATCTCCTCGTTCATGAACGGGTGCAAGTGTCAAGAGTTGGCCAAGCGATTCGCAAATACAGTCCCGAAGACCGTGGAAGAGATGATGGTCAGGGTAGACGACTTTGTAAGGTCGGAAGAAGCTTTCGCAAGTACCGAGCTACCTCGGGGCGAACATTACGACACGACTAAGAGAGCCTCAACAGGACCTTTCCGGAAGGATGAAAGGCCCGCTAGAAGTCACTACGGAGGAGATAGGAAGAACGAAGGGCGATATGGGTATTCGGGAAAAGATCGCGGAAGCTCCCACCGTCACGGGGACAGGCCGGCACCTTACGTATCCCATCGCAGTGACCACCTAAACCGAAACCACCCTCGCTTTGACGTTGGAATCACTCATCAAACCACCCAAAGAAATCTTGGCCACGCACACCATCGCTACCGCCTCCTCCGCCGCCGATCGTGATCCACCCCGAAAGGAAAACCGGGACAAGTATTGTGACTACCATGGAGAGAAGGGACATTACACGAATGACTGTTATCAGCTCAAAAGACAGTTGGAGCTAGCCTTAGAATCGGGAAAGTTGAACCACCTGGTTAGGGACCTTAGGCAGAAGGGTAGGAGGGAAAACCCTAAGAATGAAGCAGGAGCAAAAGACAAAGTTATCAACATGATCCGGACATGGCCCGAACGAAGGAAGAGAAAGTCATTGGAGCAAGAAGAGAGGTGGATGAACGTACCCATAACTTTCCCCCCGCTCCCCGAGGGAGACGTGTCGGACGATCCCCTCATAGTCGAAGCCACAATGGAAGGATACCTGGTACGAAGGGTCTTTGTGGATGAAGGAGCTTGGGTAGAAGTGATGTTCGAACCGCTGAACAACCTACCCCGTTAAGAGCTCTACTTCAGCAAACACGTATGACACTCCGGATTATTTGGACGAGTTACTGTGACTCTAGGGAAAATTTAGTTGGACGTTTCATTTGGAGACGAAGGGTCATGACAGAAGGTCGAATGAAATTCACCGTAATTCGGGCACCGTCACCGTACAACGTAATCTTGGGGAGGACCGGTTTGAAGATCCTGCGAGCCATACCCTCCACGATCCACTCTATGATGAAGTTTCCAACCCCTCAAGGAATTGCCACTCTTGTCACACGATCCGTCATCATTTCGGAATGCAGACGGTTGGAAAGATTGCAAACCAATCCCCCCGAGCAAGATAAGGAAGAGATAAAAGCCAGTGAAGTGGGCTTAACGGAGGAAGTGATGATCAATCCGGCTTTTCCTGAACAGGCCGTGATAATAGGAGGTGCCTTGTCCTCCCGAATGCAAGAGGCGCCTCAAAGAGCTGTTGCGAAGGAGCCTCGATGTGTTCGCATGGGAACCAACAGATATGACCGGAGTTCCCCCGAAGATAATCGAGCACACCCTGAATGCCAATCCCTCAGTGGACCCGGTGTGCCAAAAGCGCCGAATGCTAGCGGCAGATCGAAGTCAAGTGGTCTCGCGGAGGTGGAAGAATGGGTCAACGCCGCATCATCAGCGAAGAAAGTATCCTACCGGATATCCAACCTCAGATTAGTAAAGAAGTGCGATGGGAGCGGAGGATGTGCATCGACTTCAAAACATCAACTCGCTTGCCCCAGGACTATTACCCCGCCGGAATTGATTGGAAGATCGAGTCGGTCATGGGATACAAATACAAATGTTTCTTGGATGCTTACAGCGGTATCATCAAAGCGTATGGCAAAAGAGGATGAGGAGAAAACGGCGTTCTACACGGAGCAAGGGACTTATCGTTACACCAAGATGCCGCTTGAATCGAAAAATGCAGGGCTACCTACCAATGGATGATAGATTCACCTTCCAACAGCAGATAGGGAGGAACCTAGAAGCATACGTGGATGACATGGTCATCAAGAGCAAAGAAGAGCAAGGAATGTTGGCGGATATAGCGAAACATTCGACAATCTCCTAAGATAAACATGAAGCTAAATCCCAAAAATGCTCCTTCGGGATGGAAGAAGGAAGTTCCTAGGGTACATGGTAACTCGAAGGGATCCGGTGAATCCGAGAAGACAAAGGCGATCATAGACATGCAATACCTAGAACCCCGAAGAGATGCAGAGCCTCGCCGTAAGTTGGCAAAGACTTAATCGCTTCTTGTCCCGTTCAACCGAAGGTCTCGCCTTCTTCGAAACACTCAAGAACATCACCAAGGAGAACAAGGATGAATACCGATGGACAGAGGACGCGGAGAAAGCGTTTCAGGAGATGAAGAAGCGAATAACGGATCTTCCATAATTAACCACGCCGATAGCGAAAGAAACACTGTACGTGTACCTTGTAGCCTCGGAGGAAGCGGTCAGTGCAGTATTGTTAACCGAAAGGAAGGGAAAGCAGTTACCAATCCGTTATGTGAGTCGAACACTCAACGAGGCAGAAAGAAACTACGCCCCGATCGAAAAATTGGTACTCTGTTTATTGCACATGTCAAGAAGGCTCCGGAGATATTTTGAAGCACATCCCATAAAGGTAATCACAGATAAACCTATAAAACAGATCCTCAACAAGGCGAAGCATCCGAGCCGGCAAATACGCGGTGGAGTCACGCCACAATATCACCTATGAGCCTCGGAATGCAATTATGGTCGTCTTGGCAGATTTTCTATCGAAAACCCCCATCGGAGAGGATAATGGCAAGTACTTTGAGCAGCCAGCGGTAAAGAAGGAAGAAGGGGAAAATGGCTTTTGTATACGGATGGAGCATCCAACAACAAGGGTTCCGGAGAGGGTCATGTACTGATTAGCCCCGAAAGAATGGAGTTCACCCACGCTATCGATCGATTTTGAAAGCACCAATAACGGCCGAGCACGGCATTACTAGCGGGGTTATGAATGGCCGGAAACATGCAAGTTCGTGTCTGAAGTCCCGTGGATTCCAAGTTGGTGGCTAACCGGATAAATGGGGATTACGAAAGCAAACGAAAGCATGATCAAATACTTGGCAAAGGCAAAGGAGTACATAGCGAGCTTCAAGGTTCACCATCCGGAACATTCCCCGGGGTCAAAATCAAAAGGCAGATGTTCTTAGCAAGCTGGCCACCGTCGCTTTTGACCACCTGACGAAGGAGGTATTGGTAGAGGTTTTAAGAGAAAGATCGACGGAAGGAAAAGAAGTCAACAATGTTGTGGAAAAAGAAGGGGACAATTGGATGACCCCTATCATTCGGTGTCTTGAAGAGGGAATCTGGCCGGATGATCCTAACGAGGCTCGTACTGAGGATGAAGATCACCAAGATGTCATGGAAGAGGAGTGTTATATAAGAAGGCATATCCGGTCCCCATGATGAGGCGCGAGGTCCTTTGCGTTTAACCACGTTATAAGGGAGATACATATGAGGGCTTCGGGATGCATTCGGGTCCGCGCTCCATCGTAGCAAAAGCCATGCGGCAAGGATATTACTGGCCCTCCATGCACCAGGACGCTAGGAACGAGATACTCAAATGTGACTCGTGCCAGATCCATTCTCCGATACCGCAGCTCCCAAAAACCAAGCTGACACCAATCATGGCTCCGTGGCCCTTCTACCAATGGGGGATGGATATAGTGGGTCCCCTACCCCCAGCGGCAGGAAAAGTCAAGTTTCTTTTGGTTGCCATCGACTATTTCACTAAATGGACGGAAGCCAAACCACTGGCAAGGATCACCGAAAAGGACGTTAAAAGGTTTGTATGGGACAACATAGTGTGCCGATTCGGTCTTCCGACCGTCATTGTCACGGATAACGCAAAACAGTTCGTAGACAACCCCTTCAAAAAATGGTGTGAAAAACTCAACATTAAGCAGATTAACACAGCCGTAGCCCACCCGCAGGCCAACGGACTGGTGGAAAGGGCGAACAAAAGCTTGATGGAGGGAATCAAAACAAGGTTAGGACGCGCAGGCGTGATGGGTGGGACGAGCTACCAAATGTTCTCTCGGGCACACCGAACATCCATTAAAACAAGCAACGAGAAACACCCTTCACCTTTACCTATGGAAGTGAAGCGGTTATACCCAAGAGATAGGCATGCCGACGATAGGTAAGGAGGATAAGAGAAGGTCTCGAGGAGGAGGACCCCCGTCGGATGGAAGAACAAAATGAAGAGGAAATTCGCCTCAACCTCGACTTGCTACAGGAACAAAGGGAAGAAGTTGCTGTGATGGAAGCGAGGTACAAAACAAAATTGGAAAAGTACTATAGTCGGAAAGCACGGTTGGTATCCTTCAAACCCGGAGAGTTCGTATACCCGAAGAATGAAGCCAGCAGAGCTGAAGACCAGGGCAAGCTAGGACCGAAATGGGAAGGCCCCTATCGGGTAAAGGAAGCAAATCTCAATGGCTCATACAAACTAGAAACCATTGATGAAGAAGAGGTGCCCCGGAAGTGGCATGCCATGAATTTGAAGAAATGTTTTCTTTAAGTATTCACAAATGAAGTGTAAGCCTACGGGCACGAACTATTCTGTTTTCACTATTATCAAGTAATGACATATCCCCCTACCTATGACGGAGGAGGAAAATTTTCCGTAATTGTATCATATGTAAGGGGAAAGGGCGCAACCGGCGGAGACTAGCTACCTCCGACCGCGCGCCCGAATATTCCATTATCGAAACTATTTTACCCCCGTAAGTGCAACGACACTAGGGAAGGCCATATACCATTCGGTAGGCGACTGCATACCCCCGAATAATGCCAAGACATTAAGGGAAGAGCCGAGGCATATATGCCCAAACGGCACGCAGATACCCCGAAGGCGTGACGACGCCAGGGATGAGCCCCCAGGTAAATTTACCAACAGGCGACCATAAAATACATACAAACAAAGTATGCAAACATAAGAAGTAAAATTGGCCGTCCGGATACACGGACGACTCTACTTGATGATAGTAAATATTGTTCGACATTACAACCACAGAAGTACGAAAAAGTTATCCAACACTACATACAACCACCACGAAGATACAAATACAAATTGTTTGAGTACACAACCCAAGGGCACGCAGGCCTACCATAATATAAACACAACATTGTTCTAACATCCAAAAATTTACAAAGATAAAAAACTAGGACCCACCGGAAGTGCCTGCACCAGGAGTAGATCCGGATCCCTCAGGGAGCATATTCATCAGGTCTGCAAGGGGAAGGTGGTAGGAGCGTTTGATCTTCTCAACGTAAGGGAAAGATCTCACAAATATCTCATCATACGCAGCAGTAAACCCTTCAACTGCCTGCATATCAAAGTCCCTCTGCTTAGCAAGGATCTTGCTCACCTCTTCCTCATCACGACCCTCCCTTAGGCCATCCAGATAACCCGAGTCTATAGCGGCGTTAAAAACATTTCCCCAAGCCTGCTGGTACTCGGCACTCCCATGTAAGCGCCGGATGACCGCCGAAATCAATTCCTTCACATAATTGAATCTCAGGATCTCTTCATGACCAGCACTCACGGCAAACTTCTCAACATCAACCCTTAAAACTGCAGCCTCTTTCTCGGATTCATCCAGCTCCTCCGTCTTTTTCTTCAAAGCCTCTTCCAACAACGCCACCTTCTTCTCTCTCTCCTTAGCTTTGGCCTTTAGCTCATTTATTTCCCTCTCCAAGGAGCCCAGAAGGGAACCCATCTCCTCCTCCTTCCGACCACAATCGCGATGAGATGCTTGGAGGGCTTGATTATCCTGAATAAGATTCTGATTGGTCTCCGTTTGAACCCGGAGGCTGTTCCGTGCCTCGGAGAGCTGAGAATCAACGTTACCATAGGAAGAAAGAGCTTTATAGAGCTCTGCATAATGATGGCCTAAACGCTCAAACCTCTTGAACACATCGGCGACAACTAATGACCCATGACATAATTCGAACCATCCTCTGAACAAGGCTCGGTCACCGGGCAAGTCCTCCTGCTCCGCCAAGATGAAGGGAGGTGCGAGATTGCTCATCATGTGTCGGCACTGAACGGCGTCCCCCAGCCAGGAATGAAAGGCTCGCCTGAGCCTGTTCGGCCAAACCCACCTGGGAAAAGAAAAGGAGTCAGCCTTACATACGAAAAAGAAGAGAAAGAGAGAACCCCGGAATAGTAAAGCAGCCGTAAGGCACCTCCAACAAAAAGGCTGCCCGGAGTAGCACCTTGGACATCCGCCGCCGCCGCACTCGTCCCGGCTTCTGCAAAGAAGAAACTCATAAAAAAAAGGGGGATGACGATACAAACAAGTAACAGGATACACCCCAAGCTAAGGAACATACCTTGACCGGCAGGATGGAGGACGGTTCCGAAAACAACAGGAGGGACCTCCACCGAAGGAGTCTCTTGATCACGAGAACCTTGCTCCTGACCGCCTCCACCTCCGCCCACACTTCCTTGCTCAGCATCATCTACGAGATCTTCCGGCCTTAAAGTGTTTATAGGAGACGCCGAATGAGCACCCTGAGAGTTATTCGGGCTGGACGTCAGGTCAACAGATGGAGTGTGGGGCCTCCGCCTTTTTAGCAAGGACGACGCAGTCCCGCCCGCCCTCTTTTCCTGCTGTTTTCTCTTCTTCTCTTTAGCCTTCAGAACTGCCGGATCGGCCTTCTCCACAATCCGTTGTACACGGCTCGGCTCCGGAACTTGTTTGTCTACCTCCAAAGCCTGGGTCACATGCTGAGGAATCTCTTCCCCCTCAGCAAGTGGTTGACCCTTCCCCAACCTGGACCCTTGATCAGACTTTAGACGTAGATAGCGAGACATGGTAAGGACTGCACAAAATAGAAGAAAATCGTTAGTAAAGGAGGAGTCATGAGCGTATATATATATATAAAAAAAAACGTTTGCGTTACCATTCTTCTCAATATCCTTAAACTCCGGACGAAAACCGGAGTGCTTCCAAACTTTGGTTAACGCAACTTCATACAAAAGACCCGAATGAACAGGTCGAAGCTCCACTACCCCCTCACATAGCTTCTGAACATCAGCATCCGAGTAGCCCCCAGACGGAGCATCATCGGAAACACTTGAACCGGATGCCTCCAAGGCATAGCATCCTGAATAGCCCTCCGGTCAATCAAGAAAAAGTTGTCTTTCCAATTCTTCAGACTCGAACACGTCTCTTTAAAAATACGGGCCGGAGAGTTCCCTCCGGTTCGGCTAGCAAACGAGAACCAATGTCCCTGCTTATTCAGCTTATAAAAAACTCGAAACAAATTGACAGTGGGCTCAATCTCAAGGCTTCGGCACTACACCTCAAACATAACTAGTCTATTTAACCCGATGGGCACGAATTGTGAAATGTGAACCTTGAAGTACTTAATCACCTTCAAAAGAAAAGAAGAAAAAGGAACGCGAACCCCCGAAAACGCGAAATATTGCTCATACAAACCTATTGCATCCCCCGGCAGATTATCGATGGTAAAGTCCATCGGGGGTAAACGGGGGTGCAGATCCATCGGAATACCATACTCATTAATTAGACCCTCCAACTCCCCTTCGGAAAGAACGGAAGAGTAAATGTGCATATCCGACTTAGGAACAAGGTCGGAGGCTGGTTGTTCAGATCCAGAAGCCATAAGATATCAATGAAGAGGCAACGCAAACTAAAACGATACAAGAGAGAAGTGACACACCTGAAGTTTGCCGGAAGACTCGAGAGCAAACAGTGAAAGGGATGAGTAAAAAGTAAAATTCGCAAATGTGGTAAAAACACCTTATATAGGCCAAAGGGGTGGGGACACGAAACGTCCCATCATGTCAGGAAGCGACGCGGGTGAATCTGAACCGTCAGCCACGACACATCTGTCACGTGGCACGATCCCACAGATTTCGGTAAATATTATTTTAACTTACTTCTACCCAATGGGCTAAGGCCCATTGTTTACAAGAAGGCCCACCTAACCAAGGCGGCCAGACACTCCGAATGAACCTAACGGACAGGAAAATTAAGTATCCCGCCACTTGTCAAAAACAAATAGCATGATACTGGGGGGACATGACGACGTATATGGTCCATCGGACCAAGGACCGATGGACCCAATACTCCACCCGAAGGACCTAACACTCTACCGGAAGGATTCAATGCTGTACCGGAAGATACAGCGACGAGCCATCCGTCCGAAGGACGCGCTGACCTGACAATACCTTTGGCATCTAGCCCGACACACCGTCCCATTCTCCGGGTGTCGACACGACCCGCAGACGATGTCAAGGACAACGTCACCGACAACACCAACGGTCCCATGAAGTACGACAGTCCCAGGGACCAGATAGTGACATCAAGTAGTATAAATACGCATACAATAATTGGGAATAAGGTGTCATTTTTCACTCACACATATTTTATACTATACCTTTCGGTAAAACACATACTCATTCTCACGCCGGAGTCGGGTCCTGGGATAACACCCGGGGCGAGACTAACGCGTTGTTCATCTTAGCAGGTATCTAGAAGGCTTATCTCTAAGGCTGAAAGATAACCGCAACCACTCACAAAAATACTTGACGTAACCCGCTACCACCGATTTCAATTGTCGTAAGTCCAACTATAAGCTCAAACCAGAAGTCGCTTGGTTCTCTTTGTCACCTAGAAGTCCATTGGTCTAACTATAAGCCCAAACTAGATTCCGATTTAGGATTACACCTATAGAACATGTCTACTCTAAAAAATCCACCAAATCAACATAGACATGGCTGTCGAGATCGAGATTTTACTATTATATGTTTTTATATGTGCAAGACCGGAATCATAGAATTGAATCGAGATTGAACGATTCTACTCAAATGTTATACATACAGTAATCTCTTACATGCATGTGTTGTTAATTACACATGTTAATTAAGAGCAATTATTTGATCATTTACTGAGAGATTTAAAGGTCAAGCATTATTACAGTTATGGCATACTACTCATTAGGAATTAAATTACTAACTTAGGCTATTAGCAACATGAATTCGAGCAATGACATCTAATGATACTATTGTTAAGATCGTATGTAAGATTAATTATGTCTGCAAAGACCCTATGAATGCTTGACATGGTTTTGCTTAGTATCGTGATACCATAAAATTGTAAGACCAAATAAACATCTTAATAATCATAAGGACATTTTCTAGTTCTATCTTTTTTTTCAGAATTTTTGGTCTTGGTATAATAAGATCCACCTGAATACCTGATTTATTATATACTGAAATTCTTTTTAGTCAAAGTACACCTGAGTTCTATATATCAACGAGTTAAGGCCGGTTCGCTGCGTATGGCGGGCGTCAGATATTTGCGGTTTTGGATATTTTCGTATCTTTCCGAGAATTTAAGCCTAGTACATGAAATTAGTAGAGTACATAATATGATGAAATGAATAGTCATTGATTGATCATTAAAGCACATATATAAGTATTCACCGGCTCTCATACTAATACGCATAATCATAATCTTAGGTTTGATATCCGGTGCTTGTCACGCCTTATTTTAAGTAACATCTCATTCTCCAAGGCATGCACTTGATGCAATATGTGTACAACCCGCATTTGAAATACAAATAGTGAGTGAGTAAATCAATATCAAACTTTGAAGGATAAACTATCAGCTACTTGCTAGCACGCTCAAAGCTAAAATTGTTAACTTGAATGGCTAACTTGACTTGTACAAAAGACTATGGACAACTTCATTACCCACATGAAATCCTAAAGTGATTGCATTGGAATATCAAATAAGGTAAAAGCAAGTACAAATTCTTGATCCAGTATTCATAAAGCTATTACTTTTAGTCACACCTCAACTCATTAATGGAATTTTATTCCAACCTTGTTACCAAACTATTGGTAACATCATTATGGATGAGGATATTACAATAGGGACTAAAAAAGGCAATTGTATTATACTTTAAATATTTAAAAGTAAAATGTAACATAGTCATAAAATATCATATTTTATTGAATTCAAATCAACGCTCATTTTAAAACAAAAAGTATAAGGATATAAAATATGTCGATTATCGCGCTCGTAGATGATAACAACAATCGTAAAAGTAGTTAATCGTGATTTGGAAGTTCAATAATGTTTAACAGAATAATAAAGTTACGGATTTACGATTCATCGCATCGCTCAAGAGTTATTGAACTCGCAACATTGCCTAACCCGCCGCTACAATCCAAATTGAAAAAGCAATGAAACAAAACAATGCATTACCTCTACACTAACACGCTTTTCTAACTTGTTAGTCGCTTTCACTAAATTATTTGGTTTTCAAATTCGCAAGAGGAAGAAAAGCAATGGAACTTAAACACGCTGCTTCGCTTTATAAATAGTTCGATCATTCATTTGAAATGACCTTGGGTCATGCGGCGCTACAAGCACGCTTTATTTGAAGCGACGTAGCTTGACCCAGATTATCGCTTATGCCTCGCAAAAGTAACAGTCGCAACAATTAATAATAATTTAAACCGATATACATTCATAAGCATAGGAATTGCGGAAAAGTCTTTCAAAAAAATTGCGTAAAATTGCACCGACTTTGAACAGCTAGGCGACCACGCCCGGTTCTCATATGCTGGATGCGTGAACGCTTTGTTGGTTTTCCTTAGCAACTCGCTACAACCAAAAAGAAAGTTTAGGGAAATTCATGGTATGATTTGTGTATCGTGTTATTCGATAGTGTAATCATAACATATACATACGCACTATGATGCATAGACGCCGCATGTCCTTAGATCTAGAGGAATCAATATGGCAAGCTGTTATTATGGAAATCCAGCGCATTTGTGTGATCAATCGTCCATTGTCGAAAGGGCTTTGTATTTTGTCCACTAGCTCGGGTTGTGGGCATGCATTCCACCAAAATTTCGTTGTCACACACTACCTGCAGTTTCCTCTTATTATTCACAAGCTGGCGTCGCAAAGTTGCTCTTAGAGTGGGCCGTAACAATGGTGGCTATTAAGGGCATATGTAGTACCAAAACTTCTAGAAAACAATGTACTCGCAATAAAAAAATGAGGGTGAAATCATGTGGCTTACCTATGAATGAGAGAAGACTAACACTGATAGGTAGTGAACATTTGGTTGAACATCATCGCCATCGACGATAGAAAGGTTCCTCATTCATACATGTACATCGTTGGCTCGTGTAATAAATAGTCAGAATCGATATAAAACACAAAAAGTCAATACAATTGAAGATAAACATAGATTTAATAAACCAAAGTATAAGACTCTCATTTTGTGCGTTAGAATACTCTATGGTGGGTGTCCCGCAAAGAATAAGACTCTCATTTTATTCAAAGATTGTAGGTCGCCGTTGTTTATAGATGTGGCTTATAATCACCGGTCGGATTCTTATCAATAGTCGACGAAAAAGAGAGCCCTTCTTTACACGCATATGAGTGGGATAAATGGCTAAAACAGATACAAAGCAAGCAACGACCTGCACGCAGAAGCAAGTCAGAATAAACAAAAGTTTAGGTACGAAAAGAGCAATACAAAAAGGGAGGGTGTTTGCACCATCAGCGACCAACTGATATATGGCCAATGGTGTAATTGAAGTATAAAATTATGGAATACCTCAGCTCATTTTGGATGCATACTACTGAAATGGAAACACTCATGAGAAGAAAATTACATTTCCATTAACTATGAAGAGATGATCAGTAGAGGTGTTCGTTTGTGACTGCAATATTACAAAAGCTCTAAGGGTGTACATATAAATAGAAACGACATGTTAACCCATTACTCAAACCGCCCATTTTGCAATCATCGACATTAGTGAGATACTCGATTAGAAGCTAATGATGAGTATTACATACCCATAATCTCATATGTTGCTAGATTCGAGATTCATTAAGTGAAACATATGCTTTAGCTGTGCTCGCATTTAGCCCGTGAGCAATAACGGTATGCCCAAGACACAACTTATCAACTTTAACCGAACCGAATTCTTCATGAATTGCAAGCGTAGTCCGTCGGATCTCGCAAAACACACACCAACACGTAATTGTGTCCTCGAACAAAGAATGAATAAGGTAATAATCCATAAAAATGCAACTATGCAAGGAAGGGTCTTAACATGTTGCTCGACCGATCACATGAGAAGTGTGCCGCTCATTGGGACATCCGCTTGTGAGGCAGCCACGTCACACACACGCCTCCTAAATCAATACATGAAATTTCCAACAGTGGTAACTATCACTTAGTATTGATAGTAGTACTTGAACACATGATTGATGGTAGTACTTAACGACCCATTATATTGATAAAATACTTAGGATTGACTTCACCTTAATTGTCTTTAGTATATCCATTATATCTTAGTTTCACCAGATCAAAACACAATCTTTTCCCTGCTCACGCCCCTATGCAAACCGGAATAACACAAAGTAAAAAATAACGTAGTATGGCTCAGATCCGGTGATGAGTCGCAACTACGCTTACGCCGTGGTTACCTCGCCAAGATGCTTTCAGAGAACATTTATCATCGCCTTTACAATAAACCACGCCGTGTCGAATGCCCATGAAAAAATGTGCTCAAAAGTATCCGGAAAATGTGGTACATCCGCATGGTCGCAAACCGAACAGTTGCCGTGCAAGTTCCGGCAACCCCGCTTTTTCCGGAGCCCATATAAACTAATTTCGCCTCATCGCATTGATGCCGATAACCTTTATCGAATCGTCCAATAACATTAGGGTTACGGGGAACTAAACGAAAACATGGTACATCCGCATGGTCAGCACTGCGTAGGTCATGCGCCAAGTTCGGACAACCTCGCTTTTCCATAGCCCGTATAAAGTGGTCGTCGCCCATCATGAGTGATGCAACAACATGGTAAGCGCAACAATTCCATCCGCAACAATTACTATATATATTAAAAGCATTTGAAACGACGTCAAGACATCAAACAAGATCAATGACCCATTTCGCCTAGCCCATAACCTGCTCCAGCTGGATTGGGTTATTGTAATGCTCACATCAGTCCAAAGACTCCTACCAATATCTATCCCGCATTCGTGGTAACATGTAGTGGTGTTACCTAAACTACAATTGAACAAATACGTGTTTCCTAATCACAAATAACATGTTATGTATAATATTCAATCATTCAAGAGTTTATACTTTACGTAAAAGGTTATAAATAACCATACAGATTTGGATAAACTTAAAAGTCACAAACTTAAGAGATTCATAGGTATAGGAAGAAGCCATATCAAATAGAGATTTTTTCTTTCGAAACATACCCTACAACCACCCTGGACCTGTTCATTCAACACATCTTTTATTCCATCAGCAGTCAAAACCTTTCAAGCAATTTACCAATTATCAAAATTCTAAACAACTTAATCAGCATAACAAATACAAACCTAAAAAAAAAAAGACATTTCACCAAACACTTCATATGCATAACATAAACTTAGACTGTTTAATAAAGAAAAAATATACCTCGCAGTAAGCATCAACAACATAACTTCTTCATCTCGCTAACCCACTATTGTGCCTCAACCGTCATAAAATCGCTTCCAACAACCCTTAAAGCGATTTTTAAGCTCCGTAAATAAGGCGATTGATTTAGCTTTCACCGCTTTTTTGTAGATCTTGTTTGAAAAAATAGTATGTGTGCCGAGATTGATCCGTAGGTTATCACGAATGGGATAAGGGTGGAATACTCGAGAAGAATGAAGAACCTTTGATATAATGTATTCGGGTTTGAGTGCTAGCAGCCAAGAAATGTATCGGGTCAATGAAATGGGCTACGAGTACTGTTTGAAGACGTCAGTTAAGTGACGTCGTTTCAAAGTGAATATATGGAAGGTGAAGTGACGTCGTTTGGAATGTGCTTTAATATATATAGTAATCAATCATGGTAATTTCCAGTAGATAAAGGAATTTACATCATCCAATATAAACCATCGTTATGTTGTTATTTAATTAAACCTATGATACGTACATGTTTATTTAATCTAAAGTCATCAGACATAACAATAAACTCTAATGAGTCAAAAACTGACAACTGGACTTAGGTCATCTAATCTATTGTCTAACATGTACATGGGCGTGAGCGTTTAAAGCTGATTACACATAAGTTCATATGAATCATTTCAAATTTCAACATCCTTCGCATACGGGATTGTGTTAAATTCGAAACCCTAGTTTATGAAAATATGCTTTACAAAGTTGAACTTGCATATAGGGTGAACGTCAATACAAAGTTATCAGTAACGGATACGGTTGCCAAATTTGAGGTTTGAAACTAAAAGTTTGTAATGGATGGACTTAAGTGTTATTAGACTACTAGTTGTAATAATGACTTCCAAATAATTTACATCTCTCTGCTACCTCGCTTTCTTCTAAAATATCGCTCAAGATTTGTGATAAACTTAGTGTAATAAAAACCGACATCATAAAAATACACCCGCAAAATATATTTAAATACACATTGCACACACAAGCCTCACACAATTTTGTTTTTTGTGTGAAATGAAATGGTCGCTTGACCAACCCACTCCCCCATTTTCATCTTTGGCAACCGACTTCTCCCGACCGAGTGTAGCAAGGAGATGAGTGGCAACCGACTTCTTGGAGTGGCGGCCGACTGACTATTTTCTCTTATTACAACCAGTCTTAAGTGACACTGCAACACCTTGATCTTTGTCACAAACCGATCTCATACAGTATCCTTTTTCCTCAACTTTAAACATGTGTAAATGAGTCTAATATAAAAACTAAGAAATATCAAAAAATTTCCATATAACCTTCGATATTTGAAGCGAGTTTGAAACATGGATCATTTTCGAAATTTAGCGTGACATTTGGTTTTTAGTCTCTTCCGTTATTGCAAGTTCAACACTTAAAATCATTGCTTGTGTTTGAAGATCTCGAATGTGCTGCTCCGCAACAATCAAAGTTTTATTAATCTAGGCATGAAAATTATCTATAATCTATATTTGTTCGAAACTTTGTCTATTAGGTGTAACATATGAAAAATCACATTAATATTTTGGAAACAAACACATTCACATAACAAGCAAATTCTATAACATTTTTTTGTTTAGGTCTTATTAGTTTTTTAAAGTTGGTGGCTAAGTATATACGGGGTATATAAGAAAATATAGTAGTTATATTCCTGAAAAGATTATTAGTTTAGGACATTATCGAAAATATTCCTAAAAAGCCTATTCGTTTAGGACATTATTGAAAATATTCCTAAAAAGCTTATTGGTTTGGACATTATTGAAATGTCTGATTGAAGGATTTTATTTTTTATGAGTTTTATATGGTATAAGAAATGAATCTAATTGGACATACTAGAATACATGTTTTCTTTTTAGCAAATGCTAGAATACATTCATGAATAAGGCATCAATTGTGGTCATGAAATTGTAAGGTGATACGTTGTAATCAACACCTTATTAGCTGTAGATACTCGGGGAACATAAGTAGTGATACACACAGTGATCATAGCAACAAGCTAGTCAACTTTAATCCATAAACTACACATTTTAGGGTATGTTTGGCGGCGAGTACATGGCGAGCAAGTAGCAGAAGTTAGCAGTTAATAGTAGTAGCGATGTTAGTAGAAGTAAGCGAGAATCGTTTGTTTAAAAAGTGTGTTTGGTAACGTAGCAGTAGCTGTAATTATAAAGAGTAAAATTACGAAAAAGGACATATGCAAATTAAAACAAAAATTATTGAACAAATAATAAAGTTATTAATTCTAAGGTACTCGTTACTTTTACATGCTTGACATTACATAAACACCATGATACGCTAACTATAACTTATTTACGACATGCGTTCCATATTAATGTGGCAATATCATTACGAATTTGTTTCATCTCATTAGACGTTTCACTAGAAGTACCTTCATTATTTGTAACCGAGCCACGAACATCACGAAGTTCATCACATCCCACGTAATCTGGATGTTGTTCGAACTTAGTAAACACCATGTCTTCCTTGTCATTATTACGAATGTAGTTATGCAAAGCAAATGCGGCGATAATTATATCATGTTGAGTTTCCACACTATATTTAGGCATTCTCCCGAGTATTTTCAATCGTTTCTTCAAAATTCCAAATGATCTCTCAATAGCACTTCGTAGAGATGAATGAGAATGGTTAAAAGACTCTTGCATGTTCTTAGGCGGCACATTTTCAAATTGCGATTTATGATATTTTGTATTTGGATATGGAACCAAATATCCCTTTCTATCAGGATATCCTTTATCAACTAAATAATATTTACCTGGTAAAATTTTAAAATAAGTCGCTTGTAATTTATCATGAAGTTTGGTATAATAACACATGTGTATAAATTTACCTTCTGGCGGTTTTGGAAGGTTCATAGATCGCTTGTTAATGGCATGGAGGAAAACACGTGTGTCATGAGCTGAACCCTCTCATCCAACCGATATAAAGGTAAAACATAAATCAAAGTCACATACTGCCATCACATTGAAAGTAGGTATCCCTTTTCTACCAATATAAGGCAGTTGTTTGGTCTCTGGGATGCATGCCCCAATATGCGTACCATCAATACAACCAATGCAATCCTAAATAATTGTTTTTAAGAAAATATCAATATATAGTATTAGTAATATAAATTTAGATAAGCAAAAAGTAATTGAATACCTTGAAGTACGGCATATATCTTTTATCATTCATGATTTGATGTGGTGTTAATTGAAAGGTTGGATCCTTCGGATTTATCATCTCACGTGCTAGACCATGAAAGCCTTTAGATCTACCAGTTATTGCCTCTAGAACTTCATGAAATACTCTACTGATAGTTTCTCCTGAACGTTGAAATCGCTCACCAACATCCCTATCAGACACCCCTAACGCAAGTGTATACACAAATATTCCCAATTTCTCGACAGCCATCATTTTATCACTAGACTTTAACCCGTAACTTGATTCCAGTTCCCCACATAGTTTTAAAAGTACATTTGGATGCATTCTAAAAGCATTAACAGATCGGATAGGGTTACCATTTAATACTTCATTCATCCAGGCTTCTCCCGTTTGAGATGATGTCATGCACGGTTCCTTATGCATGTATTTGTAATAGTACGCGGAAACTAGATCGCATGAGTACAATGAGTCCATAAGAAAATGTACACAACCATGTTTCCTTTTTCTATTTCTTCTTTCAATATCCATTTCAACATCCATGTTGGTTATGTTCACCTATACAAAACTGTATAAGTATGAGTAAAAATTAAACATTAATTATTAAATCTCATAGTTTGTTCAAATAAGTCATACACAAACATAAAAAGTTCTCATATATATAGAGATCTACGATAACACCGAATCCAAGTATAAAACAAGTTCATAATATTCAAATATAGCCTTAACCATGCAAAAAACATAAATTGGATGTACATTCTTCTTTTATAAGAAATTTTCCTTTCAAATACCCTTCACATTTGAATATATTGCATGTGGGGTCTTACACCTTGATGTCTTTCAAGACTCGAGTCAGACATTCTTTATGACCTTTCTACGCTAATTATCTGGTCGAAGTGCTTTTATGATTCTAATATCCCTTTCAATCAAAGTATCTTGTTACACTTTGAACCTCCATCCCAGATGGATTGCATCAAATTCCATTAAGCCAAAAGGCTCTTCCAAGCACTTCATTTACTTCACCATTTTCTCTTCAGGAGAACCCATAAAGTATGAAAACCCTATTGATTAAACGAGATAAATTGTTGTCATTGTTTACAGTTATATTTGGGATTTTCTTTAAGTTTTCTCATAAAAAAAATAAAATAATAATAATAACAATAAAAATAAATAAAAAAACTTTTAATTCCAAATTTGAAATATACCAAATATATTTAAGTTTCAGAATTAAAATGTTTAAACCTAAAATATTAAATAAAGTTTTAAACAAGCCCTAAAACGGGCGATAACCAATTAAAAAAAATATAGACATAATTTAAATAAACTTAAAATCTTAAATCCCAAAACAGATGCACGAGCCCAATCGTCATCTTTTACAAACTTCCCAGCACTCTCCATCAGATGCTTCCACAACTTCTGTCCAGGGCTCCTTTTAACTTTCCATCTACTGTATATTTTAACATGTAAGATCTTTGTTACATATGTAACGAAGGGAGAAACAACAATATTAGTTATGTACTAACATGAGGTCTTAACAATATTCTCCTTGTCCTTTTTACCTGGACCATTTGGACAAGTTCTCGCCTAATACCCATCTTTCCCACACTTGTAGCGAGGAAAACCCTTTCTAGGTTTACCTTCTTTGAATAATGTCTTGGAAGACTTATTCTTTTTCCTTTTCCTCCTCTCCCTTTCCACTTATCCTTGTACTTGCTATGATTTCCATCTATAACCACCAACACATTTTTTGACTTTTGCTCAATGCCCCTTTCAGCAGTTTTGAGCATGTTATGCAGTTACGCTACGGTCCCACCTTCAACATTATCATATGTAATCGATTATGAACTGCTTATACTCATTGCTTAAAGAATTCAAGATGAAGTCAATAGCAAGCTTGGGTGCAATGGTGTGACCTAGCCTTTCAATTCGTTTGAAGTGCCCAATCATTTTGATTACTTGAGCACTCACCGGTGATCCTTCAATCATCTTGCAATTGATTAGGTTAATAATTGCATCGGGCCTTTAAGTTCGAGCCTACGCCTAGAAAGTAGTACACAGTTGGTTCCTCTTGAAGGGTGCCGATAAGTCTTTACCATTTTTCAAAGCTTTGAAAGGTTGTCTATATAAGAAAAGCCTCTAGTCGTGCTCTGAAGCAGAATAAGCTTTCAGGAAGATAAAAGAGTTCATTGAAATAATACCCCAATCAAAGACAAAGTGTTGATAATGTATATTGCGGCTTCGACCGAAAGCATCGGTCAAGACTACTCGCAAAGAGAGACAAGAAGCGATTCTATCTATTTTGTAAGCGGTACTACAGCGCAGCTTAACTATCCCGAATCGAAAAATTGATCCCGCCCTAGTACATGCTATGAGAAGGCTCGCGCTATTTTCAGCTCACCCTATCACGGTATTAACTGATAAACCGATCAAGCAAATACTTTATAGACTAGAGAAGCCTGGGAGGGTAGCGAAGTGGGCGATAAATTTGGGAGAGCATGAGATAAAATTTAAAGGAAGAAACTCTATAAAGGGACACATACTTGCTGACTTCCTTGCTGAAACACCCTCCGGGCCAAAAGATAACAAAGTTCGGGAAAGGAAGGAAGATAAGAGCCTTTCGACTCTTGTCGAAGTCTGGGAGATACTGACGGAGCCTCAAGCTCCGACGGTTCGGGAGCAACCTTATGCTAATTAGTCCAAAAGGAAAAGAGTATACATATGCTATCTGTTTTGAGTTCAAAACCACCAACAACGAAGCAGAGTACGAAGCCTTGTTCATATGAATCATTTAAAATTCCAACATCCTACCGGATTGTGTTAAATTCGAAACCCTAGTTTACGAAAAAATGCTAAAGTTGAACTTGCATTTAGGGTGAATGTCAACACAAACTTATCACTAATGGATATGGTTTTCAAATTTGAGCTGTAAACTAAAAGCTTGTAATGGATCGACTTAAGTGTTATTAAGTGACACTGCAACACCTTGATCTTTGTTACAAACCAATCTTATATGGTATCCTTTTTCCTCAACTTGAAAAATGTGTAAATGAGTCTTATATAAAAACTAAGAAATATCAAAATTTCTCCATATAACCTTCGATATTTGAAGCGAGTTTGAAACATGGATCATTTTCAAAATTTAGCGTGACATTTGGTTTTTAGTCGCTTCTGTTATTGCAAGTTCAACACTTAAAATCATTGCTTATGTTTGAAGATCTCCAATGTAGTGGATCCCCAACAATCCAAGTTTTATCCATCTATGCATGAAAATTATTTATAATCTATATATGTTCGAAACCCTGTCTATTGGAGTATAACATATGAAAGATCACATTAATTTTTTGGAAACAAACACATTCACATAACAAGCAAATTCTATAACATTTTTTGTTTAAGTCTTATTAGTTTAGGAAAGTGTGGCTAAGTATATACGGAGTATATAAGAAAATATACGTATACTTTGATTCCCCATAAGTTTATTAGTTTAGGAAGATATGTGTACATCATCAAAAAGATTTTGTTTCCCACAAATTTAATATTACATTAATCACCATAGCTACCGAATAATGTGGCATTCGTAATGGTTTTTAATTAGGGTTTCTGCCACTCTTGATAAAACATAGCCTTGTGATATTATTGGGTACCGTTAACCAACTGTAAAGCTTCTCCATCATCCCACTTATCCTCTTTCTAAGGAACCTTCATACCACAACACGGATCCAGGATTTTTGAGAGGGTGTTGCACAATTTTTTCTTTATGATTATTAGTACTAAAGTTGTCCGATGAAGAATTTATCAGAAAAAATGGGGGTTGCACGTGCCAAAAAATGACACATTTTATAAAAAATTTACACTTCGTGACCTAAAATAGGATGTGGCCCGTGCCACACCCGGCTCCTATGTGGTCCGTCCATGATTGTAGAGGGGTGTCCGCGTGTGATATACTGATATCTATCTCCTCCCGTAAGTAATTAACGGATTTAAGAGAAGGAATATGCGGAGATAGTCACGTAAAGGGAGCTAGCAAATTTACACCTTTCAAGTTCAAAAATAAAAATAAAAAATAAAAAATTACACCTTTCGACAAAAAAAAAATAAAAAAAATAAGTGTATAAATTTTGTATCTGGTTGTGAATAATATCTCCACTGATAATAGAAATAATGCCTTGAAAGACTCTCATCCATAAAACCATAACACCAATAACATTGGTCCACGTCGCTACATCGCCTTTAACATTTAACATTAATATCCCAAAACACCCACAACCATAACATCCCAATAACACCATAACACCAATAATATTTCATATTTTCAATTTCAACCCTAAACTAAAACAAACACTTCATTTATTAAACTAAAACAAACATTTCATTAAAACTAAAACATATTACAATACGAGATTAAAAAAAAAAAAAATAATTACAACGAAAAAACACACTTCAAATAAAACGTTACAACAAATTAAAGAAATACGATCTATCGACGAGGTTTCAAGTTATATTTTGCGATGATTCGATCTTTTTTCGCTATTGATCCACCGCACGACCATTGGATCTTGCCCATCGATGAGCGCCATCAAAACTTGATCTCTTCCAACCTTGTTAATGTGAGATTGATTCGCCCCAGACGGTCAAGTTTTCTCACACAAGCTAGCCACTCGTGAATGGCTAACCGTAGAAACTTAAAACGGTCTAGAAACAAATGCAATGAAGATCGAGAGTATAGGGTTTCCGGTCGTTATGTCCCAACGAAGTATGATGAATCACCAAACGAATAGTGATCGAGAGAATTTGAACGAAAAGAGTTTTGATTAATTATAACTACGTAAAAAGTATATAAACTACAAGGGCTTAAATGCAAATTAAAGAAAATTAAAAAGATAAAATATATTAAATAAACGCTATCACTATTTGCAAAATGATGTTTTGATTTTTCTTTTATAAAATTTAAATTTAAAACTACGTAACGCATAAAAGAAAATGTGATCTTCAAGCGATTAATCCTAAAAATATGAAAATGACATTTTTACAAACCTAATGATAAGAGAAAATTTTTAGAAAAAGAAAATTATTTTATAACTATTTATCTAATTATTATTAATTAAAACTATTTTAACTATTTAATAATAACCTAAAATACAAGAAAATATGAAATAAAGCTAGAAAAATGAAATTATGACTTAGAAAAATCTAAAATAACTAAAGAGAATTTTCAAAACTAATTTTATATTTTTATGATTATTTTTCTATTTTCTATGAATTAAAAACTATTTAAAACTACTTAAATTGATTAAAATACAAATTTAACTAAGAAAATCTGAAAAATATTTTTTGACTTTTATATTTATCTTAACCTAGGAAAATGAAAACTTATTTTTTTGAAACTTTTCCGATTTAATTGTATTAAAAGCTAATTAAAAAGGCTTAAAACCGATTTAAATGGAGAAAAATAGCAAACCGACCTAGAAAAATCTGAAAATTCAAGAAAAGTCTAAAATAATATTATGAATCTAGGAAAATATAAAAACAGTGGCTTGTGTGTAAGAAAATGAAATCAAGAAAGACAAGTGCTTAAGAATAAGCACTGAATAAGCCACAAGCTACAAATGAGCACCAAACCGATCTGAAGCTTTAATATGCTGAAACTATTCAAATGCAACAAGTATCAACTAGCTTTAACCTCTAAATACTCACCGCCATGATTTGATGTTTTAAAATCTCAAGTCTTTAAAAGCAAGGCGACTTCCACTTTTAAGCTTAAGCACAAGCTACCCCATAAGTTGAAAATGAAAACCGGTTTTGGAATCTAAACTAGACCTGGCCAAGAACTTGTAAACCAAAATGAGACCTAGATAAGCTCTATTGAGCTTTTGACAAGTTCTGCAAGACCACTGTGCACTCGGATTAAGCGAGTCACATGCAGGCAAATAAGTCCAAGTTGACAAGCAATTTTAGAGCTTATAAAAATTGACAAAATCTACAAAATGATAATAAGAAAATAGACCATTGAACTTATAAAACCCGAGTTTTTACTTGATTTGACCTGTAAATGAATCAATGATAAATCATCTCAGTTGGTTGAAAATGACTTTTCATTTTTTTCGACTTTTGAAGCGGTTGTGAAACTTTGACCAAGATGAACTTTGAAACTAATTTATGGACCGATTATGATGAAATATGTTAAACTAAGACTAATGCAACCAATATCTATGGTTTTGAACACAAATCAAGCTTTTGCTCTTCAAAATCTCAACAGCTTATGAAATGAGAACAGTTTAGAAGAAATTTTGACTTTAACAGCTTCGATATCCAAGTTTATGACGAGAATATGACTAAGTGAGGGCAATCGAGATTAAGGGAACCGATTTTAACCATTAAACAAAGCTCTAGCACAGATTTATAAGCATGTCCAAACACTGGCTAATAAGCAGTTTATAGTGCTTATTCTATAAAAATCCTAACTATAGATCAAAGCAATAATTAAACTAAGTTCTAATACTTAATTAACAACTAATAATGATCTACTGATGCACAAATAGCTACAGCAGTAGTGGAACACAAATTCAACTTAACAGTTTTAAGTATAAAGAATGAACTTGAACTCACTTTTGATCCAGCTTATTTTGCAGCTTAAACTAAACCCAAACTATACTATTCTATTCCAAACCAACCCATTCCAAGCTCGCAACACCCACCGCAAAGACCTTGCATCACCCATATCATGACCAAATCCAAATCGACTTACGATTGACTTTTGTTGACCAAACATGAGAATTGCTTGAAACTATTTTCCAAGCTTATCAAAAGCTATAATAAGCTTAAGTAAACTTATTGGAACTTAAAAATAAGTCGATCGAGGCTAGGACATAAGAGCATGAAATTGGATTTTCAACAAGAAACACAAGAACATGAATTTTAGCTAAACTTTGAAATTAATGCTTAAAAGCGATTACAATGATGAAATAACTGAGTTTAGATCATAGAAACAAAAGATTACATTTTAAAACTTAAACTAAAACATTTATACTAAAAACGACATAGATGAAATTTTAAAACTAACTCATCGCCTTCCTTGCTTCTCTCTCTCCCTTTTTATACACCAACTCTGCTTCTCTCCTCTCTCTGAGCAAATCCCACATGTGTTTGAGGCCATTGGATTACTTGGAACACTCTTGGCCGTTTGATCAATTTTTGGCGCCAAAAGTGGTTTTGACCTGTTGGGGTTGAGTGCAAAGGTAGAAGACGCATTAAATGTATCTTGGAGTTTGGTGGAGGTGGGGGAACAAGGAGAGTGGAGGATGAGCTGGGGGTATGGGATGTAGAGTGTTTGCAGGCTAGTTGGTGAAGAAGAAAGAAAAGGCGGGCAAGGGGGTTTTGTTTGACTTATTTGACCGGGCTTTATTATATTGAAGGGGTCAAAAGCGGGGTCAAAAGGCTTATATGGCAGGGGGGTCACAAGGAGTTATGACAAGGGTCCAAGGGGTGTTAATACAAGGACTTGTTTTGCATTTTCTGAAAGTTCAAGGACCAAATCTGCCAATATCTCAAAGTTGTTCCAAGGGACCATAAGTGACAAGTTTCAATAGTACAAGGACCAAAATGGACATTTTTAAATTTCCAAGGACTATTTTTGACAATTTTGAAACTTGGAGGACTAAACTTGTAATTTCTCAAAACTTTTGATATTTTTCACCAAATGACTAATTTTGACAACTTATGATTTTAAAAGGACCATTGGTGATTTTTCTTTTGAAATTAAGTGCTCGGGGACTATTTCGACAATTTTGAAACTTGGGGGCTGAAGCGCCAATTATGCAAACTTAGCTCATTTTTCATCCGATTTTAAACATTTTGCATCCGAAACATATAAAATGCAATTTGAGATATTTTCGACATTTTGATGCATTTCGAGCATTTTAAGTGTTTTGCGTTCGATTGACCAAAATGATGAGTATTTACACACTCATCGAGATCTCTTTCTCTTTGGGCCCGACACGCCGCTTGGAGACTTCTCGTTTCATCGAAACTCGTTTGCCATAGTTTCGTGAAATAAGTCGACGAGCCTCGCTCCTCTCAGGTCTTGTTCCCCAAGACTTGTTGTAGTCTCGGATCGTGCTTTCTTGGTAGCACGTTTCTTTCCCATGGGCGTGGTTGTTCATCATTACCAAACAAAGCCTCGTTTGTTTGGCTTGGGACTTGGTTAAATCAACCGGTTCCGCGCCTCCATTTCTTATAATGGCGAAAACATCCCAAGCGTCATCCGACAAAACAAGGCTCATCTGCTTTCCTCAAGATACCATTGCTTTGCCGTTTCATCACATCCACCTCACTTTCACCGCTCGTTGATCCCGCTTGCGCACATACGTAACAAGAGTTGAACTTTGTCCATATCCTGCTCAACGTTGTCCATTTGCTTGACATCATGTCCTTGGTGCGCCGCTGAAAGTTCGTCTATTAAACTCATTTCAACCCGATACCAAAACGTATCTCTAGGTTGGCACTTTCCAACTTTTGGATCCTCCAAACAAATGCTATGTAACACCTTGCAAGTAATGCTTCCTTTTTGAATTCCAACGATTAGTAACGACAACCTCCTCATGTAATCAATTGGTTCGGGCTCGGGGTCTTTGGATTTTTTGATTTTCGCAATACGACCTTTTCCTTTTTGGTGGAGATGTGGGTGTCTCAACAACATCTTGTGTTTCAGCCATGATTGTTGTGATTGTTGTGTGAATTGTAGGTTTTGAAAGTTGGAGTTTAAGGTGCTTTGTTGGTTTTGTTGTTGCCAAACAAGAATGTTTGTTGTTGTTGCCACATTTCTTGGCTTGATAAGCCTAGTGGGTTGGGGTTTGAAGATGAACCAGCGTTCGGGTTAGATGATGAACCCGGGTTTGAGGGATTCCACCCATCATTGAGAAGATTGAAGAAAGTATCGTCGTTGCCTCCCGACATTGTTTTGATTAGAAGTGGAAAGATTGAGAGTATTGAGAGGATTTAGAAGTGGAAGTGTGAATAAAAATGGTGTTTTGATTGTGTATTTATAGTGGTAAAAAAAGGTTTTTGAATTTTTATTTTAATTTTTTTTTATAAAAACTAGCCGTTAGGGACCTGAAATGAATTTTTTTTTTAAAATTTAACTGCTAGTTGCCGTTAGAGGACCGAAATGAAATTTTTTGATTTTTTTTGTTTTGTTTCACCTTCAACGCGTTACGGGACCAACGCCGCACATCCAGCGTTAAACATCTTAGCTTCCAACGATGTAACGCCCATAACGTTAAAATGCCCATAACAGGCAAGCACTTCTGCTAAGGATGGGAGTGCTCTTACACGAATTGGTAAAGTGATCATTCTTAGCGAGAGGAAAAAAAGTTTGGAACATTGACTTTTTAAAAAAAAAATCTTCTAGCCTCTTACTCTTACCAAGAAGAGTGGTGACGTGATTTTCTTGTTTGTTTTTACGCTGAGTAAGGCCGCTTAGACATATAACATCTTACTCGATGAAGGTGGGAGACTTGTCTTCTTCCTCTTACTTCGCTTTTAAACTTTATATAATATATTTGATTGTTTATTAACTATGTTATATTTATGATAAAAAGTCTTGTTTAATATTTACATAAGTTACTTATTATCGCATTCGTTGGTTTAATAAACAAATTGCAAAACGAGCACTTAAAATCATTCGGACACTTATACAAAACAAACAACATTATTTCGCTCAGATTAGACTTTCTAGTCACCTCTTACCAAGAAGATGCGGTGAATCGATTCGAACCCAAAACATCTTAACGAAACAAACACACCCATTTGGCATTATTGAAATGTCGATTGAAGGATTTTTTTTTTTTTTTTTTTTGAGTTTCGTATGGTATAAGAAATGAATCAGAAAACTTGTGTTATTCTTGGATTTACATAGATGTTGAAGCCAAAAAAAAATTTGGCATTAACTTTTGGATAAGAAACTAATTTTTTCAAAACAATATTCATGGATTTAGGTGTTATAAATTGCTATGAATAACTTGTTGTACTCTGTTGAGGATATGATTGAATACATGCTTTTTTTAGCAATGAATCTAATTGGACATACTAGAATACATGCTTTTTTTTAGCAAATGCTTGAATACATTAATTCATGAATGAGGCATCAATTGTCGACATGAAATTGTATGGTGATACGTTGTAATCAACACCTTATTAGTTGTAGATTATCTACTCGGGGAGCATAAGTAGTTACGCACACAGTGATCATAGCAGCAAGCTAGACAACTTTAATCCATAAAACTACACATTTTATTATAGATGAAGCGTGTTAAATTGTTTGAATATCTAAGGGGGCGTTTGGTTCGAGATATTTAAATGGTCTTTATTTAAAATTTCAAGAAATGAAAATGACTCCGTGTGGAGGAATTATAAATACTCACTTTATCTCATGAATACTAGAAATGAAATGAAAATTCACTGGCCACATCTCTATTATGAACCAAACAAAAATTGAGCTAATTTTAATTTTAAATCCTATCGATTTCCTTGAAATTGCCCTAACCAAACGTCCCCTAAGTATATTTAAATACTTGCAATAATCTATCTATTACGGAGTATATGATTATTTAGTTCTTGCAATAAACTAAAACATTAGTGATGAATTATTTATTTTAGCTCTTAGCACAAAGAATATATAACTTTTAGTTGACCTGAACCTGTTTTTTGATTCGTAACACTAGCTACAATGCATAACAACTCTAACTGTTTGTTTCGTTATTAAGTTTTGTGTCGAACCATTAAAAATCATCGTGTATGATTTGATCTCTCATTTACTTATTGTCTTGTATTGTGTTGATAATTTTGTTTGTACCTCCCTACGATTATTGTTATACATTACTATTGTCATTTATAATATTGCATCATACTTAGTTGATTATTTGATACAAAATTGAAGTTTTTAAAAGAGAACGTATCACTTCATTTACGGTTTCACAATTTACAATTTTTTTTTCCTCTTTTTTTAAGTGAAATATTAAACGGTAAAGTTAACAATTGACAAGACATGTTTAATTCATATTTCAAATTTAGTGGGAAATTTGCATTTTTATTGCTCTAACTTTTATTGCTCAACTTGACTCACTTTATGAGGCTATTTTTAAGTCAATGATTTTTTTTTTTTTTTAATTATTATTATTATTATTATTTTTTCAAATTGTAAGACTACTATCTCTTACACATTCTTACACTATTGCCTACCCCTTTATTTCTTATCTATTATTTCGTATCTTATGCATCACAACTGAAATTTATTATGCAATGATTTTTAAAAATCATAAATTTAAGAATTGAAATTTTTTAAAAATATACACTTGGTGTAAAATTGATCTCAAATGAAATATGATTAAATCTTTAAAATGTTGATATAAATTGTATGACAATTTTATGTATTACGTTGTATATATTTTGTAAAGTGTATAGACGTTTTCTAGAAGATATTAAAAAAAATTCGTAACTAAATTTCGCAATAAATTCGTAATAAATCGTATGACAAAATTGAGAAAAATATAAGCATATGGAATATTCATTAATTAATATTCGGGGACATAAAAGTAGGATAGAAAACTTTGTTAGTATAGAGAAAACATTTATTAATTTTATAGTAATATTTCATAATAGGTAGTAATACTTCGCTATTAATTCGTAATATTTTTTTTTTTTTTTCTAATTTATAACTTTTTACTGTTAATAAATACAAAAAATCATTCGTTACGAATGTTTTATGATAGTTTGCGATTTTTTTAAAACTTTAATGAATAAATAACAAAATGAATATAAAATTAAAGAGCATAAAAAAATACGTTAATGGTGTAGTTTGTTGATGAAAACGTTTATAACTTTACATGTATATGAGATCAAAAGATCTTTCTGTAATTTGCATGAAAGAGAAGTTTTGATGCTACTGGCACAAGTGATAATTCGTATGAAATAGTGAAGACAATTTTATCATTTCACAAAAAGAAAAAAAAAAAAAAAAAAGACAATTATAATGTTAACAATATGCCACAAAATTAAGTCAACTTAAAAATACATGCCATCTTGAATCATAGAAATGCAAATTTCCTTTTGTTTTAAAACAAAGTAATCTTACAAATTGCTTAAAATCTAGGTATAACAAGTTGTTCGTTTTATGCATGCATGTAGCATCTGAAACATCGATTTCTTACGCTGTTGCATATATAAAGACGTGTTCTACTTAAAGGTAGCATAGTTGTTTACTGCTCCATCTTCTTCCTGTGTTTGCCATATTTTTTACATCGTGACTTGTTTTACCTTTTATTAGAAGCAATATTTTCTTGACCAACTATTTTCGAAAAATGACAGTGATCTCCAACGTAAAACAAATAGTAATATTGATGATACAAATTTTGTTGACTGATTCCTAAATCCACGTAATATGGGATGCGTTATGATGGTTAGAGTTTTGTGTTTTAGGATCGTAGGATCGATTGATCGGTTACGATCCGATCCTATTATTAACCTATTTTTTGATCCCTTTTTTGCTACTACGGTGCTTGAGCGTTTTTTTTTTTTTTTTTTTTTTAATCTATTTAGATTGTTTATCATATAAACTATTATATAAAAATATATAAAAGTATAAAACTACAACCCTTATATAAAATATATATACATTTTTATAGGATCTTACGATTCCGATCCGATCCTACGATTACGATCTTGTGAAGTCGAAAACGATCACAGGTAGGATCCCGATCCTGAAAACCTTAGATATAGTTGGGTTCCCTCTGAATCATCAGCGAGTAGCCAATGATCGGCTATTTTGTGGTGGGTTAAACCTAAAACTCTGATAAAATGTAAAATAGCAAAAAGGTATTATTTACTGATTGTGTTTTGTTATTACATTAGAAGGATTGCGTATGTATTTATGATAAATACATAGTTTTGTGAATAAGAAATCTTAACACTAAACCTAATAAGCCCTAAAGCTACGATTACATTTATGCTAACCTAATCATTTACACTTAACAAAAATCATTCGTTTCCATTATTTCACGCATATACCATACTAGTCACGAGTAAGATACTATACCAAAAATCATGACCTATTAAAGTTTTATTAAAACATTTGACTTTTAAAAAGGTCAACTATCATTTAACAATTATTTTAGATCTATATAACTCATTCTAGAGGCGTCACAAGTCCTTATGTGTATATTAAACATAGTAACTTGATCTGACTCAGGGGGAGGAGCAAACTGACGAGAGACTATTATATTAACATTGACCGAAAATGGTTTTAAAAAGCACTATTTGCCGATCAAGAAAATTTGCTTATCATTTTGCTTTGAAGCAACCGATCTATATATCCAACCTAATTTGATCTTAAAATTCACATGGGATCTAAACAAAATTGATACCATCCCCGACCACAACCCTAAACCAAGAACTTTTTTTCAAGTAAAAATCATTTGTTCTATCGCATCGCGCATATACCATGCTATCGCTTAAGGCATAAACTGCTAGGCACAAACAAAAATATTGTACTAAAACATCATAGAAACTTAAAGCTATATTATAATATTTGACTTTTAATGTCAACTATCGTTTCATTATAGATCTAATTTTATTTAACTCATTTTAGAAACGTCACACTTCACTACAGTGTTCCGCAAATCTACTTAAGAAAAGTGTTTCACAAAAACTCCAAGTTGTTGAAGACGTATAAAAATATTACAAAACAAAATTAAGGGATCATGTATATTTTTAAAACATGATTGTTAAGGTTGGTATTTACGGTAAATCATTAGTACCCATCACTATACACATATACCGTGCTAATCGTGAGTATGATATTATACCAAAACATCATGACATATTATAGTTTTATTAAAACATTTGACTTTTAAAAGGTCAAGTATCATTTCATAATATATAGATAAGTCATTATCATATATTAAACAAAGTGTCGTTTGTTTTTTCAGAGCTTTTACCTCTTCATCCGCAAACCACGTCTGCGAAAGAAGAGTGACATTTAAGCTCTTCATCCGCAATGAAGACCGTTTGTTTTTTGCTTTATTAAGATTTCTTTCATTTTCTTCTTTTTCTTTTTCTTTTCACTAGTATTTTTGTCTTTATTAAAGTAACTTTTTTTTCTTTTCACTAGTTTTTACATTTTAAATGCTTTTTACATTTTCTCCATTTTCTATGTTTTAAATACTTTTTAATGTTTTTGTCATTTTTTACATTTTAGTCCATTTTCACGTTTTCCAGGTTTTACGTTTTAATACATTTTTACGCTTACATCTTTTTACGTTTTCGTTTGTTTTACGTTTTCCTATGTTTTACGTTTTACCGCTTTTTTACTTTTCCATCCTTTTCTTACGTTTTCCTTTTTTTTAACGTTTCGTCCGCTTTAATCTTCTTAGGTTTTCGTCATTTTTTAAGTTTTCGACCGTTTTCGCTTTACGCTTTTTACGTTTTCGCTTTTTACATTTTAAATCGTTTTTCGTTTCGTACTGCTTTTTATGTTTTCGTCTTTTCTTTCGTTTCATTCGTTTTCTTACATTATCTTACGTTTTGTTAGGTAAGATAAAATAACGACAAAAACTTATAAAATCATATGAAATGGAGGAAAAGTAAAATAAACACATGAAAATGTAAAACGGATTAAAACGTAAAAACGAACGAAAGCGTAAAACGGATGAAAACGAAAAACGGACGAAACGTAAAAAGGACGAAAAGTAAAAATTTGGCGAAACGTAAAGAAATGGACGAAACGTAAGAAACCGACGAAACGTAAAAATAACCGAAAACGTAATGGGACGAAAACCCGACGAAAACATAAAAATGGACGAAACGTAAAATATGATCGAAACGTAAAAAAAGAAGGTGAAAACGACGAAACGGTCAAAAACGTAAGAAAACGGACGAAACGTAAAAAACGGAAAACGTAAAAAGGATGAACACGTAAAACAGACGAAAACATAAAAAATATACGAAAACATTAAAAACGGACGAAACATGAAAACGAACATAAACGTAATAAAGCGGACTAAAACTTAAGAAAGCAAAGTAAATTGTAAGAAAACGGACGAAAAGTAAAAAAGACGGCGTAAAAAGGGCGAAAACGTAAAAAGAGGCGAAACGTAAAAACGGACGAAAACGTAAAAACGGACGAAAATATAAGAAACGGACAAAACGTAAAAACGGACGAAAACGTAAAAAAGGCGGCGTAAAAAGCGGTGGCGTAAAAACGGCGAAATGAAAACGTAAAAGACGACTGAACGTAAAGAGATGTAAGATATCGAGAAAGAGATGTAGGGGTTGTGAGAAGAGGTAAAGTGGAAAAGAAGAGATAAATTATGCCTTCGTGGTAGAAGAGGAATAAGAGATTTTATCCTCTTATATGCGAAAAAAAAACAAACGGCCTTCGAGGAATACGTCTGCACTAAAGCAAAAGAAGCGAAGAAGAACTTTTGAAAAAAGCAACGGCGCCATGCTGTATGTTATCTTGGCATGACAGTATATCGCCTTAAAGGAGAATTATTACCGATCAAGAAAATGTGATTTTCGTTTTGATTTGAATAAACCATATATTTTGTGTCTACAACATATCATAATCTTAAAATTCACATAAACTCTAAACAAAATTTATGCCATCGTCAATCACAGCCAGAAACCAAAAAGAAGTTACAAAATATGATTTCTTCTATCGCTTTTCATATATTCCATGATAGTCACCAATATTCACTAAAAGTTTTATTATAACATTTGACTTTAAAAGTCAACTATCATTTAAGAATTGATATAGTTTTATTTAATTTGTTATAGAATCATCATAAGTCATTGCAATCAAGTGTTTCCCAAATCTGTTTAAGAATATTACCCCAAAAATTCAAGTTGTTGAAGAGACATAAAAATTACGACATAAAATTCTTATTGTTAGTGATTGTTACTAGTTTATACAAGTTATGTAAATATAGGTCTTCATAGTGAAGTTAATTTAATAATAATAATAATAATAATAATAATAATAATAATAATAATAATAATAATAATAATAATTGTAATAAATAGTTTTATTCTCTGAAAAAATTAAAGATAATTGGGGCTTTTAAGTAAAAACAACAAAATTACTTTAATTTTGACTAAATTAGACAAAATTATTTGGCGAACCTGATTGCTAAATCAAAACTCTTTCCTTTATATTTATATATGTGTTATTTAATCGTATTTTATAGACAATAACGACGATTTGGTTATCTTTGCTTCGTAGCTGTGTTGTAAGCAAAAACTTACATTTGTGATTTAGTCCTAAATTACGTGGGTTTGGGTATTTTGATTAGTTTTTACTCACTGAATATCTTTTTGTTTCACTGAGTTTATTGTAAGTGATTGTACCTGTCATTTGAATTCCAATTCTTTAGATTGCTTGATTGTAAAATAGGCGGAACTAGAATTCCCCATATTACAACTAATTCATTAAAACTTGGGAATGTTCATTCATCCTCTTATCCGATAAAAAGCTTTTACATTACGATGTAAGAGCCAATTATAAACTAAATTGGCGTTAAACTAAGACAACCCTATCATTTTAATTTACGCCTTTTGAAATTTACATTCTTATCTCAATTTATTTTCTCCCTAGGGTTCAACAACATATGCTTGATTTTCTATAAAACCGTTTCTAATTTCTGGCATCCTACTACTTAACGTTTCTCATACCGCTTCGATTGCCAACACTTTTGTATTCATATCTTTTTTCTTTGAACTTAAATTCTGTGATTTATGTGTATCGAATCGAAAAATTCTCATACTTCATGAAAACTAACTTTATGTAGTTAGTGTCAAGGTGTGGTGATGGATTTTCTTGTATTACATCATCTCCACATTAACATTTATGTTTTATTCTTTCTCTAACTTTTGTTCTGTTTTTCTCGTATTCACTAAATATTTTATATTTTATCATTTAAAATTATTCCCAACAACACATATACCCTTCGCGTGAATTCTCTCTCTTTTTGAACTCGGGAAAAAACATGTTGAATAGTCTTCCTTTCTTCGCAAGTTTCCGCAACAGAGGCATGGTTTACTGCAAGGAAAGCTTCTCTCCCACTTGTTTTCCTTCCCCGCAACTTCCAATCCTAGTAACCAGTCATTGTTTTAATATTAAAGGGATATTGTACACGGAGGCTACCGAACTTTTCAATTTCTATCACATATGCCAGCCATTTATTAAAACAAATTTACAGACACCCAAGTATGTGCTTGTTTTGATTTACACCAATTTTGAGCAAATGTATGCCCGAAATCTATAAAACAGAAATCACGAAGCCAACTCTAACATATGAATTGCGAGTGAAAAGATAAATGTGAAATACTAGCTATAAACTTACTTTATATGCGGCCGTATGTGGTTTAAAGTGATTTTGAAAGGTATAACTACATTTTCACGTAGATTTATATTCGTTTTGTTTTGAAACGATAGTATTAGGTCTATTCTTGCCATTTTCTTAAAATCCAGAAAAACTTGTCAAAAATAATATAAACGAAATAAACATATAGTTTAGTGGTCTATAAATTTGATTTCAAAAAACCTGTAGCCTGTGTGAAGAAACTAGAATATTGAATGACCTCCCCATATATAACCCATAAAATAAACATACTTTTGTTTACCAAAATTAACTAATTAGAAATAAAGAAACATAGTTTTATTAGTCAACCATTTAATTTAAATGTCTGATAATAGAACCTTCCTTGGTAGAATCTATAATAATAGTTATAGGCTTATAGCCTCCCTTGATAGATTCCTCTATTTAGAAATTTAATTATGTAATACAGTAATATATTTGGTTTCACTTATATAGGTGTGACTGATAATGAAATCTAAACGCATTTAGTTAATTATTATTTTTGACTTCTAACTGGGCGACAAGTTGTCACATAAACTCAAACTTATTAATCTTTTACTCTTTTAGAGAACAAGACAAGTTTATTTTAAAATTGTTTGCGCCGAGCAAAGATTTAAACTCGAGACTTGTCACATTTATGTTTTAATAATACAAGTCTTTTACCACTTTGTTAAGTAGTTAACATTTGTGAACAATTTATCGATAATACTAAGAAAATATCTAGTGAGAGGTAGATGATAACTTTTTTTGCTCAACAGAATCTTTTAAAAGTCTATCCTCATTATAGCAATGACTTTTTTTCCTTAAAGAATTGAGGATCTTGAAGTCATTTCCGAAACACTTGACCAAATCTCCCTCCTGCCAATTTGATATTGTATAATGAAGAGTACTTAAAAAGCTTTTGAAGTTCTTTTACTTGCTTTGAATCTTATTTTAGCAATAGTTTTTTCTTTGCTAAAACATCTTTGTAATAACTTGAGCGTCGTGAATGCTCTAATATTTTATGTATAAATCCAGTTTTACTAGATGTTCTCAAAAGGACGAAAACTGGTTACTTCAAAATGTATAAATATACCAAATATATATGATCAAGTGATGTAATAACGAGTGTAATAGAGGATCACGGGTTGTCATGAGATTCTTCTATCTTTAAAATACGTCTCTTTTATCGATTTACATAACATTTTATCATTTTGTTGTGTTACTTTTCTCTAACCTAACTATAAAAATGTTTATAAACTTTCCAGAAATATTTGGATATCTAGAATAATCCATTTTCGATTATTAGTATCTATAATTAAATACATATATTCTAACAAAGTTAATAAACATTTTCAGTTTAGTATATGAAAAGATTAGAAAATTAATAGAAATACTAATAATGTATCAAGTATTAAGTAAGTGAAATCTTTTTAGAGAGCCCGTTTTTTATTTGGCAGTGATCCATATAAAGAAAGTGTAAAAAATCTTTTTATTTTTTATGCATATTAATTACAATATCATAGTTTTCTAACATATGTTAGAACCACATTAAAAAATTATTTGCATAATATCAACAACGTGAAAACAAAAAACAAATATAGTAAAAAATATATAGCTTTAACAAAATTAAAATGATTTAAAATTTGGTATAAATGTATAAAATGAAATGTGTTTGTTGTAAAGAAAATAGCGACCAATTGCGCCTATTTTATGGGTTATTTTGAAGAAGGTATTGTTGCCGATTTATGTTATAAGAATGTTATAGGTTAAAAAAGCTGGCGTGATGCTCGGATAACTTCACCTATAATTTACCACACCTTTCGCTATTACTCGATAATTTTAGCTATTAGTTTTTTGTTTAGATTTAGATAATAATATGGCAGTAGTTGATAATTGGAACTTTAGTTATTATTTTAAGTGCTTGCTTGACGTGTGCTTTAAGAGCACTAGTTTGTATATAAAATTATAAAACACATTTACCAATTGTAGTTTATAATTTTATTTGGTGTTTTGTATTAAATATGATTTTAACTAATATGATATAAATTTAATGTATGACTCTAACCTTGATCACATTGTGTGACTTTAAACTAACGGGGTTATTAGAGAAACCCTTATTTTAATAATAAAATGGGCAAATGAAGAAGGGTTTTTTTTTTTTTTTTTTTTTTTTTTTTCGAGAGCAAATCTGTAACTTAAATGTGTGCGGAATAATTGAGGTTTTTCTTGCTCGTCTTTGACCCTTCCCTGACCACCCTAAAAAGTGTGCCGTTATCAAATACCTTACAACTATACCATTTAGACCATTTGATTCGTTTCTTATGTTAATAATCTACAAACATGTTATTATAAGTGGCATTATAATATATTATAAAGATGGTTTTTGAACTGGCCAAAGTGCGAAATCTTAGTGGTCCGTTATTTGCTAATTGGCACTCCTATTGGTCCACCAAAGAGTATTAAGTACATCAAGAGGCCCATTAATTGAGAAGTGGCATGTGTGCCAGTGCCACATTGTGATAGGCTGAAACGAGTTGGGCATTTTCCTATTCATTGGCGTTTTGGCGTAATTACACCGTAACATAAGAAAAAGGTCATTAACGCCCTAATTTCTGTACTATGAAAAGATAGCCATACAAGTGTAACCTAAAAATGTACTATGGCATGGTAAGTATGTAACAGAAGTTTCTTGATTGTACTTGATTCCACAGCTAATCTTTATCACCCAACAAGTCAAACAAAACAATATAACCCGAAAAATAAAGAAACCATGGTTAGGGAATTCAGCCCCAGCTAATCTTTGTAAGTTTATAAACCCTAATTATTTTATTTCTTGATGATTGATTTCTTACTCTTTTTTGTTTTTATGTTTTTGTAGAAGGCTGCGATTACTCAAGTGGTTCATCTTAAAGGTCCGTTGCTTATCATGAAGAAAGGTTAGAACTGCATGATTTGTGCTTTGTTAGTTTAAAATTGATAATATCATAAAGTGGTTTTTATAAGATCGATGTACTTCTTTATTAGAAAATTAGTAGCTCATATATAACGGTTAGACCAAGATTGAAATCACTTTTCGGTCTGTATAAGGTCGGTCACATAGTGTTGGAAATACATACTGTTTGCTGAGAGGATAAGAATGATAAGGGCTATTTCTTTGAAATGCTTTAATGGAGGTTTTCACACACAACAAACATTAACGACAAAAGATTGCGATCTTTTGTTGAGTTACTGATTACTTGCACACATTCCCAATACCCTAGACACATAAATGCCGACTTTATCTAATACTGGTATCCTTGAAGTTTATCTGATCTTTCATGTCTGATTCCAAGTTTCTTAAGTTTAAATCTTCTTTTACTTTTAGGTGGATCTGGGCAAAAATTTAAAGTGTTAAACTTTTAGATCAAAAAATGCCTTCTCAATTAACAAATTGAAGTTTATGTTATTGGAATTGTTCTTGGCGGGCTGTCTATTCGAAATCCGGACTCAAGTGGTGGTGGTTTCCTTTGATTAGTTCTGGCGTCCTGGCGAGGCAACCTATTTGAGATCAGGTTTGCAGCCACGGCGGTATTGCTACATTTGTTAAAATGTCGTTGCCCATGTTTGTCTTTTGGCAAGGCAGCCACTCTGTTTAGTGGTTGCAGTCGTGGACCATGTTTGGCGACGGTATTTGTTGCTTGCAGGCCTCACCTACAGTTTTAAACAAGTTCCTTAAAACATGTGGAATGAAATTTTCTTACGTGTATTCTGATTGGAACGTTTGCTGATGTTGGGTTTGTTGATTGACAAATGGTTGCGATGTAGTTTGTAACCATTTTCGTAGCTACCTGGCGAAAGCTATGGTCCATCAACGGTAGGCTTTATGTGTTTGCTCCTTTTTTCCACAAAAAATCTACCTCCTTTATAATGCTTTCCATAAGGCTCTCTGTAATTTGAGGCAAATGAACTGTGTGTTGGAAGATCCGACCGTAAGTTGGCGTGGCAACAACCAGAAGGGATAACGTAAATAGTTACTATGCAACTGTGAATCTTTGCAGCCATTATGGAATAAAGATTATTCTATGACTTGATCCTATATGCAGATCTGAGCCCAGTTATTTATCTCAACGTTTTAATGGTTTGATACTTTTTCCTTATAACATTGTAGCTATTCTTTGTTTATTTTTTCGATCGGGACAATTTTTATGGTATTGGATTTTGTATTAACCCTGACAATGTTTTCAAAATAGGTTGTGATGATTGTTATGATCTGAGTAAATGAAATGAGTCATTGAAGATCCGACCTTAGCTTGGCGGGGCAATGACCGGGTGGAATAGCATAAATGGCTGTTGTGCAACCGGGGTTCTTTGCAGCCATAGCGGAATCGGGATACTTCTATGACATGACTATCATATACATATCTGAGCCTAATCATCTATTGCACCACAATCCTAAAATTAGTCTTGCTTATATTTACGATTTGTGGAGTTTCAGATTTCAAGTTTGCAGCATGCTTGATGGTAAGTGACCTTCTAAATATGTTAAAAATTAAATACTCAGAAAAATAAGTAGTATGACTGAATGATTTATGAAATACCAATGTTTGTGGGAGCAATATCGTCTGCTTTATGCTCCAGAGGTTTTCAGTCTTGCAGGTGTTTAGGTTGGTTTGACATTGTTCATGGGAATGCGTGTTGTTTCGGGATATATAAGCTAAGTTCCATATTGAGGTTTTGTACTTTTTAATCACACAAACAATATCGTTGAACCAAATGATTGGCAAATAGGATGAGTTAACTGTTCAAAAGTGCACATACTAGGTGCATATTGTAAAAGACATGTGGTAAATGTTTATCATATATTTTTTACACGCAATAACGAGAAAGTAAAACCAAAAATGAAGTAAAGCTTATGCACCAAATGTTCATCCAGTTTTAAACAAACAATTATCAAACGAGAGGCTGACTTTTATTTTTTGTTCTGCAGAGGATGTTAACAAGGTGAAATTAGAAAGAAACGGAAGTGACGTGATTGCGTTCTCTGTTCCGTTTAGGCATTGTGGTCGGATTGCGGGGTTCTCAGGTACGTTGTGCATAAAAGGGCTGATTGATTGCATGTTGTATCTATTTTGAAAGCTATATAGTAACAATTACGGATGATACTTCAATTCCTCTAAAAACATCAATACAAAATGCAGGTTTCTTAAACAACAACAAATAAGCATTTTTAAAACCAAAATAAAACACCCCAAACTTAACCTTGCATAAAATCACTTTGATTCTCATTGGGGGATGAAAGGTGTGGGTTTGGGGGCTGCAACGAGGCCTCTTGGGTTCTGAAATAAGGATGGAAATGCATCTGTCTGTTTGGGTAACCTTATTTTAAGACAGAAGTGTTAGTAAAGGAGTGTTTGGGTAACCTTATTTTACGTATAAATTGTAGTTTTTTTTCTTGGCTTTCTTTTTTTAGATACAAAAAAGCGCATTTTAGACTGCGCCCCATGATCATCACTAAAGATCCTTTGTCACAAGTGGTCTATTTGCAACAATGGATCTACAGTGCATACAATATACATTAAAAGAGTCCACATTTGCCGTCTTTTATGGGTTAAGGTGAGACGTTACATACGCCGATCCTGAGGTTCTTTTATCTCAGATGATTGACTACACAAGTTAGTCTAAATCGTAAGTTAACCCGACATTCTCAGAACTAAACGACTATGAAGAAGAATCCTAAATTTCATTTGAAAAGGCTTGCTATGAGTAACTGTTATATACTTGAATTCTATTTCTATAGTAGTGAATTATTTGCATGGCATGCATACACACATATATAGACCAATTGAAATGACTCTGCTGATTATTCTTTTTGACAAATTAAATGAAAAGTCGTTTTACTTTGCTCTAATGTGATATAGTAAGCAATCCCAAACACTTCAGTAAATAGATGGGATGCAAGTTGAGCAATTGCAACTTGCTCGACTTCGGCTTAAAAATAATGCAATAACATCTCCTTACTGGGTTATTATTTTAACAATGAATCTGTGTGTATCCAGTTGCAACCGTAAAAATTTAGTAACCCATAACTGATTTTACTATGATATTTATATATTGATTTTATATCTGATCATAACAACTAGCAGATTTTTTTTTTTTTTTTTTTTTTTTCTCTCTTCAAAACATCATGTTGGAGCCATGGTTCTAAAGTAAAGGTATTGGTGATGCTGATAGAGTCTTGCCATATTTCACGGTCTCCGGCCTTGGAGAACAACCTACGGATGGTATAACGGATGCTAATATCGAAGGAATGATTGCTGCTTTTGGAAAATGGACTTCCATACTAAATGGTAGGTTACAGGATGTTTCTTGCAAAGCGAGTCACATTTTTTGGCAAATGTAATTTTGTCCAACTGTAAGTGTATCAACCGGTTTTGTAAATCATCGTCATTTTATTTTATAGCAACAATGCTTCTAAAAATATCTATAAAATAAAATTGATTTCTTACTCTAAAAAACGTTAACATATTTATAATAAACATAAACATGGTCGCCCGCAGCAACGCGCGGGCTAACCCGCGTGTTGCTTATATTGCCCGATAACCTACATATAACAAGATGTCCATGTCAACACGTCACTTTCCAATTTTTTAATACCCTTTACGACATTAAATGACTTTTTTATTTTTCTGTTTAGACATCAACTTCATGTAGTATATATATATAGCATAGTTGGTGCATGTATGTTAGTATCTATAACTAGATTCAACAATTTTCATCATATCAATCTCGCAAAAAATGGAAACCTTTGAGTACTCAATTGGCCATTTCAATAATAGCAACTTTAACATGTTCCAACCCGATTTCATACCAGAAACCAACTTTGAAAACTTACTATCCACTATTCGATGTGAGACCATGGATCCTATTGAAAAATTCTGTCTAGACCTTGAATGCCATCACTTTACCAATTCATGTATGGCAATGCAGTTGTCGCCACAATTATATGGCATCAATGAAGCCAATGATGGTATTGGTATTGATATTGATAGTAGTAATGGCACTGGTATTGGTAATAGTGTCGATTTTGATGTTGATAGTGGTAGTGGTAGCGGTAATGGTATTGATAATAATAATGATAATCATAGTGGCACTGGTTATGATGTAATGGATCCGAATTTGAACTTAATGTGGAACCAAGACGAAGATGATGTGAAGGTATCTAGAGACGATGATTCATCTGAGACAGTGACTACCCGTAATCCAGATACGCAAAGGAGTGGTGGTAGCGTGAAAGGTGATCGTACAAGGACCTTGATATCTGAGAGGAAGAGAAGAACCGGGATGAAGGAGAAGCTTTACGCGTTGCGTGCACTGGTACCCTACATCACTAAGGTTAATATCTTTTTGTACTAACAGATACACTATAGGGTGATTTCCGTGAAAGTAAATTCATCAAAAATAAAATATTTGTGATGGCGTGCAGATACCTTCCTAAACTAGTAATAAACTGATGTGAAATTTAGATATTTAAAATTCCTTATTTCTACATCGCAACCTTTCTAATTAGTAGGACGTAAACTAGTAATAATGTTATAAAATTTAAATATTTCTTTATGTTTTTGTTATTATTAAATAATGTGATCCATGGTTTCAAAGAAATTTGATTAATTTTGTATGTATATTGGCAAGACAATGTTCTATGAACATTGTATTGTTGTTCCTCAAAGATATAATGTTTTTACAAGGTTTCGACTTTCGAGTATTAAAATTGTAAATTTCTTTGTATGTAGATGGATAAAGCTTCCATAGTTGGGGACGCAGCACGGTACATTCAGGATCTTCAAACACAAGCAGGGAATTTAAGGTCTGAGATTGCAACAATTGAAGCAACAAAAAAGCAAAAAATGTCATCCCATAATTTGAATAAGAAAAATGCTCCAAACTCTCTTCTGGTATTGAAGAAGATATCAAAGGTTAGACCAAAAATATAGATTTTGTCGTTTAAACATCTTTGAAATCCTATACATTCAATATTAACTTATTTCTTTTTGTGGGGGATATAGATGGACATGTTTAATGTGGAAGAAAAAGGATATTATGTGAGATTAGTTTGCAACAAAGGTCGAGGTGTTGTTGTGGCCATTCATAAAGCACTTGAGTCGATCACAAGCTTTCAGGTTCAGAGCTCGAATTTGGCAACTGTCGGTGACAATTTTGTGTTAACATTCACCTTAAATGTAAGTTCATTAACTTACTTTAAAAAAAATAATAATAATAAAAAAAAAGAAAAAAAAAAGAAGAAAAACTTTTTTGTTAATTTAGATGAATAATTAGTCTCTATGCGTGTAAATTTGCGAGTTACTGCGAAATTTGATATAAACCTACCAAATTTGAAGTTATGGCTTCCTGGGGCTTTTCTTAATCAGGGTTTCGAATTTAGCACGTTTCCATCACCCTAAACCTACGTGACTGACATAGAAATGATTCATATGCATATATGTGTGATCATTTTTATACGTTTTCACCAACAGAAATGCATAATGAATCAATTTTTCGATCCGTATGGACTTCAACCAATTCAATGATGGCAAGAGCATTTTCGCTTGGTCCTACACGAACAAACTTGACCACAAGTCCACAGTATATGATTACAGATTACTTGAGTAACATTCGTAATGAGATACTAATGTTAGATTCATTTATAAGCCCAAACCGAAGTCACTTCTCCTTGTCAGCTAGAGAACATGTCCACTATAAGCCCAAACCAGTTTCGATTTAGGATTACACCTATAGAACATGTCCACTCTAAAAATCCGCCAAATCTATACAGACATGGCTGTCAAGATCGAGATTTTACCATGGATTGCTTTTAACACGCAAGACCGAATCATAGAATTGAACCGAAATTGAAAGATTCTATTCAAATGTTAGTAATCTCTTATATGTGTTTTACACATGTTAATTAAAGCAATTATGTGATCACTTACTGTTTTAAATTAAGGTCAAGGAATATTATTACAGTTATGGCATACTACTCGTTAGGAATTAAATTACTAACTTAGGTTATTAGCAACATGAATTTGAGCAATGACATCTAATGATACTATTGTTAAGATCGTATGTAAGATTAATAATGTCTGCAAAGACCCTATGAATGTTCGACTTGTCTTTGCTTAGTATCGTGATACCATAAAATTGTAAGATCCACCTGATTTATCATATAATGAAATTATTTTCAGTCAAAGTGCAGTTTGATTTCTATATCAATCAAACATTGTAATTTCCAGTAGATATAGGAATTTACATCATCCAAACAGAAACCATCGCTAGTCAACGAAACTTACACATCGTTATTTAATTAAACCTATGATACGTACGTGTTTATTTAAGCGAAAGTCAAAACTAATCTATGATGCATGTCCATGGGTGTGGGCGTTAAAAACTGATTACACATAAGTTCATATGAATCATTCCAAATCTCAATATCGCTCGCATTCGGGATTATGTTAAATTCAAATCCTAGTTTTCAAAATATGCTATACAAAGCTGAAGTTGCATTTAGGGTTAACGTCAGTACAAAGTTATCACTAACGGATACGGTTGCCAAATTTGAACTTTGAAAATAAAAGCTTGTAATGGATCGAATTAAGTGTTATTAAGTGACACTGCAACATCTTGATCTTTGTTGCAAACGAATCTCATATGGTATCCTTTTCCTCAACTTGAAGCATGTGTAAATCAGTCTTATAAATAGCAACTAAGAAATATAAATTTTTTTCCTTATAACCTTCGATAACTTCTTCGATATTTGAAGCGAGTTTGAAATATAGATCATTTAGCGTGACATTTGGTTTTTAGTCGCTTCTGCGACTACAAGTTCGGTACTTAAAATCATTGCTGGTGTTTGAAGATCTCCAATGTAGTGGATCCCCAACAATCCAAGTTTTATCCATCTATGCATGAAAATTATCTATAATCTATATATGTTGGAAACCTTGTGTATTGGAGTATACCATATGAAAAATCACATTATTTTTTTGGAAACGAACAAATTCTGTAGTGTATTTGTTTAGGTCTTATTATAGTTTAGTAAAGTTGGTGGCTAAGTATATGCGGAGTATATAAGAAAATGTAATAGTTATATATAATTTCTAATAAGTTTATTAGTTTAGGAAGATATGTGTACATCATCAAAAGATTATGTTCCCCACAATTTTAATATGACATTAATCACCATAGCTACCGAATAATGTTGCATTCGTGATGGTTTTCAATTTGGGTTTTCTGGCACTCTTGATAAAATATAGCCTTGTGATATTGGGTACCATTTAACCAACGGTAAAGCTTCGCCATCATCCCACTTACCCTCTTTCTAAGGAACGAAACCTTCATACCATACAAAAAACGGCTTCATTATATTGTAGCCATACGACTGCAGCTACATGCTGTAGAGGGGTGTCCGCGTGTGATATAGTGATAGTCACGTAAAGGGAGCTAGCAAATTTACACCTTTCAAGTTCAAAATAATAAATAAATTACACCTTTCTATAAAAAAATAAAAATAAAAATAAGTGTATAAATTTACCCATGGTTAACTTTCAAGCATTTGAACAAATTATTCTTTTATAACTCTTTCGATATTATATGTCGTAATTCTGCTATAATTAGTGTATATTAAATTTTGAACACAATTTACGATTTTAAACAATTATTAAGAAAACCGTCCATCGGACGGGTAGAGACCTAGTTAATAACTAACTTAGGTTATTAGCAACATCAATTCAAGCAATGACATCTAATCATACTATTGTTAAGATCGTATGTAAGATTAATTATGCCCCGCAAAGACCATGTGAATGTTCGACATGTTTTTGCTTAGTATCGTGAAACCATAAAATTGTAAGACCAAAATCAACATCTTAATAATCATAAGGACATTTTCTAAGCTAGTTCTATCTTCTTTTTTTTTTTTTCAGAATTCTTGGTCTTGGTAAAATAAAGATCCACCTGATTTATCATATAATGAAATTCTTTTTAGTCAAAGTACAATTTGAGTTCTACAGACTTTGTAATTTCCTGTAGATAAAGAAATTTTTACAGCATCCAAATAGACACCATCGCTAGTCAACAAAACTTACATGTCGCCATTTAATTAAACCTATGATACGTACATGTTTATTTAAGCGAAAGTCATCAGACATAACAATAAACCCTAATGAGCCCAAAGCCCACAATCGGATTTAGGCCATATAATGTCTAACATGTCCATAGGCGTGGGCGTTTAAATTTTATTACACATAAGTTCATATGAATCATTTCAAATTTCAACATACTTCGCATACGGGATTGTGTTAAATTTGAAACCCTAGTTTACGAAAATATGCTATACAAAGTTGAACTTGCATTTAGGGTGAACGTCAATACAAAGTTATCACTAACGAATACGGTTGCCAAATTTGAGCTTTGAAACTAAAAGTTTAAAATAGATTGACTTAAGTGTTATTAAGTGACACTGCAACACCTTGATCTTTGTTACAAACAATCTCATATCATATGGTATCCTTTTTCCTCAAACATGTGTAAATGAGTCTTATATATAACAACTAAGAAATCATTTTTTTTCCATATGAGTATATAACCTTCGATAACTTCTTCGATATTGAAGCGAGTTTGAAATATGGATCAATTTGTTAGAATTATATATCATGACAATTAAATATAAAATACAAATACATCAAAGAATACATGCGGAAGCGTATAAAAAAGATTAATGAATAATTAATTAACATAAATAAAAGTATGCATACCTTTATTGATTCTAGCCGAACAAGAATCAAATCCACAAAACTAGCAAGTGATGAACCCTAATTAGGGTTTATAGGATTATAAGAATTACCCCTCACCGATTTTGTAATTCAATCCAAGAAACTAACAAAAGTATGTTAGTACCACTTTCTTGTACACACGTACTAAATCAAATTAAAGTAATGCTAGTTTTAATCACACGAAACAATTTGGTTTTGGAAAACAAGTGTATCGACACCCTATGGGGTTGTACGATCGGTTCTAGCAAAAAAACACACACAAACAATTTAGGTTTTTAGCTTATGAGTACAAAAGATGCAAAACCAAGACCCCTAGCCTTGTATATATACTCAACATAACTTGGTGAACAAGTTGAGTTTGGGTTGGGTTGGGAATACCCCTTGGCCGATCGTTTATGTGATCCCCAAGGTATTCCGGAACCTTCCCAATCTTAATTTTGCAATCTAGTCCTTTCCAATTACATTTAACGAACGTTAGTCCATTACATTTAATTAACTTAACGGTCGTTATATTATTTCGTGTAATTAATAAATAAATATAACATTTACATTTAATTATTAACTTTAATTCTCATACGTAAAGCGTGCAATCCCGTGGTCTCAAGTTCGATCCTAACTCACGACTACTAATTTATATCCATAAAACCAACAGCTCCCACTTGGATATATCTTAATAGAGTGATCACATCGGTTAGCGTCTAGCAACACTTCGATGCCTCTAGTACAACTCGAGCAAGGCTCCTGGAAAACCTTTTAATGATTTCTCATTATTATTATTCTTTTGTTTCTAATACCATGTTAAATAAAGATATGGAATTAAGTCATTCTTTATTCAATTATTCTGCTCGTCCTTAGTGATTGACCAAGATTACCAAATCTTCCGAACATATTCGGGGAGATTTTGGGTGCGACCGCTAAACATTTTGTCAACCCCAAGAGGGCCCAACAAGATTAAATTCCAAATAAATTTGAAGGAACAAATTCTATCTTGACTACGACTAACCCACAAACTTTGTAACACTTCGAAACAACCCTTATGACTACGATTCACGATAGTGTTAAGTTACCCCACGTAAATGCACTATATTTATGACACTTATCCGTATCTCAAGTCCGAGGATAACTATTCATATTTTACTTACAACAATATCCACAAAGTAAATTAAGTATTTGGGATAAGTCCTATATTTAATTCATCAATATCATCCGAAATTGGTATGCATTCTCATCAATATACTTTCAAGTATATTCTACCACATCTCTCGGTTGTCTTAGTTTAATGATACTCCCATATCATTAATCGACAACGGACAATTTAGAATAACTTAGTTACTCATGGATTAAACATGCAAACATAGGACAACAATATTATAAATGAAAATAAACATAATCAAAATTTTATTTCATCAAAATAATAAATGTTTACAATATCCTTTATCCAAATACTAATCACAGTTTTGCATGAAACTATTAGCTAAACAAAGTCCAATGCCATTGGCATGTCCAATAAGCGTTTCTCTAGGTAAAGCCTTAGTAAAAGGATCAGCTAAGTTGTCATCTGTGTGAACTTTCAATAGATTTATTTCACCTTCGCGGACTTGTTCCCGAACATAGTGATACTTCCGTAGAAAATGCCCGTTGCCCTTCATGACTCTAGGTTCATTGGAAAATATGATTGCAGCACAATTGTCACAATACATATCAATAGGCGATTCAATTGAAGGCATAACATCAAGCCCTAAAATGAATTTCATAATCCAAACACCTCCATTGCGCCTTCCGGCGCCTATATATTCGACCTCATCGCAGACATCGCAATCGATACCGCTTGCTGCTCTTCCAACAATCGCTCCTCCATTGATGACAAAGACATAACCCGTCGAGACTTAGATCATCTTTATCACACCGCCAACGCATCACAATAACATGTAACATCAAGCTCGTGTCCGGATTTCCACCATACAATAAGAACATATCTTTCGTATTTCTAAGATACTTCAAAATATGTATAACAGCAGTCCAATGAAGTTCACCGGGATTCTGTTGATATCGAATGGTCATGTTTTGAGCGAACGCCACATATGGCCTTGTGCATCTCACAGCATACATAATAGATCATACTGCCGAAGCGTAAGGAACTTTCTGCATGCGTGTCACTTCAACAAGTGTTGAAGCACACATATCGCTACATAAGCCATGCTTTACTTCCATCGGTAAATATCCTTTCTTGGAATTTTGCATATTGAATCTCTTTAATATTTTATCAATGTAAGCGCTTTGACTTAAACCAATTAAAAACATTGTCCAAGATATGCCTTGTTGGGAATTGCAGAGTTGAAGATTACAAAACCACGAGCAAGAATGAAGAAAGAAGAAATAATGAGGGTTTATTATATAAATAGTTAGTAGCTTTCATAGTAAGCTACAATTAGGGTTTATGTAACCTCCCACTCCTATATAAAGAGGGTAGGCGTAGTAGTTTTAAATGATCCCTTTATATTAGGGTTTATGCTCTAATTCTTCTATTGCAGCAGATGGTAAAAAGAAAGGAGGCAACAGGTAAAAGAAGCAGCATATTTGATTTGGTTATTCATCATATCGTGTATGACAAAGGTTACTTCTATTCGTTTTTATTATTGTTCGATTTATGATATCAAGAAGTTTGTTTGAATTTGGTGATCACGTGAGTAGTCGTTTATTTATCATATGGCATCCAATTGGCTACTGGTTATCAATATTCAATTGATATTCGGATGGTGGGGATCATTTATTGGCTTCTTAAATCACTTGATCACGTGTTATAATTCACATATGAATTCTTGGCTATAATTTCTTAAGTGGTCAGTAAATATTGTTTTTGAGGTCAAATATTGCGGCGCATATAGCATGTAGGTATTCGAGTTGTGTTGCTGCTGATCACGTGGGGTTGTTGCTGGTCCAATTAAAACTGTTTGGTTATCACATGTTGGTGATCAAATCACATTGGACGGCGTGGTTCCCATTCATTTGAGATTCAAGTGAATATGGGATAGATTTTTTTATTGGGTATCGTGGGGATATATTCAAGGTGGGATATACGCATAAATTAATATTTTCTATGATGCAGTGTGTGATTGTTACGGTGGGCATGCCATTTGATTGGTCCGGTTATATATCTGTTTATTATCACTATTTGGATGGCTTATATACTACTGATTGGATGATTTGGCATGTGTAGGGTCAGTGTATTATTTGTGTGTGCGAATTATATTCGCAATATCGATATTATTTTAATTTGGCTGCTATGGAGTTGGTACTGATTATGTGGGGCCGACATTAAATTTGGTTGAAGGAATTTGTGTGAAAATTACTAGAGGCCTCTCTCAGACGAACACTTGTCAGAAGGTCTCTTTTTTTTCAATCAAAAGTCCTCCCATTTCGTTTCAATTGGCGGAGAAGTCGTTATAGACGTGTGTGTCACCCATTAATAAATTGAAAAATTTATATAAAAAAATTCACCAAATTTGAAGAAATCTTCTGACCACCCACATACTGCGAAAAATAAAAAATAAAAAAGTACCTCCACAACAAATGAGAGAAATCTTCTGTACCACCATCTTATCCCGACAGCAACATATTTCATTAGCCTCGAAATGATTATCTTTTGAATTCATACAACGTTCTTCATTGTCTAGCAAAGATCATGCCTTATTTTTAACGTGACACTACAAATCTTATTGAACTTTTAATAATTATTAATAGAATATGTCATTTTTAATTTCATTACCAACAAATAGAGTTAACGTAGATGTAATATTGTATCCAAAGTGTGTGAATGTTCCACAAATAATATGAATAAGATACTGATGTTTTAAATTGATTTGTCAAGACTTTATTAAAGAAATATGATTGAGTGCGATTATTCGCTTTATTGTTAAAACTTGAATTGTCGACATCCATACAAACATCACTTGTAAATTCAAACACAGACAATACAAACATCACTTGGATAATTGAAAATGAAAGCATGATGCTACAACACAATCGAACATACCAATAGTTGGTTTAATCGCTTTGGTTTTAATAAAGTAGAAGGTTTATGTGACTAGTTAACAACTATTGGTATGTTCCGATTGTGTTGTAGCATCATGCTTTTCATTTTCAATTATCCAAGTGATGTTTGTATTGTCTCGTGTTTCGAGTTTTACAGTGATGTTTAGATGGAATGACAATTCAAGTTTTCTTTAATAAAGAACGAATAATCACACTCAAGTCATATTTTTTAATAAAGTACTGACAATCAATTTAAACATTATATCTTATTCATATTATTTTGTGGAACATTTCACGACTTTGAGACACAATATTACATCCACGTTAACTCTATTTGTTGGTAATGAAATTAAAAATGACATATTCTATTAATAATTATTAAAAGTTCATTAAGATTTGTAGTGTCTTACGTTAAAAATAAGGCATGCATCTTGCTAGACAATGAAGAAACATTGTATGAATTCAAAAGATAATCATTTCGAGGCTAATGGAATGTTACTTTGTCGATAAAAGATAGTGGTGGGTCTGCAGTAAGATTTCAAATTTGTTGTGAGGTACTTTTTATTTTTTATTTTTCGCTAATGGTGGGGGCCCGTCACAGTAAGATTCTCTTCAAATTGAGCAAGACTTTTTTTCGCCTATTAAATGGGGTGTCGACACGTGTCCTATAATGACTTCTCCGCCAATTTGAGCGAAATGGAGGCCTTTTGATATATCGAAAAATAGACCTCACAGACAACCGTCCGCGGCTGCTCGCTAGGTAATTTTCCGGGAATTTGTACAGCGGCTGTTATATCTATTGTTATATCTATGTTCCATTCCCACTGATGGTCATGTGTAAATTTGCTGCTGGTATCACATGGGACCCACGATTCGTTCCTACTGATATTGTTTGATCACATGGGTTCACTCTTGATTGGATTCACGTATGTATTAATGATGGCCCACGTTGATTTCTTATTTAGCATTTGCTTGTGTTACTCATTTTTTCTGGTCACATGTATACTTTATCATGATTGGTCGATTGGTGATGTGGTACGGGTATTTTATTTGGGCATGATTTGATTGGCTCGCATAATACTGATGGGGTTGGTACTGATCAGTACTATGTTGTTTATACAGTGGGTATACTTTGGTCATTTGTGATGTATACTGATGGGTGGTGGACTGGCTTCTATACTGATTGTTCACAACTTGTACTGGTGTGTATATTCCTTGTTCTTTTGTATTTTAGTTGCTGGGCGTGTTTCCATCTGCTGGGACATTCATCTGATTGGCTATTTAACTGGTCTCCAGTCATATTGGTTTCTACTGGTCTCATCTTTTTGTGTTGTACCTACTGTTCCTACTGATCGGTTCCTACTGATATTGGTTCCTGCTGGTAGATTATTCGGTTTATGCTGATCGGTTCTTACTGGTTGGTTCCTAGTCTGTTCCTACTGGTTATTCTGGAGTTCCTACTGGATGTTCAGGTGCGTGTCTTATCATATCTCAAAGTAAGTGTGGCACTTTGGAGATAACTTGTTTGTACGTTAATGATGTGACAAAGACTTGATGAATCTAGTGAAGGGGTGAGATCTACAAACTAAAGGTACTTAATGCTCGCATTTGCTATCACTTTAAGGAGTTACGTTGTAGTGCTCAGTGTTAGTGAAGGGGCGAGATCTATAGAAAAGGTGCTTAATGTCACATTTGCTAGTGCATCATCTGAGTTTGGAGTCACGTGGACAGTTGAATAATATAAGACGCATGCTTTGGTATTTCTACTGGTTCTCCATTCTTACTGGTAGACTATTTTGATACTGCTGCTGACTTAATTTTTCTGCTGCTACGCTTTATTTCTTATGTTTAATTTAAATTTTTTTTAGAGATGGTTAGTATATTTTAAGGGGAAGCTTATACTTACCATCTACATGCATCACTTGAGGGAAAGCGTCTACGAGTTGTACAAGACCCCTATTAGATGAAGGGGAAGAAGATTCATGGTGTGCAGCTTATTGATAACATCAAATTAGCCTGATCTTTTATATATCAAATTCCCGTGTTTATTGCCTCATTTATATTAATATTATACTTAATTGGTCTATATTCGTTCATATTTGCATTTCAGGATAAATGAGGCGCTGGAGCGGAAAAGAAGTGATAAAAGGCCAAGAAATATATTCTGAAGATAAGTTACGGCGTAAAGGGTACTTTTGACTACGTCGTAACTGATACAACGAAGGCCTGATAATTATTTGTGAAGGTTACGCCGTAACTACTTAATAATGATACGGCGTAAATATGATGCCTTGAAGGATACGGCGTAACCATCTCTTATGGTTACGTCGTAATTATTTTATGAAGCTACGGCGTAACATGGAATTAGTTACGCCGTAGAGATTATTTCGGATCGGGGATAAGTGTGAGATTATGAAGGCTTACGGCGTAACCCGATGTTTAGTTACGCCGTAATTTATTACTTGGGCGCAAAGTTTCGAAGGTTACGGCGTAATTATAAATTAGTTACGCCGTAATTAACTAAATGCGGATATTTTATACGAAGTTTTGAAGTCCAGGGGCTGAAGTCGTCATTAGTAAATGAAGTTTACTACACATTCTTGTGTAAATAAAGAAATAATATCTAAAGCTTCTTGTGAAAAGTTTATCAAAGTTGGAGGACCAAAGGTGCAACATGACTTATTCCTATATATATGACATGATCATGTCATTCATTCTCATCTTCTGTGGTTCGTGAGTGTGCCGCCAAAAGGAAAAGGAAGCAAGAGGCACAGCACTGTACGAGGGTTTTTATGGGCAAACCCTCCGGGGTTTGCCCCGGTTCTCAACTAGGGGACCGATAGCGTTATCCTTGGCATGATATGTAATTATTTTCCGACTCTTTATATTATTTTGGTTTCATTATTCTATTATAATTTTGATTATGATTTAATTGTTGGAGCATTTTTATTTCTTGTGTTCTATTTAATTGATTATTAATTTATTATTAGTCAATTAATTATTTGATGTTATGTCTTGGTTTATTTATTGTTTGACTTGGTAATTATATTTGTCATCCCACTAGGGTATTTTGGAGATGTGGAAATTAGGTCTTGCCTAGTTTAGATTATTTTATTATTAATGCTTTTGCATTAATTAATTGTTTCTAGTGTATGCATGCTTAGTTTATTAGTAGCTACCCTTGTTTCGGTAGTTTTGAATGGCGGTAGAGGCCAATTGCCTAGGAGATATGACTAACTGACCCTAGGTGAGCGGACTGAGACGGGAAGGGTAAGATATGACCAACTCACGACCCTTTCTACTTGTGCGATTTGACCAACCGATCACCCACCGCTTGATGAACTTAAGAATTAGGGGTGAGTGTCTAAGTTCCTAACGGCCGGCACTCACTATTATAAGTCTAGCATGTAGCGGTACTTAATGACTCGGCAGGGGACCGGGAACAACAGACTTATGACGTGCGCCGATTTCTCCCAGTGGTGGCATCTTTCAGCGATAGGTTAGGCGAATTGACCAAATGTCATTCTCTCGACTTTAACCCCACTTGAAACAGAATCTAGTGACATTTAGAACCCATGTAATGCGATAGTAAACCCCGACTCTTAATTATCGCTATTAGATCGCCGAATGATCCGGGTGACCTGTTCGTCTTGGTGAGGATTCTAAGAACCATAGGGTAGGCGAATCGACCAAAGGAGTCATCGACTGCCACTGTGGAAGAACTAGGTTTAAGAATGCATCACTATCGCTCCCATTAGCTTGTTTACCGAGAACCAACCCAATTGATCACGTGACACCTTAAATATTATCAATCCTTACACTAAAACTTATTTATTTGACTAATTTAGTTAATTAGACGCTAGAAATCAACTGTTCTTGGGACGACCTCGGCCTTGCCATTCCCTCACTACATGCGACCGGCACAATGCAAGTTAGTGCATTAGGTAGGCCATAGGTAGATTTAGTTACTATAAATGTAAAACATGGTCAAGAAAACCGCATCAAGTTTTTGGCGCGCATTCTTGGAACCAGTCTTCGTATTTTTGGTCGTTTGATTAATATTATTCTACAATTATGTCTTCTGTCTTTAGATTACGGCGTAACCTTGGCCATGGTTACGGCGTAATCTCTTCTTATTATATATCTGGTTACTTTCAGATTGAAGGGGGCGTAGTTAGTAATTGGACTTACGTCGTAACCAAGTCTGTGACATCTTAAAATTATAAATTATGTGGTATATCTCACTTGTTGCTCATGTTTATTATTTTTACACATTTAATGCACGAGGTTGTGATAGTGTGCGGGTTGAGCAAGAAGAACAAGTGGAGGAAATCTCGACAAGATCATGTTTGAGATTAGGAGAAGCGATGGACATTATTGAGACGCCCCGATTGATGGTCACAGTGAGTCTAACTTAAAGACTCAAGGGAGTTAAAGAAAAGTGCTCGTCGGGAGACTACCCAGAAAAATGCTCGTCGGGAGACTACCCGTCCCTATCCTAGATTTAGTTTTTGATTTTGTTTCTTAGACCTTTTTGGATATTTTTTGTAGTTTTTTGTATTTGTTTTGGGTTTGGTATGTTTTGTTTATCTTGTTTGCAGGTATAAAGACCTAAGATAGATGATAGGAGTTCCGATAACTCCTCTTGATCACGTAGGAAGAAGTTGACACTTTGGGCACAACAACATCAGAGATTAATTACGGCGTAATGGGCCTATCCATTTACGCCAGAATCGGCTATCGATGGGCCATCCGCCCACTTCTACATAACTCACGACGTAACTAGGCCGATCTAGTTACGTCGTAACATCCTGCTCCGTATTTTCTTTCTCGGGCTTTTATTACGCGTAATCGGGCCGATCCAGCCACGCCCGTAACCCCTATCCCGTACATATTTTATTAAGTCAATCGAACCTCGCCAGAACTAGGCCGATCCGATTACGCCAGTAATTATCCTCCTCGATATGAAATTTTAATAAAACAGCCAAAACATTTTCATAACCTTGTATTAGTAATTAAATGAACTTTGTGGGTGTGTTCCTGAAACCATCACGAGACTTCACTCGTCCACTCGGGACACCGAGGGTTTAAAAGGCTTGTTGCATGCGCTAAATGCAACCGTGATTCCTACGAAGAGAGTTAGGTTTTATTTTTATTTTATTTTTACATTTCGTGCTATTTTGCTTTTATCCGAATTATGCTTTTTGGTATTAGTTTTCTTGCGAAAGAATTCATTGATGAATTATGGAGCTATAATTGGCTACAAGAAAACACCTTTTATCCGTCCTAGTTGAGTGACATGGAGTTTGCAAGAAGTGTTGATGTGAAGATGGGTGTTGCTCGTGGAGGCACAATTGGAGCGTGTTTTTGAACATGCATTATTATTCATACCGAGCAAATCCAGGGGAGTTTTCCGTTTCATCTCTAACCCTTCTTATCTTTCATTTTTTATGCTTAAGTATGACCCAAGTGGGGGGAAGGGATTAGACATAGACAACCACTTGATTTTAATTGCCTTTATTTTTCTAGTTTTTGATGAAAAGTGTTTCATTAGTAAAAATTTGACATGTTTTTCATTACTTAACTGGATTAATCTAGACTGAGCACAATCACACCCCCAAAATATGGCAGCGGAACGACAGTGTCATTGGGGTATAACGTCATAGCACAAAGTATGGATACAGAAAACGACCTCTATAATGAAACGTTTTGAAAAGTCTACCATTCGATTAAATAAGTTAAAGTTTACAAGACAAGAAATTTCAAAGTTTGATAATACATAACGGTTTACAAAACATGTCGAATGGTAATTGTTAAAAGCACAAGACTCCAATGTATGCCATGTGACCCAAAAGCTCCATGAAATGCTATCGCCTTATGACCTGAGATAAACATGCTAAAAAGTGTCAACAAAAAGTGTCAACCCATTGCCTTTTAGAATAGCTGCATCTATAGACTCTAGTGATGGAGATTAGTATCTTTGCCAAGCCTATGATAGAATACTCGTCATGACTGAGCAGTTGAGTGATCACCCCAAAAATATTAAACACGTGAATTATGAGAGAGAGTGTGATTTCAATTCCTTTTCGTGAGGAACTCGGTTTGGAATTTTCTAGCTTAGGTGATTTTAAACTCATAACTTCCAATTAATCACGGAGATATCGTTTTAAGAATTATTTAAAGGGTCTACTGAGAACAAGTAGGATTCAAGTGGGGATATTTGATAACATCAAATTAGCCTCGATCTTTTATATATCAAGTTCCGTGTTTATGGCCTCATTTATATTAATATGGTACTTAATTGGTCTATATTCGCTCATATTTGCATTTCAGATAAATGAGGTACCGGAGGCGGAAAAGAAGTGATAAAAGGCCAAGAAATATATTCGAAGATAAGTTACGGCAGAAGGGTACTTTTGACTACGTCGAATCGATACAACGAAGGCGATAATTATTTGTGAAGGTTACGCCGTAACTACTTAATAATGTTACGGTAAATATGATGCCTCAAGGATACGGGCGAACCATCTCTTATGGTTAAGTTGTAATTATTTTATGAAGGCTACGGCGTAACATGGAATTAGTTACGCCGTAGAGATTATTTCGATCGGGGATAAGTGTAAGATTACGAAGGCTTACGGCGAACCCGATGTTTAGTTACGCCGTAATTTATTACTTGGCGCAAAGTTCAAGGTTACGGCGAATTATAAATTAGTTACCGTAATTAACTAAATCGGATATTTTATACGAAGTTTTGAAGTCCAGGGGCTGAAGTCGTCATTAGTAAATGAAATTTACTACACATTCTTGTGTAAATAAAGAAATAATATCTAAAGCTTCTTGTGAAAAGTTTATCAAAGTTGGAGGACCAAAGGTGCAACATGACTTATTCCTATATATATGACATGATCATGTCATTCATTCTCATCTTCTGTGGTTCGTGAGTGTGCCGCCAAAAGGAAAAGGAAGCAAGAGGCGCAGCACTGTACGAGGGTTTTTATGGGCTAAACCCTCCGGGGTTTGCCCCGGTACTCAACTAGGGGATCGATAGCATTATCCTCGGCATGATATGTAATTATTTTCCGACTCTTTATATTATTTTGGTTTCATTATTCTATTATAATTTTGATTCTGATTTAATTGTTGGAGCATTTTTATTTATTGTGTTCTATTTAATTGATTATTAATTTATTATTAGTCAATTAATTATTTGATGTTATGTCTTGGTTTATTTATTGTTTTACTTGGTAATTATATTTGTCATCCCACTAGGGTATTTTGAAGATGTGGAAATTAGGTCTTGGCCTAGTTTAGATTCTTTTATTATTAATGCTTTTGCATTAATTAATTGTTTCTAATGTATGCATGCTTAGTTTATTGGTAGCCACCCTTGTTTTGTAGTTTTGAATGGCGGTGAGGCCAATTGCCTAGGAGATATGACCAACCCCTTGGTGAGCGGATGAGACGGGAAGGGTAAGATATGACCAACTCACGACCCTTTCTACTTGTGCGATTTGACCAACCGATCACCCACCGTTTGGATGAACTTAAGAATTAGGGGTGAGTGTCTAAGTTCTAACGGGCGGCACTCACTATTATAAGTCTAGCATGTAGCGGTACTTAATGACTCGGCTAGGGACCAGAACAACATGACTTATGACGGTGCTACCGATTTCTCCTGGTGGCATCTTTACCGATAGGTTAGGCGAATTGACCAAATGTTTGTCCTCTCGACTTTAACCCCACTTGAAACAGGAATCTAGTGACATTTAGAACCCATGTAATGCGATAGTAAACCCCCAGCTCTTAATTACTGCTATTAGATTGCCGAATGATCCCGGGTGACCTGTTCGTCTTGGTGAGGATTCTAAGAACCATAGGGTAGGCGAATTGACCAAAGGAGTCTATCGACTGTTGCCACTTGTGGAAGAACTAGGTTTAAGAATTGCATCACTATCGTTCCCATTAGCTTGTTTACCAGAGAACCAACCCAATTGATCACGTGACACCTTAAATATTATCAATCCTTACACTAAAACTTATTTATTTGACTAATTTAGTTAATTAGACAGTTAGGAATCAACCGTTCTTGGGACGACCTCGGTCTTGCCATTCCCTCACTACATGCGACCGGGTACAATGCAAGTTAGTGCATTAGGTAGGCCATAGGTAGACGAGTTACTATAAATGTAAAACATGGTCAGTAAAACCTGCATCACTTATTATTTGTGATGACATGTTTTGGCATTGTTTCTTCATACAGGTTGTTTTGTACTATCAAGAAACTGGAACTTAACCTAGTCAAATTCCAGTTTAGGGGAAGATTGTTGGGAATTGCAGAGTTGAAGATTACAAAACCACGAGCAAGAATGAAGAAAGAAGAAACAATGGGGGTCTATTATATAAATAGTTAGTAGCTTTCATAGTAAGCTACAATTAGGTTTTATGTAACCTCCATCTCCTATATAAAAAGGGTAGGCGTAGTAGTTTTAAATGATCCCTTTCCATTATCCTTTCAATCCATTTCATAGAAGACATCGCCTAATGAGAGTCTAGACACACGATTATAGCGTGTGTATATTAGTAGTAGTAGTTTCTTTGTTTTAATTAATAAAGAAAACCTTATTAGTGATATTGATTGTGTTATCATTATTCAGTTGTGCATTCAATCAATCGATATCATTGATACCCTAGTTGAGTCCAGATCTTGGATTCTACATGCCTTAACATTTTGCAAACTTGGAATGTCTTTTCCCATAATTAATATGTCATCGGCATAAAGGATAAGGAAAATTACATCACTCCCACTAACTTTGTGATATACACATGGCTCATCAAGATTTTGAATAAATCCATACCTTTTGATTTCTTCATCAAATCTCTTATTCCATTGGCTCGATGCTTGCTTCAATCCATAAATGGACCTTTGAAGTTTGCATACACGGTTTGAAATTGTGGAGCGAACCCTTATGTTGCTTCATATAGATGTCTTCATCTGGCGACCATTCAAGCAAAGCGGTTTTGACATCCATCCGCCATATCTCATAGTCATATTACGTCGCTATAGCTATGAAATTCTAATAGCTCTAATGTCAGCTACAGGAGAAAAGGTATCATCGTAATCTATGCCAAAAGTTTGAGTAAAACCTTGCGCAACTAGACGAGCTTTATAGATGTGTATATTGCCATCCATTCCAGTCTTTATTTTATAAAGCCACTTACTTCCTACCACCTTACCATTTAGAGGTAAGTCAACCTCTTCCTAGACTTCATTATCTCTCATGGATTGCATTTCCCCATTCATTGCAGCTTGCCATTTGTGCTTTTCAGGACTTGCCATGGCAGTTCTATAATTAGCAGCCTCTCCAAGACCTCCTAATATAATTTCCTCAACTTCTATGTTAAGACATAGGCGTTCGGTGCACGTAGACATTATAGATCTCGAACGGGAATCACTTCAAGTTACGGTGGAGGACCCGGACTATCGTGTTCTACCGTAATGCGTTAGTGCTTTCGAGGGTAATGTATCTTCTTGATCATAAACTCTCCCACCGAATTCTTGAGATACGAGATCCTTTTCAAGAAAATCTCAATTACTAGCAACAATTACTTTATTTTCGGTTGGATAGTAAAAGTAGTAACCCATAGTTTCCTTAGGGTATCCTACGAAGATACACTTCTGGATCTTTTTGGAGTTTATCTCTAAGTCGCGTCTAACATACGCCTCAAACACGGACCTTTAAATAAGACAATTTAGAGCTTTACCATGCCATATTTCATATGGTGTCTTATCAACCTTCTTTGTGGTAACCATATTCGAGAATGCGAACAAATGATTCTAAAGCATAATCCCAAAAGGATAAAGGCGAGTAGTAAGATTAAACATTGATCGTATCATGTCCAACAATATACGATTTCTTCTCCCAGATACACCATTTTGTTGTAGAGTATATGGAGATGTGAGATTCGGACAATTCCATTCTCGACTAAGTAATCTTTAAACTCTTGGCTTATATACTACGCCTCTTGTTAGGTCACTAGTTTTACAAACACAAGTAATATAGAAAGAGATGAGGCGGATGAACAAGTAACCAAACACACACACACGTATAATAAGAGACGGTTATGCGAGCGAGAGATGTGAAAAGAAAACTTGAACAACCAACCTCAAATGAGGGTTTACAAGAGATTTATAGGAGGAAGCTAGGCAACACCCTAGTTCCCATCCTTTCTTATATGGGCTTGGGCCTAAGCTTATGGGCCTTCTACATAAGCTAGACCTTAAACAAACATAAAGGCCATAATAAAGCTACCTATTACATATGAAATATAAATACTTGAAATATCGCTTAGAGTGATTCCAACAATCTCCCTCAAGTATATATGAATGTAAACGGTGAAGGCGTTGATGTAATAGTAGCTCGACGCCTTCGACATTCTTCTTTCTTGTGAGAGGAATTGCCTTGATTCGAACAATCTCCCAAGTAGAGAGATAGTTATCTTTGAACAGCTTATGCTTTGACGCCATCTTTAACTTTGTTCTTTGATCATTGTTCTTGTGGTGAAAGTGATAGTATGTTGTTGTCTCGCATCAAGTCTCGCTTCAGTTCCGCTTCACGCCCCAAAGGTTCCACGCCATTCTTCAACATGCTCACACGCCTTTGACGTTGGAATTCAATATCGATGAAGTTCTTTAAGTCTTTAACTTTGTAGATTCTTTGGTTTGACGAAGAATCATTCGACGGTTGTGTTGCATTTGAATAGAACTTCCATTAGTGATGATGTTGGCGTGAGCATGAGAAGAATCAAGACGATCATTCCGCCCCGAGCTTCCATAAGAAGAAAACATTTCAAACGGTTAGTAATAAGCGGTTTCCGCACTTACAAGTTTGAACTTCGAGAGTGTTAACAAAGATAGTGTGAAAACACAACTCTAATTTACAAAGGCCGCTCTCGAACCGAGTCCCACAAGTGAGATAACGCGATGTACCGGTACATCTACAGCTCGATGAGTCGCCGAGGTACACCAAGCATCACCTCACGATCAGACCGCTTGAGACACACCGCGTAATCCACGGGAGTTACCGGTGACCGCCGTCGTGGTCGTTTGATGTTGACCGGCAGAGTTTCCATTCAATCACCGAGGATCACAGATGTGAACCTCTCATAAATGTTCTCGATGATTGCTAAGATCCGTGAAGGACTCGATATGAACCATCGATAATCTTATTTGTTGATCAACAAGTGATTAAATGTCAAGTGTTCCTAAGAGATCTTTGATGAATCTCGTGGCTCTAGACTCAATAGTGCTTTTTGGTTTTCCCGAGCGAGACTAGGAGAGGGTCTCCTTCTTCAATACCAACGATCTCTAAGAGAAAGCCAATAGTTTACGTAGGTTCCCCGTGAGAATGAAACAAGCTTCTCGCTGAGAGAAACTTGAGTGGCTAAGAAGGTTTAGTGCATGCGCCATCGGGTCCATGACGACTTTTAATCTTCAATACCGTGTCACTAAGTGACAACCAAGAGTATATGAATTGAACCCGTGTCCGCCTCTAAGTTGAATAACTGAGGCTCGCTTTTTTCACCCTTTACTTTACATTTCTTTTGATTCTTCAACTCCTTCTTTCTCCGATTCTCATTTTCTCCTTTTACAATCATTCCTAAGGACTTCTAACACTAACTAATGGTAGTGTCCTTGGTAGATCCTCCGCTCAAGGGATCATAGGACGGTTATTCCTAACCTTAGTCACCTTATAACTCCATGACTAACCTATGTTGCCATTAAAACCACAGATGTGAAAATATCTCTCAAAGGGTTTGTAAATGAAAACATGTTTGAACCATCGTGAGAGATAAGGTTTTGCATAAATACTCCCTCCACATGTGCTTAAGAGTTTTAATGGTTTAAATGCACAAGGAGGAAAGAGCGCGACTTTTGAATTGATCCATCAAGATAGACAATCCCCGCGAGACACGGTTACGCTGCATAGTTAAAGAGTTACATTGTCGCCTTTAGGTGACAACTAGCTCTAATAACTACCTTGAAGGTGTAGACAAACCTCGAAGGTTGTCATACCCGCGTAGTTCATGTCTATCAAGAGTTTCTCGAATGGTACTTTCTACTTGGACAAGTCCTTTCATGAGACACGCTTACATTACTAGCGAACTAGCTTGAAATTATTACCCGTCCAGACAAGTCTTTTCGAGTTACAAACAGCTTTAGTACCGCAATTCGCTGGTTAAGTCCGAGGTACACAGATTCATTTGCATTTTGCACAACATATTTCTTATCACACAATTTTCTCCCTCAAAAATGGCATATGAAAATGTTATTTTTGAAACGCTTGAGAATAAATATGACCATTTCGAGTGTTGCGGAAGATGACCACTATGAACAATTTGTGAACAAAGTTTTAATTCAAATACTCCCTCAACTAGTGATATAAACGGTTGAGGTTTTGAAAATCATATGGGAAGTACTTGTGTTTTGAGCAAAACCTTGAAAATGAAAGGTTTGATAGGTTTTACTCAAAATAAGAAGCTTTCGCCTTTTATAAGGATTGTGGCACCGAGGCGCACTACGTGGTCCTTTCTTGACAATTACGGGTTGTACATCGTTATGTGTGCACAAGCCATTGACATATATATATCATACATCCAAAATTTTATGAAAGAAACAATTCAAGGAGTACCAGAAGTGCAAAGTGATGTTCCCAGAGTACGAACAGTATGCTGATAGCCGTGATGTTGATCCTGGTCGACCACCAACAAAGCTTTCCAACGCTCGAATCGATCCTTCGAACAACCGCTCATCAATCATGGTGATGATCCTTCTCACATCCCTCCGATCCCGAGAATTCCATCGCTTAGGGACCCAATCTTTTCATGTATATCCTTCAACCGATAAGCCAATCCATCCCTAACCATCTTCAAGGTATGATCCCCAAATTTGTGAAGTTCACTACACGCCATTAAGCGCTTTGAAAGTTCACCGCGTAAACGACTCCAAAAGGTTTGTCGATGAGCGATATTGTGTTAGCCGGTTGATGTCGGAAGATCAAGCGTGGTGGAGTGAAGTTGACACGCTTCGATATGATTCAACGGCAAGTCAAGATCTTCAACACGCTCTTTGATGACTATGCGTCGATGAAGATGAGCAATGACTTGATGAATTCACGTTGTACTTCGCTTGAAATTGTCTCATGCGACCTTGAACTTTGGCAAGGTACATGTCTTCAATATCGTTGATGTTCAAATTCTCAAAGTCGCCTTCAGAGAATGCATAGTCCCTTTCGCCTTGTCTTTTGACCACAATCTTCTTGAGAAAAGTGTAGTCCCATTTAGACGATAGACCAACATGTTGGATGGCCACGATACTTTTAGTAATCGAACACCGCATGTTGAGACTTCGACCAAGCAACAGAGTAGATTCTTCGCGCCCGCCAATGGTGAATCCCATACATTGCATCTTGGTCATATGCTACCACTTTGTCGGAGAACATGTGGTAGCACGCCTCGATGGCTATACAATCGAGTATATGGCGCAGGAATGGAAGTGTCGAGATGTAGCGATTTCCTTGAACCATCGCCACCGTGTTGAAGAAAATCTAAGTCTTTGTTGAAGAAATGTCCGAAAGGAACTTAGGTCGATCAGTTGGCCAATGGTAGGTAGAGGTCGAGACCACCGGTGTAATATGGAGGATTGTCCCGCTTGGTGAAGTCGATGTTTGCTTCGGGTTGAGCCAATCCATGTTATTAGACATGGCTCGAGCAATGTTTTCAAGGTGATATTCAACCTCGATTGCACTTTCCGAGTCGCCTTCAAAAGTAGGAATGCTTCATTCTTGATGCGCTCAATTCAGATTTCGCCATCTTCTTCACACGGAACCTTTCTTGCAAAATCTTTGCATGCTCCAAGGTACTACCGCTCACCAATTCTTGACCTTCTTCGTAGGAGTGTTGTTAACAAGTGTAGCAAACCATTCAAATTCTTCGCTTTATCGCCATCTAGCCATGATATGACGCCAAGATGAAGCGCCTTCTTCTTCTTTTCAAGGCTTAGATGATGATGCCGGTTTCGTCCTTGTTTGGGAGAGGTGGGTTGTTGTTAGGGCTCAAGGACCTTTCATCGTCACCACCCGTATACTCAAAGTAATCACCGCTTTTTGAGTCATGGGTGGTAACTCGAATCGTCCCGAGGTTTATCAAGAGAAGACCGAGGTGGAGGAGACTTTGTTGAGAAGAAGTCCGCTGTGGAGGAGGTGGCATCAAGAAGATTCACCGATTGCTTCCGACGCTTAGATGCGAGTCCTTGTCCTTATCATCGCCATCTCTTGGCCGTTTGGGTTGATCGGTCGACTCCTTGCATGATGATCCGAGTTGAAAAGCAAGAGACCTTCAAAAATTTAGCTTCATCCGGTAAACGCTCCGCATCGCTTTGACATTTGCATCACTAGTTTAGCGATTAACCTCGTATTCGTAGAGATCGCCTTCTTTGGCCATTGTATGTTTAACCAATGCGACGATGTTAGGGTGAGTTGTCCGAAAATACTTAGTCACACCGGGACAAAGGTCGAGAAGAAACTTGTGGTATGATCTCTTGTCGCCTTCTCCAGCCCTTTGGACTTTAGGAACGATATCCTGAAGGTACTTGTTAGTGTAACCTTCGATCATTTCGCTCAGCCTCTTTACGATGACTCTTCATGAACTTCGAACAAATTCCTTTCTTCTCGCATCTTGTCTTTCTCATCATTTAAGCATCAGATTTGGTCAAGAAACCAATTCAGCTTTCAGAAGTATGTCCTTCTTTCTCGACTTGTTGGACAAATTTTCACAATTCTTTCATGAGTCCGAGAAATCCAAGATTTAGGTGGTTTCTTCACGGATTTGGATGATGATTTGTTGACTTCTTAGATGGTGGTTGTGATGAATGAGACGAAGAACCGATGATGATGAGATGTGAGGAGATTCCGGTCCTTTGGTGGTTCGTAAGTTTCCTTCGTGAGCGTGGGGACTATCCGTAAGCAACTTGTCATAATCATCATCTTTATCTTTCTCGCACTTCTCGCTTCGGTGGTTCTCAAAATCATATACGATAGTATCCTCCACAAGCTTTTGTTGTTGCACAAGAGTGGTGGCACCAGCCCCCTTATCGGGTCGATTAACCGCATCAGATCCGGTGAGGAGCAGCAAGACCACTTGATCCTCCGGGCCACCCATTTGATCTTTAGCAAATTCTTCACCTTTTGAAGGTGTCTCGACGATTTTAAACTTCTTCCCGTATGATTTATCCAGCTTGCTTTCTTCTTCTTCGTAGCTCTCATCATAGGGTACAATTGTCGGAGTCTTCCTTTTCCTTGGACAAATGGAGGACTTGGAGGTTTTGCTACCGAGGCAGTGTGTTTTGCCAGCTTGCAGAGTAATGAACCTCTTCATCTCAGACAAGATCTTCGAGCTCTCGCCCACAAGCTTTCTTTGTGGTTCAAGTGTGGAATAGGTTCGCTTCCTTTACGGAACAATCCTTTTGAAGGAGGATTCCTTTAGGAAACTTCCTTTGACTCACAAGATTTGTTGCGCTTCCTCGCACTTCCTCTTCTCGGTTCTCCTTACAGTGTTCCGTAAGATTTTTCGTCGAGATGACCAACTTTGCCTTGTCTAACCGCCCCAGATACCTTTTGTACGCTTCGAGCTTTCGACATCTTCGCTAGAAGGAAATCGCAACACAAAGACCTTGTTTCTTTGTAGACGATTCCTTGATTCTCGACAGATAGAATAGGTTCCGCCAACATATCGTGATTGTCGGGGTCATTGAGCCTCTTGGGAATATCGTGATGAAGTCCAAGTGCTCTCGGATCAACAGCTTAGTATATCCGATGTAGGGAATCTTTGAGCCAAGCTTGTTGAGAAATGACATCATGTCATCCCAAATCGAGCTTCGATAGCGATGTGTTTCATGTTGACCAATGCCCAAAATATTTGCGCTCCATGAGCTTAGGATGCTCATAGCCACCGCCACGACCGTAAATGACTTGGTGATGATCATGTAGAGAGTTCTCCATGGTTGAGGAATACTCTTAAGCTCTACGTGAGAATGCTTGGTGATTACTCCCGTAGCCTCGCCATAACCGATATCGATTAAGAATTGAGAGTGAGCTCTTCAAAGTGTGGCATATAGTTTGGTTGGTTCGACTTCAGAATTAGGAGAATGTTCTTAAGTCTCGCAGTGTAATGGTGACTTGTTTGTGATTCGTAGTCACCGCACAGCAGCCGCCCTTTGACCCTTTCCATAGTGTTCCGTAACTGCTGGATATAGATCTCGTGAACAGCTTGCAGAGTGAGTGAGCATATTCGATACGGATGAGTCCTCGTAATATCAATAGCAATTAAACACGAAGATTCGAGCAAGTGAGGGTGTCAAAGTCAACACGGAGATTATTCTTTCCTATCTTCATTGGATAGCCATAAGGATAGATATCAAGAATGGAGAGAACTTCGATGCATCCACATTCATTTGTTCACCATGTCGTGATCTCAAATAACATTAGCCAAAAGAACCAACATATCGAAAGACATAATGTTAGTCAATGTAAGGTCTTATTGTCTAGTTATTGAATGTACAAGGTCAATGATTGTTACGAGTCCTAAGTCACTTGTATGTCCAATAGTCCAATGACGCCGTGAAATGTTTCGTGAGTTAGTTAACTTTAAGTTTTAAAGTTTATGTTATCACTTATTGTTCACAACATATCAAACGATTAAGTTTATTAGTGACATTATTGGATTCGTGACGTTATGATTAGTTTATTTACAAGTTTGTACACGTAACAATTCATAACGAAGGTCAATCCGTGCTTATGCGTAGGATTGGCAAAGTTATGCGAGAACAAAATGATATATGCGAGACGTAAAGCTTACGCCAGATCCTAACTTACGCGTAAGAAATGTTACGCCAGAGGAAAAGGGACCTTATGCGAGAGCTTACGCCAGAGGCGATATATTAACCTTACGCGTAAGGCTACTCGTAAGAGTAGACCTTATGCGAGAGGTCATCGCACGCGCATATCCTTCACAGTGATACGCCGTAGTCCCATATGTAGAACCTTACGCGAGAATCTACGCCAGAAGACTAATCTTACGATAACATGACTACGCCGTAGGGTAATCCTTATGCGAGAGTTGCAACAACCTTGATTCTGAATTTTAAGTGTAGCAAGCCCGAAATAAAGCATCATATCATCAATTTTAACACATAAATTCATTTTAACAACAATCATGGCAAGAACAATTGCTCATAACAAGCTATGCGAGAAAACATACGCCGTAGTCTAAACCCTAAATCTACGCGTATGAATTCTAGCCATGGAATATGCACCAAAGTTTTTCTCGTAGTTCTAAGATGTGTTGAGAGTCTATATACCAAGTTATAACACTTAGTTTGTTGTGAATCAAAATACCCAAACTTATGAACTTTAAACCCTAATTCCAAATTGTTAACCAATTAGTGTTTCGGGTGGTTATAACCATGGAAATCATCAATTCAACATCATAAGAGCATAACCCAACAATCTTTTGACCAAAACACTTCACATTTGAAAACCCCAATTCGACTCATAAACCCTAATTTTCAAAATCATCAATTCGTGTTTCGGGTGGTTTTGATGGTTAAAATGATATCATTGATGTATTAGAAACGCTTTTGACACAATCCATTTAACCACAAACACACATCATGATTGTGTGTTCATACGCATATGCGAGAACACAAAATCACCCATATACAAAGTTTTAACCGTTGGATTTTTTGAAAAATTCAAAACCATTGCTTAAAAACATGTTAGAAACACGAAACCACTTACAAAATGATGATCAAAACACGGATTTCTTGAACGAATTCTAGGCGAGGATGGTTTTAGGTTTTGAGTAATAAATGAGAAGTGAAAGTTAGGTGGGGGTATTTTATTAAAATAACTTTAACATTTTGACAGCTTTGGTCCCTCCACCTTTTCCTTTTTCAAACAAAGCCATTTAACTTCCATTTTGGTTACCAAACAAAGTTTTTAGGAAAGAAACTTGACGACACCCCCCGACTTAAGAAATAATGAAAGGTTATTAATTTAGTCCGAGGAGTGTCATTGTACCGTAAACTTCACCACCATTGTTAAAAGAAACAACCGAGATATGATAACATGCAAGTACACGATGTTTTGAAACAGCTTAAGAGATTATTTTTCCCCCTCAACACTTGATCGAAAAATACCGAATTTTGAAAGATTAAAGTGTTGACGGAAGAAATGTACTTGCCATGTTGAAAGAAAGATAGATTAGAAGAATATTTTTGTTGTTTTATCGATTTTATATTTTTGTATTTTGTTTTTGAAAATTTATTTACAAAAGATGTTTTGGTGTTTGATGTGTTTTAAGACTGCTTTAAGAGGTCATCCAATTCCTCTTGAGTCAAACACCTCATACCAATCCGTGGACCAACTCATTAAACCTAGCGGGAGGCAAGGCTTTGGTGAGAAGATCCGCCAATTGGTATTCTCACCCACAAAGTATAATTCAACGGCACTGCTCCACGTGGTCCTTGATGAAATGATAGCGAAGATCGATGTGCTTTGATTTCGAGTGTCGAATCGAGTTGCACGAGATCGCAATGGCACCGATTGTCGCAAAGACATCGGATTCTCAAATACGTAACCATAGTCTTTGAGTTGTGTTCTCATCCGATGACTTGAGCACAACACGCGACATGGCTACATATTCTCGCTTCGTTGATGACAATGATGTACAATCCTCGCTTTTTGATTGCCAAGACACCGCTTATCACCGAGAAATTGTAGAGCTCCCAAGTACTTTTCCTCGAGTCTAAGCATCCCGCGTGATCGGCGTCTCAAAAAGCGATTAGTTCAAAACCGTAATCCTTCTGATACCGATCCCCAAGTTAATGGTTCCTTGATGTATCGGAGGATTCTTTTAGCCTCGTAGAGGTGGGTTTCAGCTTGGTCGCGATCGATAACGGAGCATAGATAAACCAAAAAGACAATATCAGTCTCGCTAGTCGTTAGATACATGAGAGACCCAATAATACTTCGGTATTTGGTAGGGTCAACTAATTTCCCATGTAAATCAAAGATCTAGCTTCTTGGTATGAGCCATTGGTGTGGCATAAGTGTCACAGTTTTCATTCCAAATTTGTTTAACAATTCAAGGGCATATTTGATCGACTCAAGAAAATACCACGGGTGATTGATGAACTTGCAGTCCTAGAAAGAACGTAAGTTCACCCATCATGGACATTTCAAAATTTTTCTTCATTAGTTTTGCAAAAGCGATTGAAAACTTTTTATGTGTAGACCCAAAATGATGTCATCCACGAATTTGAACAATTAAGATATGTGCCCGTGATATTGTATAAAAGAGTTGGGTCAACCGAGCCTTTGGTGAAATTATTGGCAATGAGGAAAGATGATAGCTTATCGCACCATGCCCGAGGGGCTTGTTTGAGACCATAAAGAGCTTTGTTCGCTTTGTAGACATGGTTCGGGAACTCGTGATCAACGAATCCATCCGTTGGTCGACATAGACCGCTTTTTGTTGTCCATTGAGAAACGCCGCTTTGACATCCATCCGATAGACCGTCATATTCATATGAGTCGCGAACGCGAGAAATATCCGAACAACTCAAGACGAGCAACCGAGCAAAAGATTCTTCAAAGTCTATTCCTCTTCCCGACGATAACCCTTAGCAACTAGACGTGACTTGTTTCGATGACGCCCTTCAAAGATCCAATTTGTTTTTCCAAATCCATTTTAGACCAATGACGAGACCCTCGCTGGTCTTTCAACCGCTCCCATACTTCAAGACGCTTGAATTGGTTGAGTTCTTCCCGCATGGATTCAATCCAGCTTGTCTTTTGTCATTGCGCCTTTAATGTTTTTAGGCTCGATTGGCAGACGCGAGTGCATAAATGCAATGTTCACCATCTGTGTGAAGACGTTGTCTCGTAACGACCGTTGATTCGGGTTGCCAATAATGTTAGCCGAGGATGGTCTTTTGTCCATCGGTGTGTAGGGTTGATGTTGGTATACATTGTGCGATTCGAGGATTCAAATGGTTTGTTGAAGATTCCGCGACATCCGTGCAGCAGCCTCATTAGCAAACGGGTTGAAGAACGATTTGGATCAAAATCGCAGTGGGGTACTTCATTCGTAATATCATCACCGGTTCATCATTGTTGGAAGCGTGTGTTCAATCATGTGTTGGAGTCAATCGTGTAGGTGCATCTTCAACAAGAGTTGTTGTAGCAGTGTATCGTATAGGAATATTATCGTTGTGCAATGAAACAATGGATACACCGAGCACGCTCATCAATATCGCCACGTAACGTAGGAGCAAATAACCTTTCCATTTGTTGACGAGTTAGTGGGGCTTTGTTCACCGATGATGGGGTTGAGGAAGTTTAAACGGTTGTGACCGGTTCTAAGTCATATACTCGTAAGCCATTATGAAGAAGTTTCATAATCGCTTCCCCAAACCGACAACCGCCTTTAAGATTTGAAACTTTGATGAAGTCTACATTTCTCTAACTTTGAAGGTTTCAAGATGCGCGGAATTTGTAGATGAGCAAGAAACCACACAAAGAAAATCGACTAATTGCGGAAGATCCGCTCGAGGGTAACATGCCGTAAATCAACAAGATCTTCTCACGATGTAGACGCATCACACCAAACAAACCACGAAAGACTAAATGATACGACTTTCCCTTGAATGTTGTGGTCTTTCTAATACTAATCACCGTGAATATGCAATAACTCGATACCAAGACCGTGTGTGAGGCATCATAACATCATATTTGGGTAACTTCACACAAGATCACCCGTGAAATTGAGACGATAACACCAAAGTGAGACGTTTGAGCCACATATCGTCTTATTTCTTCCCCTAATTGAAGAAATTCAAGAAGGCATTGGGTTTTCGCAAAGAAGCATGTAGAAGAACAAGGAAGCAATGACCACCTACACACTCTCTCCCTCGATGTTTTCAATGATTCGTAATCATACACCACGATGTTGATGATGAATCAAGACAATAAACCATGTATAAGGAGACAAATAAACCATGTATGTCCAATTGATCGAACAAGTGTGAAGTACCAAAATATTTCGAGAGAGTCAATCACGATAAAACATCTCTGCTCATAATGTTGATCATCACCGTGTCATTGTTGTTGAAGCGCTTGATCTTCTCGTTATCATTATAGAAGATTCGTTGTTGTTGTAGATTCGTGTGTATCCGAAATTAGAGTATTATCGGTTGTGCAATGAAACATTCGATACATCCGCACGACTTTGGCGTAATCTTTAACCGAGGAGCAAGCAATGTTTCCAATTCATGACGATTAAGTACAATGGTGGAACAAATTGATGGATCATGATATTTTTGACGGTGAGAAACGGGTCCTACTGCTTTTGCAAGAGGAGCCATAGTCATTGTACCGCATAGAAAAATAGAAGGGGGCAAGAAAGAGAAAACATGGATCCCCAAGTGTAACTGGGTTCCGTATGTTAGAAGCATAAAGATGTAGTGTCAATTATCTTCTTGACACCGAACATGCTATTTTGATGATTTCCTTTCCGCCTCGTGGATGGATGTTGTTGGTATCCCACTTGTTTTGGTGCAACTACTTAGTATCTTGCCTCGAGGAATCCACCTAAGACTAACAGCTTTGAAAATCCTACCCGTTGGTATCCATCTAAGGTTAGATCTAGGGATGTTGAAACTTTTTTGGGAAGAATTTCATGTCCTATATGGATCCACCTATTAGGTTTCAAATTTTACGCTTAGATCAACGGGTTTATTTCTAACTGCTTGAGTTAACTTAGGTTTTGGTTTGCTACTACAAGTAGTGTTCAAGAATACACTCAAGGTGATACACTAGGTCGTGAACCTAAGATTCCATCCTTTGAAGAAGTGCCCTTTCCTAGCCTTTTCTAGATCACGCTTCTTGTACGTGTCATGTGAATCATATGAATCTTTACTTTTAATGCTCAATTTAGACACGTTGTTCGAACTAATCCTAGATTTGCCAGAGCACCACAAGTTGAGGTTTAATGTAAACAGTATAATGTAAACAGTTTAATGTAAACATGTTTAATGTAAATGTAGCATTATTCTTAGGCCGTGAATGTGGAGTGACCGGTTTTATCAAATGATTATTCTCAACAACTTGGGAGGAAACCGTGGTTTTGACGATTTTGAACGCTCGATTTAAAAGCGCTTGGATGTCTAACAACCGATTGGTTTCGATTGGTTTTAGAGACGATTTCCCAAGATTGTTGGTTTTGCAAAATTAGTATCCACACTCTTGTCGCTAATCTTCTCGCTTGTTTTGTAAAGCAACATGTGCAAGCCCTTTGCTTGAATTTGAGCCTTTAAATGCTCATTTTCTTTACTAATGTATCCACACGATTACTTTGTTCATTTGAAGACCGACCATTGTGTTCAAGAAAAGATTTGTTTTGTAGTTTAAGTTCAAGAGAGATGCAATGTGCCTCTAGTTTTGAAAAATCTTTATGAAACCGAGCAATGGTCTTTTGAGAAGAATGATTTCGATTCAAGAGTTTGATTTGACGCTTCAGCTTGAATTGTTAACAAGTAAGGGCTCGTATATGAGAAAGTTGTTCGACATTGTGCAACACATCGTCAACCTCTCCTTCATTATCGAATTCAGTTGCTCAAGATGTTGTATCGCATTTGCAGCGTAATATGATCAACAGAGATTGTACCTCACCATCCGCTCGTGTCGTCGTCATAGGTGGGTAAGATATCTTCCTCAACCATTTGTTCTTCGTCACGCTTAGGCTCGTGTCGTAGTTAAGTATGATATCTTCTCCAGACCGTCGCCATCCTCGCTTCCAATGCTACAACCTCATTGTCCGTGACACGATGATGCAAGACTCACAACATTCTCAACGTCCATTTGAGCATTCCTTTCATGTACAACAACTCTTGCACCTTGTACGATCATGGATATTGGGAATTAGATGTCATCCGACGCTTGAATGCCGTAGATATAGCCATGAATCCTTCTTGCAATGCCACAAATGGATCTTTATGATCATAATCCATTTCACTTTCCCCGCAGTAAGAATCAAAGAGAAGAAAAGGTGCTAAGTCGATATAGCACACAGTAGGTCGATATAGTGAATTGCAATTTCCTCCAAAATAATTTTGAAAATTTTGACTCTCAAAATTTGAAATTCACTATAAAATTCAATTCTAAGGTTGTAGGAAAATTTGAGTTATGACAATTTTGACGCCAAATTTTACCCGAAAATTTGAATTTAGGCCCAAAATTTGAATTTTGACCAAAATTTTCACAGCTTAAACCAAAATTTGAATCTCGTAAAAATTGAACGCTTAGTCTCCTCGAAAAATTAAATTTTACTCAAATTTTCCCGCCAAAAAATTTTTTTTTTTTTTTTTTTTTTTTTTTTTGATAACTTGTGTTGATGGATCTTTGTAGTCGAATGAACCTTTGTTGATGAAGTGTCCTTAGGCGAGAAATCACGTGAGAGCAATATAACACTTATGCGTAGAAATCACCAAAGTTACGCCAGAACAATCAAAGTTACGCAGTAGTTTTAGCTTACGCGTAAGGTGGAAAAAGACTAAAGTTATGCGTAAATGAAGTTAGGCGAGAAACTTAGGCGAGGATTACCTTATGCGTAAGACTAGGTCTACGCGTAAGATGAATCTTAAGCGAGGATTTTCACGCCGTAAGCTTATGCTTATGCGTAAGTTTAGGTTTTATCTCAAATGATCTTTTACACTATCACAAAGGCAAAAGATATCCAAAGTCGACGATTTTCGTGCTTATCCAAGTAAGAAAACACGGAGTAAACCACGAAAATGAAGATCAAACCAAGGAAAAACTTACGCGTAGTTTTAGGGTTTTGATACGCGTAGTTTACTCGTAATTTTGATTTTGCCCAAAGATGTTTCTAAACCGATTTTTGTGATGAAATAGCTTCAATAACACCAAAAGAACACAAAAGTGTGAAACTTGATGAACCAAAGCTTCTAAAACAGCTACGAGTAGAATGACACCCACGCTCAAAAACTAGTTGAAAACAACTATCCACGATAAAGTTTGAAACTTTTGCCAAAACAAGTATTTTAACACCTTAAAACGTTGAAAGTACAAGAATCTTGGATTAAAAAGTGTAAAAATAAGTTTTGAGCAAACCAAAGATATCAATACGTTGCCTTAGGCGAGGACCAAAACCCACTTCAAAAAACAATACGATTCACCCAACTATTAGGCGATTGATACCATCGTTAGGTCACTAGTTTTACAAACACAAGTAATATAGAAAGAGATGAGAGAGAAGAGAGCGGATGAACAAGTATCAAACACACACACACGATAATAATAGAAAGGTTAAGCGAGAGTGAATGTGAAAGAGAAAACTTGAACAACCAACCCTCAAATGAGGGTTTACAAGAGTATTTATAGAGGAAGCTAGGCAACACCCTAGTTCCCATCCTTTCTTATATGGGCTTGGGCCTAAGCTTATGGGCCTTCTACATAAGCTTGACCTTAAACAAACATAAAGGCCATAATAAAGCTACCTATTACATATGAAATATAAATACTTGAAATATCGCTTAGGAGTGATTCCAACAACCGCTTTTGAGAGCGATTCCATCGCTCCCAACATCAGCAAGCCACGCCATTATGACGCTAAACTCAATCCTCCACGCAGCTTTCACCTCGTCGAGGCGCCACCATGGTTCATCGTAAGGTGTGTATGATAATCCAAACGACAAGAACTCTACAAACAATTCTCAAAGAGCGGTGCCAATCATTGAAATTCTTAGAGCTACCAACTTTTCTCGATCAAAGAAGTTTTGAACGCAGAACTTAGTGCAATCGTTAGTGGTATCGTTGTTTGAGCCATTTCTCGTAAAAGTTCAAGTATTAGTATTTTCGATAATATAATTTTTCAAGAAAATAAAATATACCCAAGGTAATATAAACATATAACCATATAATTTTCTAGAAAACTAGGATCCAAATTATCATAGATTCATTACATCAGTTGATCTGCTAGTAATAAAAGCATATAATAAGGTAATATGTCGAACAATAATTGGCAAACAATTTCCAATTCCTAGATCATTATGGGATTTATATTTTCCAACGCTATTGCAAATATAAACCTGTTTTATCCCATCTTATGTCTTGAGTCCAGGTCTCACTTACTACTCAATTTAAATCGTCTAACTTAAAGAACTGCAAATATGTTCATGTAAGGTCGGACTTTACATAAAGATTTACTTTTCCATCACAATCTAGCCAAGTTCCTACATGACGTAAATTGCAATTTCAAGTGTTCCTTTAACTAGATGGCACTAACTTAATTTATAAAGGGTACTAGTTTTGATTTATGGTGTCAAATCAAATATGTACAAAGATGTCATGCATTCATCTTGTAGCATAAATTTTAATAAAAAACTTTTTATTAACCAATTCATAAAGACCAAATTATTAAAGTTTTGATTGAGGTATTGGTTTCGCCAATCAAAGAATTTACCTTTAATTATCGTCCATTATATCGTACTTTTGCATAAGTCTAAAGACTTAGTGTTTCGGATAATTACCACAAAAGTGGCGCATGGAATTAAAGCTAATTCGCCCTTAAGATGATTTTGTACTCATAGTCTACTTGGTATCTCCAATTTGACTCGCAAAGAAGCGGTGAATTTGGTCAGCGCTGAAGCTATGACCTCCTTCTTTCGGGTCACAATTTAATGCGCTCCCCTCCTTGTACCCCTCACACAATGCGTCAAATTGGGTGAGCCGTTCTCACTATTTGTGCCAAAATCATCAATCAATTAAACTTTTGAAAATTTTAACTGTTCAAAACAAATCAAATTTCACTACTGTTTAGTCCGATTTATTTTTCTATTCAAAATTACCCTTTGCTTAAAACTTGTCACACATAATAAACAAACAAGTAAACAAATAAAAATAAATAACTTAAAACAATGCGCACATAACTAATAATTAATACGTAAACAAGTAGCCACATGCAACTTATTTAATAAAACCTATTAATAATCAATGTCTAGGTTAATTAACGTACATATTAACTAGGGTTTTCACCGCACAATTGAAAGCGGGCGCGTACATCGATTTAATCGATCAAGTAGTTTATAATTAAAATATACCAAATTGCACATAATTGATTCATTATTTATATATGGAGTCTTCCCCAATTCAAAATTTATCAAAAACAAACATGTGATAAAATATCTTAACAATTAAAAATTCATGCAACCATCCATGATGAACATGCATGTATCATCATGTATATAACATAACAATTATTCAATTAAGTCACAAGATCGCATACAATTCCATGTCACATAACACTTTATTCATGAATATATCACGTAACAAATATATTAATTCTAGGTTTCAATGTAGTTAACATAACAATTAATATATAAATCCTAAAAAAATTTACATAAATCGACTACAAAAAAAATTAGGGGTTCGACCCACAAAAAAAATTTAAGTCGATCCAATTTTTTTTAAAACTAATTAGGGCAAAAGCCTTAACCCTAAAACAAGGGTTTACATAATCATAACCAAAACCATAGAACAATCATATCAAATAACATACAATATTCGTTTTTTACGTGTTTAGTAATTAATTACTCATTAAACCAATGACTCGTGATGCCACTGTTGGAATTATATATCATGACAATCAAATATAAAACACAAATACATCAAAGAATACACGCGGAGGTGAATAGGAAAGATTAATGAATAATTAATTAACATAAATAAAAGTATGCGTACCTTTATTGATTCTAGCCGAACAAGAATCAAATCCACAAAACTAGCAAGTGATGAACCCTAATTAGGGTTTATAGGATTATAAGAATTACCCCTTACCGATTTTGTAATTCAATCCAAGAAACTAACAAAAGTATGTTAGTACCACTTTCTTGTACACACGTACTAAAGCAAATTATAGTAATGCTAGTTTTAATCACACGAAACAATTTGGTTTTGGAAAACAAGTGTATCGACATCCTATGGGTGTTGTACGATCGGTTCTAGCAAAAAACACACATAAAAAATTTAGGTTTTTAGCTTATGAGTACAAAAGATGCAAAACCAAGACCCCTAGCCTTGTATGTATACTCAACATAACTTGGTGAACAAGTTGAGTTTGGGTTGGGTTGGCAATACCCCTTGGCCGATCGGTTATGTGATCCCCAAGGTATTCCGGAACCTTCTCAATCTTAATTTTGCAATCTAGTCATTTTCGATTACATTTAACGATCGTTAGTCCATTACATTTAATTAACTTAACGTCCGTTATATTATTTCGTGTAATTAATAAATAAATATAACATTTACATTTAATTATTAACTTTAATTCTCATACGTAAAGCGTGCAATCCCGTAATCTCGAGTTCGATCCTAACTCACAACCACTAATTTATATCCATAAAACCAACACATTTAGCTAGCGTGACATTTGGTTTTTAGTCGCTTCTGCTACTACAAGTTCACCACTTAAAATCATTGGTGGTGTTTGAAGATCTCGAATGTGCTGCTCCCCAACAATCGAAGTTTTATCCATCTATGCATGAAAATTATCTATAATCTATATATGTTGGAAACCTTGTCTATTGGAGTATTACCATATAAAAAATCACATTAACTTTTTGGAAACAAACGCATTCACATCACAAGCAAATTCTATAACATTTTTTGTTTAGGTCTTATTATTAGTTTAGTAAAGTTGGTGGCTAAGAGCATTAGGTGCCATGACATACCAATTTAGGGATGGCAAAAAAAACTCGAATTTGACGGGAAAACCCGAAACCTGAACTTTTTGAGACGGAGCGAGGCATGCTTATCGGGTTACGGGCGGGTTTTGAGGGCATTAACGGGGATTTTTATTGGGTTTGTGGCGGGGATGGGGCTTACATACAATATATGAATATATCTATATATTATTCAACATATAGTATACGGTGTTATTCACCAAATGTTCAATATTTGTAAGATTGAAAATTGTAGTCATGAAAGCTTGTTTCGTGTTATTTATTCTAAAAAACTTGATTTGAGACGTTAGTAGCTTATCATTTTCATGTTTAATATTGTTGTTGAAAACTTAAAAACGCTAATGCTTAATTTATTAATAATGGCATCTCGATTTTTCAAGTTATTGCATAAAATTATATTGTTTATAGTGTAAAAGCAATAATAAACGGGAAAAGACACGAGTTTGGTGGAGCATTGCGCCCAAAGAAGAGAACCCGATAAGATCCCTAATGGAGTACGGGGCGGGTTTGGAGGATGATTTTTGTAATCGGGTTTGGGGATGGGGATGGCCCCAAACCCGCCCCATTGTCATTCTTACATACCATAGTTACTCATTTGGGGCCCACGGGGTGCCAAATCACTATAACAAACCTCCACAACAAACCTCCCTCAGTCACAACTAACCTCAACTTACTCATTTGAGGTCCACCACTTACTAAAAATACAAACATTACAAGTCTAAAAAAGTGAAAATAAAAAAAGAAAAAAAGAAAAAACACTAACAAAATACCTTCGCCGTGCAGACGACGAAGGTAAAAGTGTCGAAGGATGAAGAGAGGGGGGTCATGGCTACCTATGGCAAGCTTGTCAAGTTGGAATGACGAAAGCATCAAGCCCCGCACAGGGTGCTCTAAGTATATACGGGGCTATATAAGAAAATTTAATAGTTTGACTAAAATACACGGTTGGTCCCTAAACTTGGTCATATACTTGCATTGGGACAAACCCTGTCTTTCGCCATGGCCCAAAATACTACTTTAAATGCCAATTGGTCTTCGACAGTTTCAACGATTCGATTTTGTTTTGTAGTCGAGTATTTAGTCATACACATTTATACTTTTATAACACATTTATATTTTAGCCCTTCATCTTTATTTGTCGTCCTCAACATTATCCTCATCATCATCTCCCCAAGATAACATCTCTGGTTTTGGTTCAAGACTACACATACACACATTCATATATCTATAAAACATGATCCACGTTTGGTATATGGAGTCTTTTCCTTTCTGGCCCCATCTATAAACATATGGTATTCCTTAAATTTACCCAACAGAGCATGGCTCATAATCCATTAAAGTCAAAGATGGAAACAAATTACATGTGAATAACATTAAGCAGATTTATCACTATCGCAAGTTCCATGCCTGTGTCATTGATTCATCGCTTTCCTCGTGAAGGATTACTGTATTTAGCAGGAAGAAGCTATCAGCTCGTCTGGTTTCATTTTATCCTAATTTATTTGTGTATAGCAGATAAACATTGCATCCATTCCAACCCATATAGGAGCCCATTATGGATTATATGTCTTTGCCTTATTGTCATAATAATTTGCATTTGCATAAGAAATTTGGAATATTCAAATCACATGCCTAAAGAAATATTTCATATGTTCATTGTAAATTTCTTGTATTGACTTGTTTATATCATCGATGATTTTTGGTTGAATTGTGGTGATACCTTATCAAGTTATATAAGATAAATGCATATTTCTGCTTGCCTGTTTAAAAATGAACCTTTTATACACCCCATCTGTCTTGCCAGGAACCTGTGTTGTGCAGGCCAAAATCCTAAAATGTAATCTGTAATGTGGGGATGTTTCGAAATTTATGAGATCAGTTTATTCTTTGATAAGGATACCTATTTTTTTTAACTACTTCAATGTGATTGCATGAGGATACACTTGTGTATGTACATGGAATATTGGCAAACGGGCTCACTTGTTTGTTAAGACTCTGCATCTATCTTTCCCAGCTTGTAACCTACATAAGATTTGAGAAAATAACTTTTGATGTCTAAATAAAAATGCAAAAGGAAGAATTTTATGTATCTGTTGGAGTCTATTTCTATGACAAATATCCATGTAAGTTGCTTAACTAGCATGGTCTGATAGGAATACAGGTCATATGTTTTAATGAACTGATAGGAATACAAGTCACTCTGTATCGCATGTAACTAGCATGGTCTTGATTATTGTATATGAGCACTAACTGATCAGCATATGTTAAGATGCAAAACAACGATTTACATATAGCAAGCAGTTTGAAAAAGCAATCCCAAACACCCTCAATGCTCTGTGAGACTGTGACCATGAATACTGTTCTCATTGTGTCCCATTCAAAATTTTCAGAACACGAATTTTATTTAGTTGACTCCAGTTTTAAAGTGATCTCATTTAGATAACTGTTCCGGCATAGGTTTCTCTTTCGAGTCAGGTCAGTTGAACCACTACGAATTTCTGTATATAAAACGGTGTTACCCACATAAGCAAGTTCTAGTCAATGTCTGATTTGTTGTAATTGACAAGACTGAGGATTTGTTGTAATTGAACCACTGGGCATTATCTTGCGCATTTAATCCTCGAAACTTGAACTTTGACCTGAACCAAAACCTGCAAGAGATGTTATCTTGGGAGATGATAGCGAGGATGATGTTGAGGGCGACAAATAAAGATGAATGCTAAAATATAAACGTGTTATAAAAGATAAATGTGTATTGACTAAAATACTCGACTACAAACAAAAATCGACATCGACTTTGTCTAAACGACTAATTTAACATTTAAAGCCATGTTTTGACTTGGCGATGAAAGCACGGGTTTGTCCCAACGCGAAGATATGACCAAATTTGTGACCAACCGCCAGATTTTAGTCTAATAGTTATATTCCTAAAAATATTATTAGTTTAGGAGATTACTGAAAATATTCCTAAAAAGCTTATTAGTTTAGGACATTATCGAAAATATTCCTAAAAAGCTTATTAGTTTAGGACATTATTGAAAATATTCCTAAAAAGCTATTAGTTTAGGACATTATTGAAATGTCTGATTGAAGGATTTTATTTTTTGTGAGTTTTATACGGTATAAGAAATGAATCTAATTGGTAGAATACATGCTTTTTTTAGCATATGCTAGAATACATTCATGAATGAGGTATCAGTTTGGTCATGAAATTGTAAGGTGCTACGTTGTAATCAACACCTTATAATTAGCTGTAGATACTGGGAACATAAGTAGTGATGCACACAGTGATCATAGCAACAAGCTAGTCAACTTTACACAAACGCCTGGGCCTTCAACTTTATTACCTCAAACGCCCATTTTTTTTCACTTCTCAAACGCCTCCACGCAAGAACTCTCCCAACTCAATATTTGGGCAACTATCCTAATAATCGACATGTGTCCCATTTGTGGGCCACTCAGACTTACCAAGACAAGTGTCTTAGATCTCTAATTGAGAACTTTGACTTTAATATCGCAAGAACCGACTATTTTTGTCTTTTAAATAAAAAGATACTTATTTTATTATTAAAAATACATAAAACTTGCAAGAACCTAGTCCTACACCTTTCAGACTTTTAAGAATTTATAATGTATAAAGATAATGCATTATATGTATTAAAAATTAAAAAAGGGTATAAGTAATTTTTAACCTTTATACATTTATACAAGGTTTATACATTTATACAAATAAACTTCCTCAACACACTTCTTATTTACACTTATCACACACAATCTTCCTCAACACTTCTCAACAAGAGCAAACACTTATCTCCGACCAAGACATCGCCACTTATCGTCCGATCTAATGTCTATCGAAAAACGATTTGGGCTAGGGTAAGTAATTTTGTTTTGATTAAGGGTTTCGCTATTCATGCTTAATTTTACGTATTTCATCTATTGATTTATAGTTTTGTTAATTTAGGGTTTCGCTATTTTGTGGTTTCACTAATTTAGGGTTTCGCTAAGTTAGGGTTAACTTTACGTAATTGTTCTTGTTTGATTTTGGGTTTCATATTTTAGGTTAACGATTGGGTGATTAATTGTTTTGTTAAGTTTTGTGAAACAAATGATGGGTGTGAATAAAGCGTTGTAAGATAACCTGTAACGACGGGTGATTAATTGTTCTTGTGGTTTTAGTGATTTGTTGCTACTTATTAAGTTTGAGAAACAAAATGACGGATGTTGTTGTAGACTATGACTAAACCAATCAGAAGATAAGTGGTAGTAAGTGAATAAAGCACTCTAATGATGGTGCAAACTGGTTGGGTTAACGAAACAAAATACATCGAAAATTAAATTGCGACACAACTAAATATAATCCGGTGATCCCAAGTTTGAGAGTTGTTAGAGTCGTAACCATCGTCAGAAAGATACTCGTGAGCAACCTTCAAATCTGCTCTCATCCCACTCTGCAAACAATGCATTGAATTCTCTGTCCCGATGTTCCTGTTGTTCGCTTTCATGTTGATCCATACGAGCAGCTTCCTCCATCTCTAACAGCACTTCTTTATCCTGGAGCATTAGTCGCTCCCTTTCCGCTTCCTCCTGAAGAGCAGCTTCTCTTTGTGCTATCTCCCATTCTTCTTCCTCCTTAATAGCAGCCTCCTCCATTTCTAGTAAAAGTTATTCTTCATCGCTTGTTGGCCAAAGTCTTTTGTTCTTAAACTGTGGCGAAGTCTTTTGTTCCTAAATGCCCTAAATTGTTGGTCAAGTCTTTGTAGACATTTTTGATAGAATTTTGTAACCTATTTACCAACACCGCTCAATTTAAATTCACACATATAAGGTGGGTAAGTTTGAAAATTTATTACCCTTAACATGTCAATAATGTGGTGCAGTGTAACCTCTCCATATAGGTGACATGGGCCCACATTGTACTTACATAGTCGATTTATTGGGCAACTTTTGCTTATTTATTAATCATTTAGTTATCTAATAAAACACCGTGAGTACTTTTGCTTATTTATTAAGCATTTTGTGTATTTGTGATATGTATGAGGTCGTGATGACAAATATCTTACTTGATGTGATCGATCGATCTTGGCATGGCGATGTTATTACATTCTTATGTACCATGGCGGTTTTATCTATTTTAATACAGATCCGAGCCTTGATGTTATCGTTGTTATCTATTTTACTAGATTTTGATGTTATAGTAGCATACATTATCGTGTACCCATGGGGCGTAAAGTTTGATTGTTGCCAATTTGTGTTCGGTATGAAAGTTTGATAGTAGTGAAATGTATTTTGTATTTACTACATGCAAGAGGCATGATGATGATTATCTTATATGATATGCAAATGATGTGATTTACCGTGATGTTGGCATGGCAATTTTAATACATTATTTTGCAGCCCACCATGTTATATCTCGATGTTTTTGGTTTTATCAACCTTTACAGATCCGAGCCTTGCTAATGCATATAAATAGAAACACCATGTTTCTAGTTAATAGTCACATGGCAATTTTAATAGTCATATAGATGATTAACATCTTGGTCAATCATGTTTCATTGTGTCCGCATCCTATGGCAACACATGAATATATATTGTCCGTGAGAGTATATAATCATTTCTCCCTAGCGACGCCCGTCCCAATGAACCATGATTGGCTCGAAGATTTGTATCATGTATGTGAGTAAACTAGACATGTAACTTTTTCAAACAATTCCATTATGTATATATGATGTTAATTGGTAAGAGGCTGTGATGACAAGTATCTTATTAAATCATGCAAATGATGCGATATTCCGTTTCATGGCGCGGCAATTCTATAGTATTGCAGCCATGGCGGTTGTATCCTGATGTTGTGTAAACTATTGATTTATACAGATCCGAGCCTCCGTAGATATGTTACGAAACTAATATACGAATGATCAAAGATGGATGTACGGCACCACCTCCGAGTAGCAAAAAACTTAATATGTCGTCGCTCATCCATCTTTGATTAGTCATTCTTGCTTTGCGACCATGGCGGTTATATCTTTGATGCACCTGTGTTAACTAATGTATATAGTTTGTTTACTTACAATTCGGCTTTGTTGATTGAATGGCATTTCGCTCTGGGATCATTTGTGTGAATCATAAATCAACCTATATCGACATGCTATTCAATCAAGAAAACCGGATTGCAAGTGAACAAACAAGTATATGGAGGAGTTTTACACCAATGTCAAAGCCGATTGCAAAGAACAAACAAGCATTTAGGAAGTAAATTTTTCATATTTTGATATTTTGTTACTTTATATTATTACTTGGTTAGAAAGGTGGTGCAAAGGGTTTAGCTTACTCGAGAGTTCATAGCGTGTGCAGATTTTGAGTGTGTAATTTTGGTGTGAAACTACGTGTGTGTGTGAGAAAGAGAGGTCGAGATGATAAGAAAAGAGATGAAAAGGTTGGTAAGGATAGTGGTGGAATGGTGGCGAGAGATATAAAAGGGTTTGTGAGGTGCCTCATTAACCCCACTTTACCGCACTATTGTAGTACTATCATTACAAACCCTTTCACCTCTCTTCTCATCTCTCGCCTCTCTCTCTCGCACACACATGAGAGTTTCACACCAACAATTACACACTAAAACACATACATGCTATGAACTCCTAGATCAAGCTAAACCCTTTTGCACCACCTTTCTACCCTTCGGATTCAATCCTCATCGATCAATCGTGTCATATAAATTTTTTACATATGTAAAGGAGTTACTTAACAAAGAAGGAACAATATGATATATTGTGGATTCAAAGTCAAGTTGAAAGTAAGAATGCGGCCATACGCAACTTCATACATTCAATTTGTCTTTGAATATCTCAATGATCACGATAGTGTGTATTGTTCATGACACGCCACACCCATGATTAGCTAATCAAATGCTTTTCTAGAATCCACGAATTATAGAAAAGACGTTGGTACTTTAAGCTTCCTCGAAACCCATTCCCATGTCACCGCATAGCAATGGGTTTTGACATGGCAATGGGATTTGAGTGGAGGGTAAAAGTACTAACATTTATCCACACGCTTATAACATATTGACAAGCACTTTGTTAACCAACTCCTTTACATAGGTAATTGTTTGAAGTAGTTGGTTTATTTTGGGACACGTGTATTTGTGATATGCAAGAGGTGTGATGACCATTATCTTATTTGACACGTAAATGATGTGATTTATCAGACGTTGGCATGGCAATTGTATTACATTAATTTGCGCCATGGCGGTTATATCCCGATGTTCCGGTGCTTATCCAACTTTTTACGATCCGAGCCTTGATAATGCATATCATAATGCACACCCGCTTGGAAGTTTATCCGAGTCCGATATACTTGTTATACACTTTTGATAGGTTGTTAAAAGTGAAGGAACAATATGATATACTTGTGATTAAAGGAAGTCGAACATTTCTAGGTGCCACGTTATTTTGTATATGCGTAGGGAATTTCAAGATAGCACCCATCTTAATTCCCAAACAGCCGCCTTTTGTTTTTTCAACGATCTAGCAATCCGTCAGTGCGTGCCTTGCCCAAAGGGAGTTGAAACGACAAAAGGTACCGTAGGGGATTCGAAAAGGTTCACTAAGTTGAAATTCCATACACATGTACAAAATAACGCGCCACATTGGTATGTTCAACTGCTTGAACTGCAAGTATATCAAATTGTTCTTTAACTTTTTCAAGAATGTAGAAACTATAATTACGCTTTTGGTAAGACAATACATGAGCGCAGCATACATAAGAGGTGTATGTATGAGGTCGTGACGACATCTATCTTATTAAATCATGCAAGTGATGCGATATTCCGTGTCTTGGCGTGGCAATTGTATAGTTTGTACTATTGCAGCCATGGCGGTTATATCCTGATGTTTTGTAAACTATTGATTTATACAGATCTGAGCCTCATTCAAATGTTTAAATAGTTGTCTATTATTGGGCCATTGTTTATTTGGTGTGAGTATGATACAAATGTTTCATTTGTTAAATATGATTGCAGTATTAGGAAGTCAGTATACGTTTTTTTATTGATTGTAGTTTTCGTAAGATACTTGTTAATTGTTGTTAACTGGTTTTTTTTTCTTAGGAATACGAAGCCAATGTCATTGTTAGGAGCAAATTGAAATACTTTCCAATAATTAAAGAAAAGTCGAATCATACTAGAAGGAAATTGTTTAGGACAACCTATTTTGGAGGGTGGTCGGATAAGTTCTTCTTTGACCATGAACCACATATGTTAGATTATGTTTTACAAAAATAGGTTTCGTGGATAAAACAAGCTATGACATGCCCCTTATATATACTCTTGATGGTCGTAGTCTACATTTTGGTCGACCCGAGTTTTCTCTTATAACAGCTTTCGCTTTGGACATCAAGTTTTGATTTATATAGTTAAGGGGATTTAACATTTAAGTTGAGGGTATTTCCCAAAAATTAGGGGTAAAACTTTCCAACTTAGATCTTCTTGGTGTTATTGAGGATGAAGAGTTGTTCGGTAAATTAACCGATGAAGACGCAATCCGTGTGTGTCTATTATTATCGTAGAGGTTATTTTATGGGTCTCTTATTGGTTGAAGAGGTGGATGATTCACTCATTCGCTTGGTCGAAGACCTAGAAGCATGGAATTCCTTTCCATGGGGAGCACATTTGGAGGCACTTGTACGACCGTGATAGTAGACATTGTATCAAACCACAAGTGGGAACACCTAAAGGGTCTCGAAAGAGACCGGAGTATGTTCCACATACACGTTGCCGGATTTGTTTGGGCATTCAAGGTTATTCCTATTTATATTATCTTTTCTTAGTATTATTATTGAACCCAATGTATGAGAGTAATGCATCTTTATTATTGTAGATATGGGTTCTTGAGTCGCTTGAAAGAAGCGTTGGTGGAATAAAGTCCGGATGTCATACCAAGGCGTGAGTGTGGTTAAGGAAAGTAATGTTTACAAGATCGGATTATGGATTGCTATTTGGCAGGTAAAACACATTCAAATGTTTCAATGCATTAGACGAGCACCACTGGACTTGGTATATGCAATTTAATTTCCTTGTTGTTGATGATGTTATTTAGGACTCAAGATAATTTATGATCCGAAACCAACATTAGACGAGCACCAATGAGTGGTATATTCAATTTAGGGAATTTTACATGCACTACATACCAAGGACTCTTCCAACAAAATTACCGCATGATTACGATGTGTATCTACAGAAGTTGGTCACGCTGCGGAAACGTGGTAGGACGTAAAAAGTATTTACCGATTGTGTCTAGGGTATGCAGACAAGAGTCTTCAATGTAAATCACCTCAAGGATTGTGTCATTCAAGAGTTGAATTCTCGTGTTTTCAAACCGAGGCTATTATTCAAAGTTATTTACTAGTTAACGTTAAATAATAACTATACGCTTATATTAGAATTATTGTTAAGGATAATACCCTTTACTACTTTGTAGGTCCTTGCAAGTGAAAGAACTCATGGATTTCGGGTTGGCAGTTCATCGATATATTATCTTTATTTCTTTGAAAGAACTATCCGTTTTGTAGGTCCTTGCATGTGAAAGAACTATCCGTTTTTTTTACAATGAACTTTATTTCGCTTACATGATAAATTGGACTTTACTGCATCCTTTTCCCACCTCAGCTATGAGTTTCGAGACCAAGTAAATCATGAATTCCATGAATTGGTTGACTCTCTTATTTCTAGCATTCGTTCAGAGCCAGCAGATTGTGATGATGAGGATGATGTAGTTCTGGTAATGTGATATCCAAATGTACACTTTTGCCATACCGTATTAAATGTATTTTAAATGCATCACTTGTTACTCAGAGTATCTCATTGGAAGAGGAATTAAGGTTGAGGAAAGAAGAGGAGAAACATTCAAGGGATGTCGATTCTGTTTTCTCTATATGGGTTATAACGGTTGTTGGTGGTACGATTGCATCTGCTACACAGCTTCTTAGCATTACCACCCTAATAGCACTCAAATTAATTGGTTTTGACGACAGCGACGACCTTGTAATTGAAATTGGAAACCATGAAGGATTTAACGCAACCATTGTACTATAAAAGCTTGCTACTTGGAACTTCCAGCACTTGGGCATCGATGGAGATGTTGGGTCCTTTTTGTTCAAACCGTTACGTGAATCACTTATTTTGCAGGCTCATCGTGATATGGCGGTTTATTAGGATGTCTTGTTTCATTGTAGTTTGGTGTAGTTTATGTTTTCAGTGTCTGTCGTAGCTTCAGTGTGTCAGATGTAAACATTTAAGTTGTTATGTATTGTGTTAAGTTGGTATGTAAAATAACAAAATATGTTTGGATGTATATACTGAATTTGGACTACCAATCGTTCTAGACAAAGCCGGTGTCTTCCGAAGAAAGGTATAAATCCGACAACATATGCAATTACCTTCAAGAATGCACCCAACGTTCGGATCGGGGACTCTGTTTGGTGATTGTGGTATCTGGTATGCATATTCTTATACATCTGTCACATGGGAAGTCATTGGCCGTCGATAACCCTGTACAGACTGCCCTTTGCATATCGTGAGCATATGGCAAATTTTTTTTAAAACACAGGGTATGTGTTTGGTAGACATGTTGTTGTCATATTTGGTTGTAATTCTAACTGTTTGTAACAAGGGATGAATTTTGTATCAGGGTATGTAGTAGCTAAACTGATGTATCAACTAGTTTAATTAATGTGAACCCCAAACAGGGAAGTATTATTTTGTTAATATCGTTGTCATTAAAAGTGTTCGCATGGTTGTGTTTTTTGTATCGAGCTGTATTCAAAGAAATTATCGGAAGGAATGCTTCTCATTTTGCCAGATAAGTGCCCTTTTCATGGTGGCATTTTATTTACAACTTATTAATCTTCTTGTTAAGTTATCTTTAAATAATGAAAAGCTTTTCATTTTGCTTTATGTTGCTGTATCCGCTACCTGTGTAGAAGAAACAACTGCTGCAAAGTTAAAGAATGTAGTCGATGGAATTCATCTCATTTTGCAAGATAAGTGCCCTTTTCATGGTGGCCAATTTACTACTACTTATTAATTTTCTTGTTAACATCTTTTTAAATGACATTGATCAGTGCTTTGATCCTTCTAGCCGTGGTTTCAAGAATGCTTATAGCCACGGGTAGTTGAGAAGAAACCACGGCTAGTACACTGCTGAAACCACGGTTAGATGAGAAGAAACCACGGCTAGTAGAGAAGAAACCACGGCTAGTTGAGAAGAAACCACGCCTAGTTCAGAAGAAACCACGGCTAGTTGAGAAGATACCACGGCTAGTTTAGAAGAAACCACTGCTATTTTAACACAAACCAATGCAACTAGTACTTGTGAGGTAATTCTATCCAACAATACTTAATATACACACACTGTTATGATAACCACTTCAAAATACAATTTAAAATAAAAGTGCAATCAAATAGATGTAGAATGATAAAAAAAAAATTTAATTCATACAAATTTAACAACCCATTTTATTCAATTCAATATCTTACAATCGCATTTCATGGGTCACACACAATCACTACAAGAACACTCATAATAAGATAACGGACACATACTAATGCAAAAACAACAAACAACATAGAACACCTTTGAAAAGACACACACTTAGAGATCCATCAAGCCCCAGAGTCTCTCGATAAAGATGCCATTGTTCGCACATTTAGCTCCGGTTCCGTGAAAGGATACGCATCGCATGATCTTTTGATCATCTTTACCATTTACCCCTCAAATATTCTCATTTTTTTGAGCATGCATGTTTCAACACTCTCCAATTCTTGAATGAAGCTAAGCCTTTCTTGATGATTTGAAGCAATCTTCCATAGCGCATTCAATTGTTGTGCCATACGAACATCTTCGCCGAGGCTTGGTAGCAATAGAAGACTAACATATCGGGCCGGTTGTTAGAATTTGCATCGGCTCTAAGCTTATCACACCTAGGAAATCTAGACATTTCCTTATCCCAATACGTTATCACAAATTAAAAAAAAAATAAATCGGTTAACTAACAAGATGGGTTTGCTTGTCTTTAAATAGGCAAGCAAATAAATACATACATTCATTAGCGTATTTGTATTATCATGACACCAATCCATGTCCTCATATAGCATTTGTCACATGATGCACAGCTGCTCCCATATTATTGAATAACATCCAATAAAAAATTACAGCCTTTCAAATACTTTAAACCCAATCCACATATTGTCACTATATTTGTTTTTTTTCACTTACACATGCTCACAAGATTTACTATTTCTGAACAAACATCCAAAACAGGACAAATCATAGCTGGTTTTGCACTAGCCTTTTGCATTGCCTAACCTTTCACAATTATTTACCATGACCTTGAACATAAAACTTAACAAAACATTCATACACAAACACAACGTTTTATTCATGACAAAATACAAATACTTGGTTAAAACTATTACTTCTAACACTTATCAAAGTGCAACACACCAATAATTGATAGTTTGTAAGTTAATCTTGGAACAACAATCAAACCACACAACCATATGTAGTACTGTTTAACTTTAAGCATACACATACTTAGCCTTACACAACCATTTAGCAACTATTACATTAGTTAAATAAAGAGAACATTGACCTAGTAATTATCCATGTTATTGAAATCATCCAAGTGATATGTATTTGATGATTCGGGGTGAATTTAGGTTAATGCCGAATTATATCGTAACCCTCCCAAACACTTGTTAGTTGGTTCTCCATCCCAACGTCGGCATCCCAATCTGGTAAATTCTCCCATTTTGAAAATACTCGTCGTCCACTTGCGATTGTGGGTCATCTTTCAATTGAAAATGAGCACGACCCACCTTCACGCGTTCCTGCTCGGTGCCATCTCTTGCATAACTTGTTTGCCCTTATGCATCATGCTATTCGTTTTTTCTAACAACATATACAACCAATCGTGTCGAATACTAAAAACAATATTAGATATACATTTGAACGAACAATCTAGGTTACCTTTTTTCGGGCCTTGGTTCCATGCATCTTTGCGGGGTATGCCCTACGGTACCACACCTCCCACATTTTCTAACTTTTGGCTCCTCATTTTTGATGGGAAGCGATCTTTGTTTTAGGTCTTCCGCCGCCTCTTGTCCATCAACGGCGGTTTAACCTTTTGCAAGTTACCCGGATCATGCCATTCGACTCTATTTCCAAAGGATACACCATTTCATGATATGTGCCTTTGAGTGCGGTTTTGTAAACCATGTTTCCGCCCATACATTACAGTTAGTCAATTTTCTTCTCTACACACGGCACACACATGACCACATGGTAGTCCCGAAGTTGCCATTTCTGCACGAGTCTTCGTAATCAAAACCATACACGAATAAACAACATTTACCGTAATTGACAACTCAGTATATTGCGGTACACCAACCGCATTCATTCTTTACAAAATCAACAATATGACTACGACGATTGTCTATAACTTGGTACACAACACACATGGCAATGCCTCTTACTTCCCAATTAGCACTCTTCCACATTCTCTCGCTCAACCTTCCTAGCCCCATTGTGTAAGTTCAAATTCGGTGCGTCGCAAAATAAGCATACATAAGGTAACATTTATCGAACAAGTAAATGTGAGACGGCTAATATATAGTTATACCGTAGTATTTTTCGCGACGTTCAAAATACCAATCTCAGAGAAGGCGTCATAGTACTCCAAGAGCATAGTTATTGGTACCTTTCGAGCGTGCCTTGTTAATGAATTTATTGACTCCGCCTTTGTTTGACGTCAAATAATTGTATCTTTTTCCACCGCAATATGCCTAGACCACTTTTCATACCCGCGTCTTCAAGTTTTTTGACGACTTGATTTTTGCACGAAGCTCGGAAATTGCATTATCAAAATCTTCAGTTGTGTAGCATTTGCACACCTTCCAGTACAAAGCCTTATGCTTTTTACGGGTGATATTGCAATTCATCATCAAGTGACGACAACAATAACCATGAAAGCAATTTGGAAAAACTGTGTCACAAGCTTTTGTTATTGAATGATGCCTGTCTGAAATAATCGCCAGATTAGGCACTTCGCCAATGCATTCTTTCAACCACCCCAAAACAATGTCCGGGCTTCATGGTCTCACCTGTGCGACCCGGTGGCGATTGGAATAATCGATTATTTCGTCCATACCAACAACAAGCATGTTGGTTCCTAGATACTTCCTTTCGGATGTGCAACATCAATTATAATCAATGGCGCATGAAGGCTATAAAACTCGAATCTAGTATCGTTAAGTATATATTAGTGCTTAGTATACGTTAAAGCTTAATATACTAATAACAATAATAATAATAAGATGTGTATAAGAATAATAATAGTAAAAAATACTAATACTAACAATTAATATAAATGTGCCCGAAACTTACCGCAAAACCAAATGCTACAAAAACCATCTTAAATCTTCGACTTAAATGCAGTATCGATGTGTGTTCTGATCCCCTCGTTTTTTAGCTTTAGGTTATGACAATATAAAGCTAACTGCTCAAACGATTGTTCATGTTTACCGTTCAACACCTCAAATGCCAAATTCCTACCCCCAAGCTCGTTTGTAAGAAACGTTTACTTTCCATTCAAGACTCAAATCTCTTTGTATGTCCTTTCCAGTATATACCCTCCGTGTATCTTTCAATTTTTCGATTAGCAACTGACTAAGTAATTTCATTGTCGCATTACGATGATTAGGATGTAATTCAGTTCTTGAACATGTGTGGACATTGTTGATGCTAGAAACATAGAATGTGCTATCCAGTTTTTTTTTGCGTGTGTATATGTTCCATGAGCACCCTTCATTTATACATTTCACGTTGTACCTCGTGGGATCAGATTTAATAACTTTGTATTCAAAGCGCTCAAGTAATGATTTCTTTCCAATAGTAAACATGCATTCTGCTTTATTATAAAATTGTTTATGTTTGAAAAATAAGGTATCTGTTTTTTGGGAATCGATGTTTTTTAAATCTGGTTGTGGTGCAGTTGGTGGCGTGGGCATATTTTTAAATGAGTCTCTTTGCGACGGAGGAAGTGAATGATCAGGTTGGTGAAAAAAGGTATCCTCGACCTTTGGTGTGTCATGATAACTATCTTTGTGAATCGTGGAAAATTCGGTCTAATGATAAATGATTAGAAGCGAAGATGATTTTACCTCGTAGGTGGTGGTTCTTTTGTTGAAATTAACGAGCTTGAGTTTGCTCATTCTTACAACATAGTTCATGAATGAAGAATTGGGCGTCTTCATCATCAACAACGTCCAATTCCATCAAGGAACCATCTTTGTAAGATAACCTGACTCTATCATTTGGTGTGTGTTTCACACCGTCAACCTTTTTCTTGACATACGCCACTAGTTTATTGAAAGTGATATTTTTAGGTAGTTTAACTGCATGTTTAGATGAAGGATGCACTAAATAAACCTTAAAATTAGAATTGTAATCGTAATCCATGGTTGTGTTTTGAACAAATTTAGGTGGAAATAATTCTTGGACTTTACAGTAAACTCTTTTAAGTAAGCCAAGTGCAAATTACCAGCCCTTTGTACTTGTGCATTTACTTAGGTTGCCCAACAATGTAAACTTTCTAAGGTTGCCCAAAATTAATGTATCAACATAGATACACTTTACTGAGTGTATTAAGTATGAACAACCCATTTGTGATTGTTTATTATTAATGTTGTACTTGTGCCAACTGCCTAAGATTTACTAAGATACACATTTATTTGTGTTTTGTGAAAAATTTATTAACTTGCCAACTGCCCACTGCTTGAAACAAGTAACTTATCCCAACTACATATAGATTCTTTAAGTAATAACAATTTCATATTTGTAGTAATGTCTAACGGTAAATAGTAATATATTTATGATCCTTACCTTTTTTTTTTTTTATTATTAATTTTTTTTTACATAATTAACAGGGATTGTGCGTAAGCGTTTGTCTTTTGAAGTGGAACAACCATGTGATGACGTGATTCATGAAATATATAGGAAACAACTTAACAAAAGATCTAAGAAGGATGTAGCTGAAAAAGGTGCGTTGGCTGTCAAGGAAATAGGTGACAAGAATAAAGATGAGCACAACAAAATAAATGGAAATGTTGATGCTGAGAAGTCCCTTACTAAGCAGCATGAAGATGAAGCAAAAATGGAACAACTAGCCGAACAAGATAGGGCTGAAAGAGAAATGGAAGAGCGAATGCGGCAAGACCGGGAACACGAGGATCTGTTCTGTAAGATAGAATAAGGTCACCTTGGACAGTCAAAATTAAGGATAAATTTAGTTAAAGTTACATTATCAGCCTGGAGACTTGTAGTTTAAAAAAACATGTAATTCACTTCTTTAAACTTCATATATTTCACTTTCATGTTTGTTTCAAGCCTTATATACTTGGAAATTATTCATTAATTTATAAAACTGCATCAACGGATGCGATGCTTGATCTTCCATTCATACAATCATCTAATAAGTACATCAAGAGTTATCCAATGGGACTACTATCAAAAGACTACTACATCAACATAACCACCTAAACCATCTATGGCCTCTTTGGTATGGCCCATGCTGGCATCTTCTGCTGAACTCCTTGTCCCCCAATAACAGCCCACAGTTTTGGGCAAGCAAGTCCCCTCACTAGCTCTCTTTTGGGGGGACCTGATGAGGAAGGACCAGCTGCTCGTGGTTGAGATGCAAGTGCTTCAAGAGGTGGAGATCTGAGTGGTTCTGTTTGGATGGAAGAGGGTCCAGCAGGAACATGCTTTATTGGAGGAAAATAGTTCTCCCAAGTATTGCTTGAGCATGAACTATCAAAAGAATCTGAATGTGAAGAGATTTCCAGAGGATGTTTTTGTGACCCACTCATGTTGACTAAAATGTTTTGGGGATACAAGAGAGATATGTGTGGTATATGGGTCATATGTTATTAAATAGAGTTAAAAAGCATTCAATGTGTTAAATGGGTAGAAGGTGTGAGTTGTTGTGTAGTAAATGAAGTCATTGCCTATTTGACTTGGTGTTTAGCACTTACTATAAGCACAGATGGTTGTGGGCATCCCACTGCTAGTGCATTTCTAACCACCGCAGGAACTGGGCAACCCACTGCTAGTGCAATTGTAACCACGGATAGCCGTTGGCAACCCACGGGTAGTATATTTCGAACCACGGCTAGTATATTGATGAAAATGGAAACTCAAGGGGCTATTATGTAACATGTTGATCTAAAAGTATATAATCCCCAAATCACTGCGCTATCAAATAATTGGTCTTTAAACACTTGAAATTGGCGCTCTACACAAACCCTAACCACTCCCAAACTGATAATTAAACGTCTTTTACATCCAAATCACAAAAATGCCGAAAGAATGTAAAGAATATCCAACCACACACAACGTCGTTGCATACCTAACCAAGAACAATCATACTGAAGGGTTCCATGAGATGATTGCTTTTATCAAACACACACCAATTCACTATGCAATAAGTGTACAACCTATCATTCTTAAAGCATACATTCATCAATTTTGGTTGAAGGCAGAAATTCAAGAACGAGATGGAGCAGCCGTAATTAGGAGTGTTGTTGATGAGAATGAGATAATAGTCAAAGAGGAGGTGATTAGGGAGGTTTTGAAGCTGGAGGATGCTGATGGGGTTGACAATTTGTCTGATGATGATATTTTTGAGGGGTTGAAAAGATTGGGTTATGAGAAAAATGTGGAAAGAATTAAGTATCATAAAGGTATGTTCTCACCCCAATGGAAGTTTTTAATACATACTTTGCTTTTGTGTCTAAGCAATAAGACTACTGGCTTTGATGAGTTTCCATCAAAAATAGCAACTGCTGTCATATGTTTATCACAGGGGAGGGTGTTTAACTGGTCTAGGATGATCTTTGAGGGGTTTATGAAGAACATTAAAGAAAAGGGTAAATACTACTTATATCCTAGGTTTGTTCAATTAATAGTGGAGAAACAGATCACGAAAACCATTCCTCATAAAAGGGAGTATGAGGTACATCATATGTCTCCTAGGGTGTTTACACACTTGAGAAAAAAGAATGGCAAGTTCTCAGGAAAGCTTACACCTTTATTCCCTAATATGCTTAACTTGCCAGACATTCCTGATAATGAGGAGGTACTTGAATCCCAACCCAACCAAAGCAATGATGCTCAACCCACTCCTACCACGTCTGAACACACTGCTAACCCAACTGAATCCACTGCTAAACCATTACCTTTACCTGAATCACAAAACACCCAAACCAATGATGTTGATCCCACTGCTACCACTGACGCTCAACCCAATGCCACCGTATCTGATCCCACGGGTACCACATATGGTGAGAATATTATAGAAGTAGTGAATGAATTGAAGGCTAAATGTACACAAATGGAAAATACAATAAGAAGGTTGAAGCACAGGGTTTCTGTGTTGGAGAGAGTAAGAAGACCAAGGTTTGCTGCATGTAATAGAGTGACGAAGATGACTAAGAAAGGCAGGTCCTCAAAGGGGAGGAGCAAAAGCATTGATTCAGGGGAGGATGTAAACATGGATGTTGAGATGGATTTCGATAGTGGAGATCATGGTGGTGACTATATGGTTACTGACAAAGAAGGAAAAGAAGCCGTGCTTGAAGCTTTAAAGGTTGTAGTTGAAAAAAGAGGAAGAAGTTGGGCGAAACAACCACTCCTATTGTTCTTTGAATCCCCGATGCCACCTTAATGACAACCACGGTCACACAACCACCCAATTCTAAGGAAGTTGACAAAGAGGTTCTGGTACCTGATGAACTTATGTAAAACCTTACCCAGTCGGACTGGATCGGGTACTGCACATTTTCCTATTATACTTAAACCCACTGGTCCTAAACCCTTGGCTAAACCTTTGGCTAAAGGTTTGAAGGTTGGAAAAGCAGAATTGGTAGAGGAAGGAAAAGAACAAGTGGTAGAACCTTTTAATGTTGCAGTTGAAGACGAAGAGGAAGAAGTTGTGCAGGCTCTATCTAGTGATACTACAAATGACAACCTTCTTTGTAACCTCGAGGTAAATTCATCGACAGTTACTTGGATACACATATTGCTACTACAACCATCGATGGTACGATTATCACAACTCTTGTAACACCACCATCGGGCGAAGGAAGTTGAGAAGGAGGTTGCGGTACATCTTCTTGAACTTATGTAGAACCTTAGCAATTCATGATTACATTATTGCACTGTTCCCATTGTAATTGAACCTACTGGAAATAAACCATTGGCTAATAGTTTGAAGAATGGGGAGCCAATTAATAAAGTAGTAGATCAACGAGACATAGGAAAGGGTGAAGCTATTTCTGAACCCGAAGAAGAAGAACTTGAATTTGATAGTAAGGAGGATCAGATTTCACATGATCATGAATTATCAATACACTTGGATGAAACATTTAAGGCTGAAGATCTTGCTTTTGAAAAAAAAAAAAGAACAAGATGAAGCTAGTATGAGAGTGATTGAACGATGGAACAAGGAACAAGCATTTCTTCAGGCTTCTGAAATGCTAAAGTTGGAATGGAGTACTGAAGAATGGGCACTATTAGATGTTCCTTCAAGGTCAAAGGTTCTGGCTGCGAGGGCGAGACAAATGCAGAAGGAAAGAAGTGTCGTAGAATATAATAGTAAGAATAACAAACCTCCTACTAGGGCTCAAATGAGAAATGTAATGATCAAGATTCTCAAGCACGTGGAGTTTTGCAAAGGCAAGGATTTGAAAAAATGCACGTACGAAGAGATTGAAGAGTCAGATGAGCGTTGGTTAAGAATGAAAGATGATTTCAATCCTATGAATTCTGAGAAAGAAGCTGAGTGGATCAAGAACGAACAAAAGCGAAAAGCAGAAATTCTGGAGAATGTGCGTTCTAAGAAACAGAAATTGGATGAAGGGATGGAGAGGGAAGAAAGAATGGATGTGTATCTTACGGTGAGTGATAGACAAGAGCAAATTAATCCTACACCACTAAGTGCAACTCAGCCAGTTCATGATTTGAAAATAATCACTGAAAATGGTAGAGAAGTGATTGAAATAACAAGAGCAGATGGATGCAGAAGTACATACGTAGATTTTGGAAGCTTGTTGTTCTTTCTATCAAAAGAGGATTTGGAACAGTTATGGAAAGTCATTGATTTTAGATATGGGAAGCATGGGCCAACTGGAGAATTAGCAAGGTTCGTGTGGAGATCAGTGAAAAACATGTGTCAACCTAATCCAGCGGACAAATTTTGGAAACAATTTGAAGTAGTTGAATGGATGCTTTATGAGCATTCAAGAGTACATGTTGTACAATCTAGTAAGGATAAGTTTTTCATGTTTATTGATAAACACTATCCATTGTCCAAAAATGTTGCCAGGAAAATGTTGGAAGCGACGCTTGATCCACAAGGAACCATATCAACAAATCCAATGATAGATATGTTGCTCTTGAAGATTCAAAAGATTGCTGGTGTACAAGGTCCTTTGGCAATAAAACTCTCAAGGAAGGTTAAGTAGAATGGGTGGTGTATCTAATAAGAAGGCTGAGGAGGAAACCATGGATTGAATTATTGTTGGAACCACGGCTAGTATGATGAAACCACGGCTAGTAGAAAAACCACGGCTAGTTGATCAAATACCACGGCTAGTATGATCAAAACACGGCTAGTTGAGAAGATACCACGGCTAGTTGAGAAGAAACCACGGCTAGTTTAGAAGAATCCACGGCTAGTTTAGAAGAAACCACGGCTAGTAGAAGATTGGAAGCTGGTTTAAATGTAATATTATAATTTATATGTAATAAGTTATGAGTAGTGATTATTATCATTTAAACAAGCAATACTAATATCAACTAATAATATTTACAAACATTCACAAAACATTTTGGATATTTACAGATTTATCATTCCAAGAGTTACTACAATAGATTATACATACACAAAGAATGACCATTCCTTGTATGCCCATGATAGAAGCAAAATAAAATTTGCTTGAATGGCATGTTATGACAACACCTTTCTGTACCAATTATATACATACTTAGTCAATGAGAGTTGACGATACCACAACTTGTAATAAATATAGTCAATGACCAGCATACTCAATCTTGTATTTCCATAGGTACTCAAACATTCTTTCGCGATAGGCAAGAGTCATTTCTGCGGGATCGTCGGACTTTAATGGCATGTTATGACTCACCTATATAGGTTAATGCAAGCCCATATCCCGCATCACCGTATTGACTGTTTGTTTGGGGACGTCAACACATTTTTAAAGATAATCGATAAGCGTTGATATCTATGCCTTTTCTTGCAAACACTCCCGTTTAGTCTAGTAATTTTGGCGGCCAATACCGAAATTTTGCGGGCATGGTATCCTTCCACCAAATCGTTTGTTTGTAAAGGTTGAAACGAATCATACAATGTCAAAACACCCGTCTTGATATGCGACTCTCCTACCGCCCGATCTTGGTCGGGTTCGTTTATTGGAAATAGTACCTACATCATTTAGGACATCGATCGAACGCACCGGTGAACAACCTATACGTCGGGCCATATGGAAAGAAATAAATACCTTTTCGACATCACCCAAGGCACGGGTACTTTACACCATTCGCCCAATAGGTTCGTAAGCGTCATTAACTACTTGAGGTGTGAAAAGGGACCCACCATAGCCCGTCGGCATCGATGGTCGGAAATGCCACATCAAATCTACCCATAGGTCAAGGTGTTGTTTACACATTTGGGCACATTATTAAAAACAAGCGGGAATCACAAAGAAACATTTATGGTAGAATACTAACAATTGATTTTATACGCACCTCGTCCTCGACCATCCATCCTTGTTACCACCGTTGCCAATAAACAGGTCCCAAAACCGCGATCGACAATAGTGTCTTCATTGCCCCATGGGAAAAAAAACACAGTACCATTATTCTCTTTCAAAATTTTTGAACCGAACATGGCACGATTACCTTTTTTGTTTTTTTCTTCCCCGTTCCAGTTCTCGACAGATTCTAAGTTAGAACAAATTAACTCTTTTAGTGAATGTTTGTATTACAAAGTAAGAGACAAATAAGTTGACACAGTCAAATACCTCCACAAACGGTTCCAATGTATCATCAAAATCTGGAGCGTTAGGAGGGGATGGGGTTTGACAATTAATCCGTGTTGAACGCCTTCTCTTTGGAGTAGTGGCTGGTGGAGTAGTATAGGGTGAGCTGCAATATCTCCCTGGCTTCCTCTTCCGTTTGAGCGAGTTGAAAACTAATCTGATATTTGCATGCTAAAAAAAACGATTCATCTTTTAAAAAACAGCTCGTCTATCCAACAATTAAATAACTTCAATTCTCAACTGAAGTAAAGTGGAAATGTGATATTCTATGGCATAAGATATTTTTAGTCATGACTAAGCATGTGGTGTCTATTTTAAGGACTGTTTGTTGAGGGCCCTTTATTATTTTCAAAAGTAAATCCTCTGCAAAGTTGACTATGTATGTTTAACTGTTTACATGTGACTTAGCACGTGGTGTCTATTTAATAGCGAAACCATGATCTTATTGTTCACCATATTTCCATCAAATATTTGCTCCTATTCATTTTCAGTTTCATAACCATATTTCCATCACATTAATTGATTTATGTCGAGTTCTAAAGGAGTTAGGTTTGAGGAAAACCACGATGAAAGGGAGTGGTCGATAAAGGTAGCAAGAGAGGTAATGTTTCCTGAAATATATGAATTATATGGACCATATGCTGAACCTACTTACCGATTACCGGTGAAGTGCTAGAAGACATAAGAAGAGATATACGGTATTGAAAAAAACAAGTTATAGAACCAATGGCGGTGGTAACTCTAAGCAATCACAAAGGTTGGGACCCAATGCGCAAGATGTTGGTCCTAGTAGCCGTAAAACTAATGTTCGGAAGCAAATGAATTGTCGTAAGACACTCAAACAGACAAGTCAACCATAAGTGAAAAAGAAAATAGTTTGCATGTTTCCTAGTTTGTAAAAGTGATGTATTAATGTATTAATGTATTAAATACAAATAAGTGAAAAAGAAAAATTTATATTTTAAGAATTATATCAACTCTAGCACATTGTAAAGATAAGATAAGATTCTTTACACAGTGTAAAAGACAATATTTTATTCTAACTCAAGTACAACACAATGTAAAAGATAAGATTCTTGTTACTGCTACATATCCTACTACATAAAATTTTCCTAGTTTCTGCTCTCTTATTATCACAACTCTCACTTTATTCTCTCTTATTCTCGCTCAAGAACAATGGCAGCACCAAATGGAAACTTTCAAAATGATGAAGAAGAGTATGAGTTTGTCTTAAACAACGATTTGCTTTTGACGTGTGTTAGATGCTTTTGGGAAGAACCAATGTCGAATATGGTTCATATAGGCAAGTGAGTGTGTGGATGAGGACAAATATCCTTACTTGGCTGCGTCGCCAAGACTTCTCTTGGGATGAGATTTATGGACTTGATGGGGAAGAGGAGGAAGAAGATGAAGATGAGGAAGATCTAGAGAATGAGGAGGAGGTGAAACTCGGGTGGTGCGACAAGGTCGAGATAGTGCGACAAAATGAGGTAGAGGAAGAGTTTCAAAGTGAGGTGATGCGACAAAGGGAGGTGGTGCAACAAACGGGAAGATGATAAAAGCAAGCAACATGTGAATAATCCTACATTATTTGAAAATATTTATAATTTGGAAAATAGGATTAGTAGTCTTGAAATACTGTTTCAACGACTCAAAGCAAATAAGAAAAGCAAGGGAGAGAGCTCTGGAACTAAAATGTAGATTATCATGATGGTCATTTATGTTTTTAGTATCATATTTGTTTTTTAGGTGTCGAAAACTGTTTTAATGTGTGTTTATGTGCTATCTATGCAAATGTATTAATGTATATAGTAATCAAATGAAAAGCAGGGACTTGTTTGTTGCTAATAATGTCTTTGCTCAAGTTATTTCTGTCATGTCTGCTCTGGGATTGTACTACTATTATGCATCATTTGTTGTTAACAAATGATAAGATAATTAAATGTACCTTGACAACATCCTGCCCATCCTCATAATCAAGGCATATCACTTCAACAGGTTGTGTATCAGCCCCTTCCATAGCCGTTTCCTCAACCTCCATATCCAATGTGTCTACTTGTGCAGCACCTTGCGCAGCGGGATCATAAACGTTGTCTCACCGGTAAAGCCCCTGCTGCAGCCCGGTTCTAACAATTTAAGAGTAAACGCACAAACCATTCCCACCAAAGAGGTGGCCGCCACACAACAATTTCTTTACCCTTCGCCTTTGTCATTTTCTTTTTCCGCACCATTCACATCCATCGATTCCTAGATAAAGGGTATGTGGGTTTAATTATTGAAATAGAAAAAGTAAAGAAGGAAAAAAAATATATATATATATATATATATCATATATATATATATATATATATATATATCAACAGAGTTGGATCAAACCCATCATAAGCAATGTCCGAGAACTCATCATTCAAATTTGGTAAGGCGGCACAATCAAATTTGTTATCCACTGCATTATATTGTTGGAATGATGAGCATCGTCGGGACCTCCCGATAAAGCGACTTTCATAACTTGGGTCATAGGCGGTAAACTCCTCGAATCGGTATACAACAACTTCGCTTGTCATCGGATCCTACGTTGGTCTGATTGGGGTGTGTTCATCGGAGTAGCCAGCGGTTTGTTGGCATCAACACTATCCACCTGTAAAAAAGTGAACTTACTTAGGCACTCAAAGAGACCATTTTGGTGGAATGAAGTAACAAAAATTCAAATAACAGCTTTTTACCTTAATCTCACCAACATCATCTTGTGACTTTATTCCTAAAGCTTCCTCAATTACCACAATTCTCTTTTGTACGCTGTGTAACTCACATAAGAGCTGTGATACACCAACTACTCCTACACGTTCTTCTATACTACCAACCCTGGACTTAAGGGATTTAAGCTCGGCACGAAAGTGATCTTTATCTAAGGTATGTGACGATTCCGCTTTGTCACATTTGATCCCATCTGCAACCTCAACATTACCGGCTACAACATCTTCAACCTTCTCAGGCTCATTCATATTCAACATTTCACCAAACCCAACAACAATCTCTTCTTCAACAGCTTTGTCATTGACACTAGACGTTTGACCTTCTGTAACAACTTCATCGGCGTCACGAAGGGACATTTAAATCGGCTTGAATTCCACCGCATACATCCACACCACCATAGCTTCCTCTTCTTCCACCATCGGTTGGTCACCAACTCTTCTCTTCTTTCAACAAGTTGGGAATCTAGTTGACGGATGTACTCCATCTGCGAATGTACCACGGACAACTCATTTCGGCATTTGTTGGTACAATCTTACGTAGTGGTCGAAAGCCTAAATAACAAAGGAGATAAGTGATATGCTAAATGCAATAAAACATACAACGGTTAACTAATTTTGGGTTTTACTTACGGATCAAATAAAATTGTGTAATGCTTTTTTCAAAGTTTTTACTTTTGACCAAGCTAGACAACGTGGGATCTTCTCGGGTCTTTGGTCCGAATCTGGGAGTGTTTGGGAATGTCTCCATAATCCAAATCAAAAAACAAATACATCGAATTAAGAGTTAGTGATTGTGATTATAGTGGTTGTGATTATGGTTGCGATGGTTAGGATAGCGATGGTCGTATATGTAGTAACAGGGATACAATTACATAACGTGTTGTTGCGTGATGGGTTCTTCCGAACTAGCGGTGGATGAAGAGACATTGTCGATGGTTTCAACCAACCGTTTACAAATCGTTTCTATGTATTTATCTAGTGCGAAACCATCAACCATAACATCCTTAAATCTACACAAACACTTACACTGACTACAGAACAATGCCTAGGGAACCAAGCCAATGCCTAAGGAACAATGCCAACACATTATTTAGATTAACCATCAGAATATATACAAGCACAAATAATGTATGTTACAAGTAAAATCTAACCTTCAACACCCATGTAAATCCATACAGAGTGTATGTTTGTTCTTTTTTTGGATCTTTTGGAACGGGCTTCTTTGATTCTGCCTCAAGATGCCTAGGAACAACATTCACCGTTCTTTTATACAGATGAGCCCACATGTATTCGCCCCATGGATACTCATTCCATACACAAAAATCCTCAACATTCCTTAGCAAATGGTCGGGAACATTAAACCTTCCTTCCCGACCAATAAATACAAATGTTGCAATCACCAACAAAGCAACCCTCACAACATCTTCATCGGATAACAATTCCCACCTTCCCACCGACTTTACCAACGCCAAAAGGTCATCACCCTTAACTTTTTGTTCTTAGTTTTTTTATCGGAAACAACCGATCAAAAAAAGGACTATATGTTAAACCCTTAACAACATGGCCGTGGTCACTTTCACTTTTATCTACTGGTCCTAAACGAAACCCAGTTAGAAGACTAAATTGTTCACGGCCAAAATCAAAAACATTATCACCTAGTACAAAAGTTAAAGGTGGACAACAATCACTAACTTTTGACACCTCAACTGCATTTTGATATAAATAATGGTATAAGTGGTTGTCAGGGGAATACTTAGGAAAATCTAACCAAGGGCCAAAGACAGTTTCTCTAAACAATTTGGTTCTATTCACATTCAATGCACCTTTAATAGTAGCAATATGTTCTAATCTAGATCTGACCGTTAGCTTTGCATCAAACATGTTCGTGGTTGGATTCTTGAGATGTTGAAGAACAGCGATTGATTGTACGAATATGCGTCGGATTGATTTGAATGTACGAATATGCGTCGTATGGAAGGATATTGAGGGAGTAGGATTAGGGCGTTGGATTATTGAGTTTGAGAGGGAAGGATATCTGTTTCAAGTTGCAGATGATTTTTCGCCTTTGAGAGGGAAGGTGTGTGTGGGGGGGATGATTTGGGTATTTTGTGTTTTTGTATTTAGGTGTATTAGGATAATAAATAATTTTTTGGGATATGTAATTTGGTTTATTAAAGGTGTATTTGTATGGTATAGAGTGGTATTTATAGAGAGTTGCCCAAAAGTACATATGTGTGGGGCCAAGTTGCCCAACTTATTTGTATTTAAAATTGGTTTTATAGATAGTTCTTGCCCAAAAATTGTACATATGTGTGGGCCAAGTTGCATAACTTATTTGTATTTAAAATTTAAAAATATAAATTTTGCTTTTTGGATTTGTTACACTAATAAATGGTAGATTGAAAATCATGTCTTTTTTGTTAGAGAAAAAAGTGAAAATAGATTATTATTTTCATTTTTTCGTTAAAATTTAAAAAGTTAGTATTTCATTTTTTTTAATATTAAAAAATGCAACTAAACGGGTTTAAGTTTTACCATTTTTCTTAACCCGCTTTGTGTATATCTTGTAGGGGTGAGAATGGTTCGGTTTGATGGGTTTTAGTTAAAAGCGAAACCGAATTAAAATATTTGGTTTTTATAAAATCCAAAATTGAAATCGTTCGGTTTTGGTGGTTCATATTTTCGATTTATTATCGGTTTCGGTTTTATTGTAAGTAACTTAACTATTTTACATTATTAAGTTCTTATTGTATCGTAACACATTTTATCTATTAAATTTGATTTCAAAAAGTGTTATATCCGTTAACTTAATGTCTTTGGAATTCTACATGCCAATATGGCATAATATCTAAATTAGTACATAAATGATATGTGAATTAACAGCAGCAAGGCTAATCGACATGCACTATTGTGCTACTCATGCTTATATAGAAGGGTCACGAGCTATTATTTTCGAGTCCTATATTATATGTAATACTAGTCACGAGTAAGATACTATACCAAAACATCATGACCTATTAAAGTTTTATTAAAACATTTGACCTTTAAAAAGGTCAACTATCATTTAACAATTATTTTAGATCTATATAACTTATTCTAGAGGCGTCACAAGTGATTATGTGTGTATTAAACATGGTAACTTGATCTGACTTAGGGAGGAGCAAACTGACGAGAGACTATTATATTAACATTGACCGTAAATGGTCTTAAAAGCACTATTTGCCGATCAAGAAAATTTGCTTATCATTTTGCTTTGAAGCAACCGATCTATATATCCAACCTAATTTGATCTTCAAATTCACATGGGCTCTAAACAAAATTGATACCATCGCTGACCACAACCCTAAACCAAGATTTATTTATTTATTTATTTTATTTATTTATTTATTTTTTCCAAAAATATCATTCGCTTTACCGCATTACAAATATACCATGCTATCGCTTAACGCATACACCATGCTAGGCACAAATAAAAATATTGTACTAAAACATCATGGAACCATAAAGTTTTATTATAATATTTGACTTTTAAGGTCAACTATCATTTCATTATAAATTTAGTTTTATTTAACTCGTTTTAGAAACGTCACATTTCACTACAGTGTTCCGCAAATCTACTTAAGATCAAGAAAAGTGTTTCAAAAAAAACTCCAAGTTGTTGAAGACGTATAAAAAAGTTACAAAACAAAATTTTAAGGATTATGTATATTTTTAAAACATTATTGTTATTGTTGTTATTTACAATAAATCATTAGTACCCACGACTATACACATATACCGTGCTAATCGCGAGTATGATATTATACCAAAACATGATGACATATTATAGTTTTATTAAAACATTTGACTTTTAAAAGGTCAAGTATCATTTCATTATATATAGATAAGTCATTATCTATTTATTAAACAAAGTAACTTCATCTAACTCAGGGGAGGAGCCACTGTATATTATCTTGGCATGACAGTATATCGCCTTAAGGAGAATTATTACCTATCAAGAAAATTTGATTTTCGTTTTGATTTGAATAAACCATATATTTTGTATCCGCAACATATCATAATCTTAAAATTCACAAAAACTCTAAACAAAATTCATGTCATCGTCAATCACAGCCTGAAACCAAAAAGAAGTTACAAAATATGATTTCTTCTATCGCTTTCCATATATTCCATGATAGTCACCAATATTCACTAAAAGTTTTATTATAACATTTGACTTTTAAAGTCAACTATCATTTAAGAATTGATATAGTTTTATTTAATTTGTTATAGAATCATCATAAGTCATTGCAATCAAGTGTTTCCCAAATCTGTTTAAGAATATTACCCCAAAAATTCAAGTTGTTGAATATGTTGGTTTTATGGACAATAAATTAATAAACGTGAGTTAGGATCGAACTCGAGACTATGAGATTGCACACTTTACGTATGAGAATTTAAAGTTAATAATTAAATATAAACGTTATATTTATTTATTTATTAAACAAAATAACTAACGAACGTTAAGTGATTAATGTAATGGACTAACGGGCGTTAAAGGTATTTGGAAAAAGACTTAATTGCAAAAGTTGGAAGGTTCGGAATCCCATGGGATATCCAAACCGATCGCCAAGGAGAGAAATAAGGAAAAAAAACCAACTTGTTCACCAAGTTTGCTTGGGTATATAAACAAGGCCAGGGTTTTATTTTTTCATCTCGTGCTTCATAAGCTTAAACCCTAAATTGTTTGTGTGTGTTTTCTTTGTCCTCAAAACCGGTCGACACCCATTCATTGGGATCGATCCAAACCTTTTTCCAAAACAAAGTTATTTGTTTGATAAAAACTAGCATTACTTTAATTCGGTTTAGTACGTGTGTACAAGAACATAGTAATAACACACTATTGTTATTATCTTGGATTGAATTACAAAACGGTAAGGGGTAATTCACATAATCCTAACTAAATCAAATTAGGGTTCATCCGTTGCTAGTTTGTGGATTTGATTCTTGTTTGGCTAGAATCAAGAAAGGTACGCATACTTTATTCTTTAGTTAATTAATTATTCATTATATGTTCCTATACGCTTCCGCACTTACTTTGATGTTTATTGTTTATATTTATGATTAGTCATGTTATATAATTCCAACAATTGGCATCACGAGTCATTGGTTTTAATGAGTAATTAATTACTAAACACGTAAAAACGGATATTGTATTGTGTTTGATATGATTTATTCTAGGGTTTTCGTTATGATTATATAAACCCTAATTTTAGGGTTAAGGCTTTTGCCCTAATTTGGTTTTAAAAATCTATTATGGGTCGAAAATTTTTTATGGGTGGAAACCCTAAAATTTTTAGTCGATTTCTTAAATTTTTTTAGGGTTTATATTAATTGTTATGTTATCAATATCGAAACCTAGATTTAATATATTTGTTACGTGATAAATTCATGAATAAAGTGTTATGTGACATGGAATTGTATGCGATCTTGTGACTTAATTGAATAATTGTTATGTTATATCCATGATGATACATGCATGTTTGTCATGGATAGTTGCTTGTATTATTATTTAATTGTTAAGATTGGATTAATTGTTAAGTTTTATACACATGTATATTTATGAAAATCTTGAATTGGGATGACTCAATTATATACATTAATGAATCAATTATGTGCAATTTGGTATATCATTAATTATGGGTTTACGAATCGATTCGTCGATGTATGTGGCTCACTTTCAATTGAGAGGTGAAAGCCCTAATTAATATATACGTTAATTTAACCTAGACATTGATTATTAATAGGGTTTTATCGAATAAGTTGCATGTGGCTACTTGTTTACACGTATAAATTGTTTATTATGTGCGCATTGTTTTAGTTGTTTATATTTTTATTGGTATTACTTATTTGTTTATTATGCGCGCAGTTTTAAGCAAAGGGTAATTTTGAATAGAAAAATAATATGGACTAAACAATGGTGAAATTTGATTTGTTTTGAAAGAGTTAAGTTTTCAAAAGTTTAATTGATTGGTGACTTTGGTACAATGACCGAACGGCTCACCCATTCGAATGAACTATAAAGGGGTTATTTAAGAGTCTGCAGTCACACATTGAATGGATGTCTAAGGTTATGTGTTTGCGCTTACGGTCCTCCGCCTCTGTAAGTTCGAATGGAGCTACTTAGTAAGCCATAAAAGTACAAGCTCATCTTAAGGGCGAATTAGTTTTAATTTCATGCGCCACTTGGTGGTAATTATCCGAAACACTAAGTGTTTACACTTATGCAAAAGTACGGTATAATGGATGATAATTAACACTAAATTCTTTGATTGGTGAACCCAATACCTCAATCAAAACTTTGATAATTTGATCTTTATGAATTGGTAATAAAAGTTTTTTATTAAAATTATGCTACAAGATGAATGCATGACATCTTTGTACATATTTGATTTGACCACATAAAATCAAAACTAGTACCCTTTTAAATTAAGAATATGCCATCTAATTAAAAGGAACACTTGAACTTGCAATTTACGTCATGACAAGACTTGGCGAGATTGTGATGGAGAGGTAAATCTCTATGTAAAGTCGACCTTACATGGACATATTTGCGTTCTTTAAGTTAGACACTTAAGTTGAGTAGGAAGTGAGACCTGGACTCAATGGCATAAGATGGGATGAAACATGTTTATATTTGCAATAGCGTTGGAAAATATAAATCCCATAATGATCTAGGAGTTGGAAATTGTTTGCCAATTAATGTTCGATGATTACCTTATTATATGCGTTCGTTGCTAGCAGATCAAATGATGTAATGAACCTATGATAATTTGGATCCTAGTTTTCGAGAAAATTCTATGGTTATAAGAATATTACCTTGGGTATTTTATTTTCTTGAAAAGTTTAATTATCGAAAATACTAAAATTGAATTTTGCTAATTCTTTAAATGTATTAATGCAACATTAAACCGTAAATGAAGGTTATTCCTGTATTGGTAAATTGATCTACACCTGTAAGGGTTTTTGGTAGAGTCAACTTTACTAAAAGAATAAACCTAGTCCTCTTTTCATAAGAAAGAGTGAGATTCAATCATATTCCTTTTCATGAATGAAGAAAGGTATGATAGGACAAATTAGAATTGTCTAAATTCTAAATACATAACTCATAAGCAAATTTTAATCGTTAAGAAAATTGCATATTTCTGAGTTATTAAATTAGAAGCTAGACTAATTCTTGTATAATTGGTAAAAGACAAACTAGCACATTTTATGTAGTTGTTTTGTTTTGACCATTTAAAAGTACTACTTACAATTGTTGGAATAGTAGAACTATTAAGAAAGAAATTGCATGCCCAATTATTTCAAGTTAATAGCATTGATGAATAATTCATCATCTACATAGTAGAATACATTCTTTTAAGTACACAAGTAATTGTTATGTATGGACTTTCTCAAAGGTGTAGGAAGTAAATAGAACACTATTTTCTTTCATCGGCTAATGAAACACTTACAATGTTGTCAAATCCAATGGGGAGTGTTGTGTTCTTATTCTTGAATAAGGAATTAATGTAATGATCTCTTATTCAATGGGAGTTAAAGCTTTGTCATCTTGGTAGTAACCCGTGATTATCTCTAGAATGTCTTAAGATAATTACTTTCTACTTGTAGACACTTATGTTTTCAAGGATAGTCATGCACGTTTCCTTATTAGACAATGAAGTGGTTCTACATCTACTAGTTATGCTAATATCAATGACACAATCATATTAGTCACATAAACAAACATATGTCGTGTTGTTTATCTCTACATGATGTTGTTCAATGCACAAGTGGGAGAAATCTATATTGTGTGCAAGGTACAACATATAAGTATATGATTTAACGGTTCTCTTGACGCAAGGTAAGAGATCAACATTCTAATATAACTTGTACATATCTAGTTCAAGAAACACTTGGTGTTGCAATTTACGTCATGTCAGAACTTGACGAGATTGTAACAACAAAGTAAATCTCTATGTGAAGTCAGACCTTGCATGGACATATTTGCAGTTTCTAAATTAGACAAGTATTTAGAACTTGTGTCAAAATGATATATAAGACTACTTCAAATTAAATATTTGTGTATTATTAGAATGACATAAAATTAAATGAAGTAATCTAATCCTACTTCAATTTGTTTATTTATGTATTTAGGAATGACATAAATGAAAATAATGTAGTCCTACATTATTATAAAGTAAAATAAATTAACTTGAAATTACTATTGAAACCTAGAGTTGTGTTCATAATTACTTTAGTTAAACATGTTTATGATTCATTGTAAAGACATAAACATAAAGTCTTTTAAGACTTATAATAAAGTAAGACGTTAACTTGTTATGTTTTTTAATTAAGACATATACAAGAAGTCATTGAGTTGATCAA
>CM040240.1:43559915-43759915 GCA_022545495.1 Chrysanthemum lavandulifolium | reverse complement strand
AATAAATAATTTTTGGGATATGTAATTTGGTTTATTAAAGGTGTATTTGTATGGTATAGAGTGATATTTATAGAGAGTTCTTAAAAATACATATATGTGCCAAGTTGCCCAACTTATTTGTATTTAAAATTGGTTTTATAGATAGTTCTTAAAAGACATATATGTGGCCAAGTTTGCCCAACTTATTTGTATTTAAAAATTTAAAATATAAATTTTGCTTTTTCACTAAAAGACAAAAATCACGATTCGCCTAATATATTAGTCAAAAGTTGCCCAACGATTAAAGTGTTTATTTGTCTTTGTAAGACAATGTGGCCCAAATATTTGATAGAGTTCTTCGTGGGAGAGTGCTTGTGGGGCATTTTGAAAAGTGAAAAAAAAGTGGCGTTTGAGATAATAAAGTTGAAAGAACCCGTTTAAATTTTCCCACATTTTATTATAGATGAAGCTGGTTAAATTGTTTTATTATCTAACTAACTATATTTAAATACTTGCAAATTGCAATAATCTATCTATTGATTGTAGCATATCATTATTCAGTTCTTGCAATTAAAACTTAAGTTATGAATTGTTTATTTTAGCTTTTAGCACAAAGTAATTATAAAATATTTAGGTTGCGTTTAGTTGTAGAAAAATTTTCTTGTATTCTCGGTTTTAGATTTTTTGAGAAATGAATGATTTTTCTTCTCTAAAAAAGAGTTCAGAATTTAAAAAATTAGAGTTATATTCTTCTTTTTAAACAAATGAAAAGATTATATCGGATTACAACGGTGAGTGGCGACAACAAGGATGAAAAGTGGATTTGTTACCGATTGCGATTAAGGTTAAAAAGAGAGATTTAAATGGTAGATTGAAAATCATGTCTTTTTTGTTAGAGAAAAAAGTGAAAATAGATTATTATTTTCATTTTTTCGTTAAAATTTAAAAAGTTAGTATTTCATTTTTTTTTAATATTAAAAAAATGCAACTAAACGGGTTTTAAGTTTTTACCATTTTTTCTTAACCCGTTTTGTGTATATCTTGTAGGGGTGAGAATGGTTCGGTTTCAGTAGGTTTTTAGTTAAAACTGAAACCGAATTAAAATATTTGGTTTTTATAAAATCCAAAATTGAAATCGTTCGGTTTTGGTGGTTCATATTTTTCGATTTATTATCGGTTTCGGTTTTTATTGTAAGTAACTTAACTATTTTACATTATTAAGTTCTTATTGTATCGTAACACATTTTATCTATTAAATTTGATTTCAAAAAGTGTTATATCCGTTAACTTAATGTCTTTGGAATTCTACATGCCAATATGGCATAATATCTAAATTAGTACATAAATGATATGTGAATTAACAGCAGCAAGGCTAATCGACATGCACTATTGTGCTACTCATGCTTATATAGAAGGGTCACGAGCTATTATTTTCGAGTCCTATATTATATGTAATACTAGTCACGAGTAAGATACTATACCAAAACATCATGACCTATTAAAGTTTTATTAAAACATTTGACCTTTAAAAAGGTCAACTATCATTTAACAATTATTTTAGATCTATATAACTTATTCTAGAGGCGTCACAAGTGATTATGTGTGTATTAAACATGGTAACTTGATCTGACTTAGGGGAGGAGCAAACTGACGAGAGACTATTATATTAACATTGACCGTAAATGGTCTTAAAAAGCACTATTTGCCGATCAAGAAAATTTGCTTATCATTTTGCTTTGAAGCAACCGATCTATATATCCAACCTAATTTGATCTTCAAATTCACATGGGCTCTAAACAAAATTGATACCATCGCTGACCACAACCCTAAACCAAGATTTATTTATTTATTTATTTTTATTTATTTATTTATTTTTTCCAAAAATATCATTCGCTTTACCGCATTACAAATATACCATGCTATCGCTTAACGCATACACCATGCTAGGCACAAATAAAAATATTGTACTAAAACATCATGGAACCATAAAGTTTTATTATAATATTTGACTTTTAAGGTCAACTATCATTTCATTATAAATTTAGTTTTATTTAACTCGTTTTAGAAACGTCACATTTCACTACAGTGTTCCGCAAATCTACTTAAGATCAAGAAAAGTGTTTCAAAAAACTCCAAGTTGTTGAAGACGTATAAAAAGTTACAAAACAAAATTTTAAGGATTATGTATATTTTAAAACATTATTGTTATTGTTGTTATTTACAATAAATCATTAGTACCCACGACTATACATATACCGTGCTAATCGCGAGTATGATATTATACCAAAACATGATGACATATTATAGTTTTATTAAAACATTTGACTTTTAAAAGGTCAAGTATCATTTCATTATATATAGATAAGTCATTATCTATTTATTAAACAAAGTAACTTCATCTAACTCAGGGGAGGAGCCACTGTATATTATCTTGGCATGACAGTATATCGCCTTAAGGAGAATTATTACCTATCAAGAAAATTTGATTTTCGTTTTGATTTGAATAAACCATATATTTTGTATCCGCAACATATCATAATCTTAAAATTCACAAAAACTCTAAACAAAATTCATGTCATCGTCAATCACAGCCTGAAACCAAAAGAAGTTACAAAATATGATTTCTTCTATCGCTTTCCATATATTCCATGATAGTCACCAATATTCACTAAAAGTTTTATTATAACATTTGACTTTTAAAGTCAACTATCATTTAAGAATTGATATAGTTTTATTTAATTTGTTATAGAATCATCATAAGTCATTGCAATCAAGTGTTTCCCAAATCTGTTTAAGAATATTACCCCAAAAATTCAAGTTGTTGAATATGTTGGTTTTATGGACAATAAATTAATAAACGTGAGTTAGGATCGAGCTCGAGACTACGAGATTAAGACACTTTACGTATGAGAATTTAAAGTTAATAATTAAATATAAACGTTATATTTATTTATTTATTAAACAAAATAACTAACGTTAAGTGATTAATGTAATGGACTAACGGGCGTTAAAGGTATTTGGAAAAAGACTTAATTGCAAAAGTTGGAAGGTTCGGAATCCCATGGGATATCCAAACCGATCGCCAAGGAGAGAAATAAGGAAAGAAAAACCAACTTGTTCACCAAGTTTGCTTGGGTATAAACAAGGCTAGGGTTTTATTTTTTCATCTCTTGCGCTCATAAGCTTAAACCCTAAATTGTTTGTGTGTGTTTTCTTTGTCCTCAAAACCGGTCGACACCCATTCATTGGGATCGATCCAAACCTTTTCCAAAACAAAGTTATTTGTTTGATAAAAACTAGCATTACTTTAATTCGGTTTAAGACGTGTGTACAATGAACATAGTAATAACACACTATTGTTATTATCTTGGATTGAATTACAAAGCAGTGAGGGTAATTCACATAATCTAACTAAATCAAATTAGGGTTCATCCGTTGCTAGTTTGTGGATTTGATTCTTGTTTGGCTAGAATCAAGAAAGGTACGCATACTTTATTCTTTAGTTAATTAATTATTCATTATATGTTCCTATACGCCTCCGCACTTACTTTGATGTTTATTGTTTATATTTATGATTAGTCATGTTATATAATTCCAACAATTGGCATCACGAGTCATTGGTTTTAATGAGTAATTAATTACTAAACACGTAAAAACGGATATTGTATTGTGTTTGATATGATTTATTCTAGGGTTTTCGTTATGATTATATAAACCCTAATTTTAGGGTTAAGGCTTTTGCCCTAATTTGGTTTTAAAAATCTATTATGGGTCGAAAATTTTTTATGGGTGGAAACCCTAAAATTTTTAGTCGATTTCTTAAATTTTTTTAGGGTTTATATTAATTGTTATGTTATCAATATCGAAACCTAGATTTAATATATTTGTTACGTGATAAATTCATGAATAAAGTGTTATGTGACATGGAATTGTATGCGATCTTGTGACTTAATTGAATAATTGTTATGTTATATCCATGATGATACATGCATGTTTGTCATGGATAGTTGCTTGTATTATTATTTAATTGTTAAGATTGGATTAATTGTTAAGTTTTATACACATGTATATTTATGAAAATCTTGAATTGGGATGACTCAATTATATACATTAATGAATCAATTATGTGCAATTTGGTATATCATTAATTATGGGTTTACGAATCGATTCGTCGATGTATGTGGCTCACTTTCAATTGAGAGGTGAAAGCCTAATTAATATATACGTTAATTTAACCTAGACATTGATTATTAATAGGGTTTTATCGAATAAGTTGCATGTGGCTACTTGTTTACACGTATAAATTGTTTATTATGCGCATTGTTTTAGTTGTTTATATTTTTATTGGTATTACTTATTTGTTTATTATGCGCGCGGTTTTAAGCAAAGGGTAATTTTGAATAGAAAAATAATATGGACTAAACAATGGTGAAATTTGATTTGTTTTGAAAGAGTTAAGTTTTCAAAAGTTTAATTGATTGGTGACTTTGGTACAATGACCGAACGGCTCACCCATTCGAATGAACTATAAAGGGGTTATTTAAGAAGTCTGCATCACACTTGAATGGATGTCTAAGGTTATGTGTTTGCGCTTACGGTCCTCCGCCCTCTGAAGTTCGAATGGAGCTACTTAGTAAGCCATAAAAGTACAAGCTCATCTTAAGGGCTAATTAGTTTTAATTTCATGCGCCACTTGGTGGTAATTATCCGAAACACTAAGTGTTTACACTTATGCAAAAGTACGGTATAATGGATGATAATTAACACTAAATTCTTTGATTGGTGAACCCAATACCTCAATCAAAACTTTGATAATTTGATCTTTATGAATTGGTAATAAAAGTTTTTTATTAAAATTATGCTACAAGATGAATGCATGACATCTTTGTACATATTTGATTTGACCACATAAAATCAAAACTAGTACCCTTTTAAATTAAGAATATGCCATCTAATTAAAAGGAACACTTGAACTTGCAATTTACGTCATGACAAGACTTGGCGAGATTGTGATGGAGAGGTAAATCTCTATGTAAAGTCGACCTTACATGGACATATTTGCGTTCTTTAAGTTAGACACTTAAGTTGAGTAGGAAGTGAGACCTGGACTCAATGGCATAAGATGGGATGAAACATGTTTATATTTGCAATAGCGTTGGAAAATATAAATCCCATAATGATCTAGGAGTTGGAAATTGTTTGCCAATTAATGTTCGATGATTACCTTATTATATGCGTTCGTTGCTAGCGATCAAATGATGTAATGAACCTATGATAATTTGGATCCTAGTTTTAGAAAATTCTATGGTTATAAGAATATTACCTTGGGTATTTTATTTTCTTGAAAAGTTTAATTATCGAAAATACTAAAATTGAATTTTGCTAATTCTTTAAATGTATTAATGCAACATTAAACCGTAAATGAAGGTTATTCCTGTATTGGTAAATTGATCTACACCTGTAAGGGTTTTTGGTAGAGTCAACTTTACTAAAAGAATAAACCTAGTCCTCTTTTCATAAGAAAGAGTGAGATTCAATCATATTCCTTTTCATGAATGAAGAAAGGTATGATAGGACAAATTAGAATTGTCTAAATTCTAAATACATAACTCATAAGCAAATTTTAATCGTTAAGAAAATTGCATATTTCTGAGTTATTAAATTAGAAGCTAGACTAATTACTGTATAATTGGTAAAAGACAAACTAGCACATTTTATGTAGTTGTTTTGTTTTGACCATTTAAAAGTACTACTTACAATTGTTGGAATAGTAGAACTATTAAGAAAGAAATTGCATGCCCAATTATTTCAAGTTAATAGCATTGATGAATAATTCATCATCTACATAGTAGAATACATTCTTTTAAGTACACAAGTAATTGTTATGTATGGACTTTCTCAAAGGTGTAGGGAAGTAAATAGAACACTATTTTCTTTCACTGGCTAATGAAACACTTACAATGTTGTCAAATCCAATTGGGAGTGTTGTGTTCTTATTCTTGAATAAGGAATTAATGTAATGATCTCTTATTCAGTGGGAGTTAAAGCTTTGTCATCTTGGTAGTAACCCGTGATTATCTCTAGAATGTCTTAAGATAATTACTTTCTACTTGTAGACACTTATGTTTTCAAGGATAGTCATGCACGTTTCCTTATTAGACAATGAAGTGGTTCTACATCTACTAGTTATGCTAATATCAATGACACAATCATATTAGTCACATAAACAAACATATGTCGTGTTGTTTATCGCTACATGATGTTGTTCAATGCACAAGTGGGAGAAATCTATATTGTGTGCAAGGTACAACATATAAGTATATGATTTAACGGTTCTCTTGACGCAAGGTAAGAGATCAACATTCTAATATAACTTGTACATATCTAGTTCAAGAAACACTTGGTGTTGCAATTTACGTCATGTCGAACTTGACGAGATTGTAACAACAAAGTAAATCTCTATGTGAAGTCGGACCTTGCATGGACATATTTGCAGTTTCTAAATTAGACAAGTATTTAGAACTTGTGTCAAAATGATATATAAGACTACTTCAAATTAAATATTTGTGTATTATTAGAATGACATAAAAATTAAATGAAGTAATCTAATCCTACTTCAATTTGTTTATTTATGTATTTAGGAATGACATAAATGAAAAATAATGTAGTCCTACATTATTATAAAGTAAAATAAATTAACTTGAAATTACTATTGAAACCTAGAGTTGTGTTCATAATTACTTTAGTTAAACATGTTTATGATTCATTGTAAAGACATAAACATAAAGTCTTTTAAGACTTATAATAAAGTAAGACGTTAACTTGTTATGTTTTTTAATTAAGACATATACAAGAAGTCATTGAGTTGATCAATGATTTATAACGTATAATGGGATTATAACAGTTTATGTTTCTGGTTGAGACATGGATATGAAGTGACTTGGTTAAAAGGTACTTGTGTTATAAAGCATGTAATTGGCTTAGAAAGTCTATTATACCATTAAGTTGACTTAGTTGGTAAATAGGTAAGTCAAAAGGAATATGTTTATCTTATATATTGTTAGATTGTCTTACAATATTAATTCTAATGAATACCACAAGTTGATGGTATGTTCGATTAGGAGAATCAAACTCCATTTGATTTGTTTGATTCATGATAACCATAACTTCTTTCTTAAAAGTAACAAGGTTAGAATATTGAGTATGGATTGAATATACTCAATATGACTCCAACCTAGAAGATTAATAAAACACCATTTCATTATGGAATGTGATGAATCACATTAAGTTTTAAAGTTGAAGATTCAATTTGTTAAACTACTTATGAATAGGTTATTAACAAACTAATGTCAAGAATTATCAATGTGTATTTGTAATGTCCCAAATAGAGAACAATGTAGTTTTGCTCTAATTGCTAAGTATATATAGATAGTCTATATATTACAAAAGGCAAGTGGGAGTTTTTTATCTTGAAAGATAAAATTACAAGATACATAATCTTCTAAAACACACTAGTAAATATCATGATGAGGTTAGACATGTAATTGATAGACCTCATGATGATGGAATTTTCATTCATAGATCTCGCAAGGATATCTCGGATATTTGACTTATATCTTTGAGAAATATGAGTTGAGGATTATAGTAAACCCGATAATCATTATGATGGATTACCAAATATTGAATTGGAAAATTACTCATACTATGAATGTTAAAGATGCTGTCCATAAAGATAATCAATTTTGGAAATTTGGTTTATCTTAATAGTTAGACTAGAGAATGGAAATGAGTTTCTTCAAAGAGATGAAAAACCCTAGTGGTTTGAATTTCTATGTGGAAATCATATGGACAATATTGTACACATATTTAATGCATGTGTTATGACAAGATTATTAATCATACTTAAGCAATTAATTATAATTGAATATTCTTTTCAAGACACATTAAATATATAAAGATGATAATTGTCATACTGGATTTCATTAATATGAAATATGACAATGGAATATCAAAACTCTTTCTTGAGAAATTACTTGAGCGAGGATGGTAAGTAATTGAAAGGTTTTTTAATTCATATAATCTTTGGAAGTGTACGAAGTGTAAAAAAAAAATTCATGAATGGATAAATGCATGCATCTATGAAATTATTCTTATGTTAAATTATTAAATCCATTTTCGATTTATAATTAAAATAAGATAAATTTTAAGTATTCCTGAAAGCTAGTGGGAGTATTATGTTAAGTTTCTTAAATCTTATATGTTGTATAACATATAGTAAGTAGCATTCCTTGTAAGCTAAATGTTAAGTCTTAGATTGTAATGTAACTTCACTTATAAGATTTAAGAATTAAAACATACAACCTTGGAATATATGTTTATTATTAATAAACATGTGCAGTAAAATAAATGATTCTAATAAAACATGATATATCATTTGGGAAATGGATAAATATCTTTTGACAAGATAGAACATGAATGAAATCTAAGTTTGAATGTAGATTCATCATGTACATCATGTTGTGTATTAAAATTGTTGTATCATTCTTGAATAAGAAGTGATTTGACAACATTGATATCTAACTAAAAGTTATTAGATAACTTGTGTAATGAATATTCGAAAGAATTACATCCTCACTGAATTGCTCCTAGATTCTATGGATGAACAATATGTCAAATGTTGTGCAAATTGTCATCGACTTTAAACTTGAAAGTTAGGAAAGCATCAAACGTTACATAATAAGATATTAAAGTTTACGAATTTTAATGAGCACATTGTTGTTTGTATACAATGATGCTGGTGACACTCAATACTAGTCATGGTAGGATTTCATCCTTGTTAATGGCCATGTGACCTAGTTGTGCTTATCTAAGAGCTTGATTGCATTATACATTAAAAGAATAAGAATACTTTAAACTTTAAAATGTTTGAAAGTTTAAATTGTCATAAATTGGTGATAGAGGATGTCACACACTTTATGAATTATTATGTGGATTGTTGAATGCACACATACAAGGACTTCATTAATTGAATTCTTGAAATAAGTATTCTCAAAATTATGATAGATCAAGTTGGTTGATTTATGCCTTGTCAAACAAGTATGATTGTCATTACTTGAGGTATAATTCATCAACTGGAATTTTCATGCATTGATCTATTTGGTATTTGGATAAGGGATGTTAAACAATTGTTATAATAAATCAAATACTTGGTATGTTTGATTTTATAATATATTGTATCCTATATTTGCATGTTTAATCCGTGAATAAATTTATTTATTCTAAATCGTCCATTGTCGATTAATGATATGGGAGTATCATTAAACTAAGACAAATCGAGAGATGTGGTAGAATATACTTGAAAGTATATTGATGAGAATGCATACCATTTTCGATGATATTCAATGAATTGAATATAGGACTTATCCCAACTACATAATTACTTTGTGGATATTGTTATAAGTAAATTATGAATAGTTATCCTCGGACTTGAGATACCGGATAAGTGTCATGAATGTAGTGCACTTCGTGAAACAACTTAACGCTATCGTGGCGGTAGTCATAAGGGTTGTTTCTCAAGTGTTGCAAAGTTCATGGGTTATTCTCGTAGTCAAAATAGAATTTGTTCATTCAAATTTATTTTGGAGTTTAATCTTCTTTGGGCCCTCGTAGGGTTGACAAGATGTTTGCATGGCCATGCCCAAAGTTCTCCAGAATATGTTCGGAAGATTTGGTAATCTTGCTCAATCACTAATAACGAGAAATAGAATAGTTGAATAAAGAATGACTTAATTCCATATCTTTATTTAACATGGTATTAGAAACAAAAGGATAATAATAATGAGAAATCATTAAAAGGTTTTCCGGGAGCCTTGCTCGAGTTGTACTAGAGGCATCAGTGTTGCTAGACATGCTAATCGAATGTGATCACTCTATTAAGATATGTCCAGTGGGAGCTGTTGGTTTTATGGACAATAAATTAATAGGCGTGAGTTAGGATCGAACTCGAGACTATGGGATTGCACACTTTACGTATGAGAATTTAAAGTTAATAATTAAATATAAACGTTATATTTATTTATTTATTAAACAAAATAACTAACGAACGTTAAGTAATTAATGTAATGGACTAACAGGCGTTAAAGGTATTGGAAAAGGACTTAATTGCAAAAGTTGGGAAGGTTCCGGAATCCCTATGGGATATCCAAACCGATCGGCCAAGGAGAGAAATAAGGAAAGAAAAACCAACTTGTTCACCAAGTTTGCTTGGGTATATAAACAAGGCTAGGGGTTTTATTTTTTCATCTCTTGTGCTCATAAGCTAAACCCTAAATTGTTTGTGTGTGTTTTCTTTGTCCTCAAAACCGGTCGACACCCATTCATTGGGATCGATCCAAACCTTTTTCCAAAACAAAGTTATTTGTTTGATAAAAACTAGCATTACTTTAATTCGGTTTAGTACGTGTGTACAAGAACATAGTAATAACACACTATTGTTATTATCTTGGATTGAATTACAAAGCAGTGAGGGTAATTCACATAATCCTAACTAAATCAAATTAGGGTTCATCCGTTGCTAGTTTGTGGATTTGATTCTTGTTTGGCTAGAATCAAGAAAGGTACGCATACTTTATTCTTTAGTTAATTAATTATTCATTATATGTTCCTATACGCTTCCGCACTTACTTTGATGTTTATTGTTTATATTTATGATTAGTCATGTTATATAATTCCAACAGAAGAGACATAAAAAAATTACAACATAAAAATTCTTATCGTTAGTGATTGTTACTAGTTTATACAAGTTATGTAAATATAGGTCTTCATAGTGAAGTTAATTTAATAATAATAATAATGATCAAATAATAATAATAATAATAATAATAATAATAATAATAATAATAAATGGTTTTTATTCTCTGGAAAAAATTAAAGATAATTGGAGCTTTTAAGTAAAAGACAACAAAATTACTTTAATTTTGACTAAAATTAGACAAAATTATTTGGCGAACCTGATTGCTAAATCAAAACTCTTTCCTTTATATTTATATATGTGTTATTTAATCGTATTTTATAGACAATAACGACAATTTGGTTATCCTTGCTTAGTGTGTGTTGTAAGCAAAACTTACATTTGTGATTTAGTCTTAAATTACGTGGGTTTGGGTATTTTGATTAGTTTTACTCATTTGAATATCTTTTTGTTTCACCGAGTTTATTGTAAGTGATTGTACCATCATCCTCAATTCCAATTCTTTAGATTGCTTGATTGTAAAATAGGCGGAACTAGAATTCATCATATTACAACTAATTCATTAAAACTTGGGAATATTCATTCATCCTCTTATCCGATAAAAAGTTTTTGCATTACGATGTAAGAGCCAATTATAAACTAAATTGGCGTTAAACTAAGACAACCCTATCATTTCAATTTACGCCTTTTGAAATTTACATTCTTATCTGAATTTATTTTCTCCATAGGGTTCAACAACATATGCTTGATTTTCTATAAAACCGTTTCTAATTTCTGGCATCCTACTACTTAACGTTTCTCATACCGCTTCGATTGCCAACACTTTCGTATTCATATCTTTTTTCTTTGAACTTAAATTGTTTGATTTATGTGTATCGAATCGAAAAATTCTCATACTTCATGAAAACTAACTTTCTGTAGTTAGTGTCAAGGTGTGGTGATGGATTTTCTTGTATTACACCATCTCCACATTATCATTTATGTTTTATTTTTTCTCTAACTTTTGTTATGTTTTTCTCGTATTCACTAAATATTTTATATTTTGTCATTTAAAATTATTCCCAACAACAAATATACCCTTCGCGTGAATTCTCTCTCTTTTTGAACTCGGGAAAAAACATATTGAATAGTCTTCCTTTCTTCGCAAGTTTCCGCAACATAGTCATGGTTTACTGCAAGGAAAGCTTCTCTCCCACTTGTTTTCCTCCCCCGCTAGGGGTGAGCATGGTTCGGTTTGGCTCGGTTTTTGTATAAAACCGAAACCGAACCAAAATTCGGTTTTGATTTTTAGAAACCATTCGGTTTTCGGTTTTATGTCGGTTTGGTTTTCGGTTGTCGGTTTTTTTTCGGTTTGGTTTTCGGTTTTCGGTTTCTATACGATTTATTGAGCTTTGCTTTTTCAAAGTAGATTTGACATATATCATAAAATAGAACCATATCTTAAACCGGTACCGGCCGGTACAACGGTACTAAAACGGGTAAAGAACTGTCTTAAATCAAGTGCCAACATTCTCAAAGTTGCCTCCAAGTTCCAAGGATTTATTAGAGCTTGAAAGGTACACTGAAACAATTGAAGGGTGTGTAAACGGAAAAAAAAATGATGTTGGAACAAGATCTTCAATCTTTTGATGTAATTGCACCATCTCCAATTGGAACAACCATTAACATTCAAACTTAATATGTTCTCGTGACATTTGTGTACCCATTTTTTTTTACCTTAAAGCACATTTGTGTTATGTATATTGTTATGAAATAAAATATTAGCAGAGTTATCACACATTTGAAATGCGTCATTGACAACGGTAAAGTAAAAGGAAGATATCAAGATACAATACGTATATTATTTATGAATAACAAGGCAAGATATATTATGTCGGTTCGGTTTCTATTGGTCGGTTTTTAAAGCTAAAACCAAACCGAACCAAAAACTTCGGTTTTTTCAAAATATAAAAACCGAACCGTCGGTTTTTCAATCGGTTTCGGTTTTTTTGGTTTCGGTTCTTCGGTTTTTCCCGGTTTAGGTTCGGTTTTTCGGTTTCTTGCACACCCCTATCCCCCGCAACTTCCAATCCTAGTAACCAGTCATCGTTTTAATATTAAAGGGATATTGTACACGGAGGCCACCGAACTTTTCAATTTCTATCACATATGCCAACCATTTATTAAAACAAATTTACAGACACCCAAGTATGTGCTTGTTTTGATTTACACCAATTTTGAGCAAATGTATCCCGAAATCTATAAAACAGAAATCACGAAGCCAACTCTAACATATGAATTGTGAGTGAAAAGATAAATGTGAAATACTAGCTATAAACTTATTTTATATGCGGCCGTATGTGGTTTAAAGTGATTTTGAAAGGTATAACTAAAATTTCACGTAGATTTATATTCGTTTTGTTTTGAAACGATAATATTAGGTCTATTCTTGCCATTTTCTTAAAATACAGAAAAACTTGTCAAAAATAATATAAACGAAATAAACATATAGTTTAGTGGCCTATAAATTTGATTTCAAAAAACTTGTAGCCAATGTGAAGAAACTAGAAAATTGAATGACCTCCCATATATAACCCATAAAATAAACATACTTTTGTTTACAAAAATTAACTAATTAGAAATAAAGAAACATAGTTTTATTAGTCAACCATTTAATTTAAATGTCGATAATAGAACCTTCCTTGGTAGAATCTATAATAATAGTTATAGCCTCCTTGATAGATTCCTCTATTTAGAAATTTAATTATGTAATAATATCTTTTACACTCGTCTTCTACCCTTCCCCGACCACCCTAAAAAGTGTGCTGTGATCAAATACCTTACAACTATACCATTTAGACCATTTGATTCGTTTCTTATGTTAATAATCTACAAACATGTTATTATAAGTGGCACTGCTTATATTGCCCGATAACCTACATATAAGAAGATGTCCATGTCAACACGTCACTTTCCAATTTTTTAATACCCTTTACGACATTAAATGACTTTTTTATTTTTCTGTTTAGACATCAACTTCATGTAGTATATATAGCATAGTTGGTGCATGTATGTTAGTATCTATAACTAGATTCAACAATTTTCATCATATCAATCTCGCAAAAAATGGAAACCTTTGAGTACTCAATTGGCCATTTCAATAATAGCAACTTTAACATGTTCCAACCCGATTTCATACCAGAAACCAACTTTGAAAACTTACTATCCACTATTCGATGTGAGACCATGGATCCTATTGAAAAATTCTGTCTAGACCTTGAATGCCATCACTTTACCAATTCATGTATGGCAATGCAGTTGTCGCCACAGTTGTATGGCATCAATGAAGCCAATGATGGTATGGGTATTGATATTGATAGTAGTAATGGCACTGGTATTTGTAATGGTGTAGATTTTGATGTTAGTAGTGGTAGCGGTAATGGTATTGATAATGATAATGATAATCATAGTGGCATTGGTGGTTATGATGTAATGGATCCGAATTTGAACTTAATGTGGAACCAAGGCGAAGATGATGTGAAGGTATCTAGAGGCGATGATTCCTCCGAGACGGTGACTACCCGTGTCTGATACACAAGGAAGGAGTGGGGTGACGTGAAGGTGACCGTACAAGGACCTTGATATCCGAGAGAAGAGAAGAACCGGGATGAAGGAGAAGCTTTACGCGTTGCGTGCATTGGTACCCTACATCACTAAGGTGGGTTTTTCTAACTTGTGCTATGGTGGCACAAGCTTAGAAGTGTTTAAAGAAGACAAATATTTCTTTCAATAACATAATTTCTATATAAAGCATTGATAATCTTTGTAGACATCATAAATTATAAAAATTATTAATATCAACGAACATGAAAACATGGTAATTTGAGTTCATTTAATGCCTCTTAACCTCTACCACCATGACACAAATTAGAAATTCCGCTAAGGTTAATATCTTATTTTTGTAACATATATAATAGGGTGATTTCCGTGAAAGTAAATTCATCAGAAATAAAATATTTGTGATGGTGTGCAGATATAAACTAGTAATAAACTGATGTTATAAAACTTAAATATTCCATTTTTTTTAAATAATAATGTGATCCAAGGTTTCAAAGAAATTTGAATTTTAAATTATGTCGATTTGATTAATTTTGTATGTATTTTAGTAAGACAATGTTCTATGAACATTTTGTTGTTCCTTAAAGATAATTGTTTTTACAAGGTTTCAAGTATTAAAACTATAAATTTCTTTGTATGTAGATGGATAAAGCTTCCATTGTTGGGGATGCAGCACGGTACATTCAGGATCTTCAAACACAAGCAAGGAATTTAAGGTCTGAGATCGCAACAATTGAAGCAACAAAAAAGCAAAAAATGTCATCTCAAAATTTGAATAAGAAAAATGTTTCAAATTCTCTTCCGGTATTCAAGAAGATATCAAAGGTTAGACAAAAAAAAAAGATTTTGTTGTTTAAACATCTATGAAATCCTATACGCTCAATATAACTTGTTTCTTTTTGCGGGGAATATAGATGGACATGTTTAATGTGGAAGAAAAAGGATATTATGTGAGAATAGTTTGCAACAAAGGTCGAGGTGTTGCTGTGGCCCTTCATAAAGCACTTGAGTCGATCACAAGCTTTGAGGTTCGGAGCTCCAATTTGCAATCGCTGTCGGTGACAATTTTGTGTTGACATTCACCTTAAATGTATGTTCAACTTAAAATTAAAAAAAAAAAAAAAAAAAAAGGAAAAAAAAAATCTTTTTGTTAATTCAGATGAATAATTAGTCTCTATGTGGGTAAATCTGCAGGTTATGGCGTGCGAATTTGATATAAACCTACCAAATTTGAAGTTGTGGCTTTCTGGGGCTCTTCTTAATAAGGGTTTCGAGTTTAACACGTTTCCATCACCCTAAACCCACGTGACTGACATAGAAATGATTCATATGCATATAAGTGTGATCATTTTTATACGTTTGCACCAACAGAAATGCATAATGAATCAATTTTTTCATTCCGTATGGACTTCGACCTATTCAATGATGGCACGAGCATTTTCGCTTGGTCTTAGACGAACAAACTTGACCACAAGTCCACAGCATATGATTACGGATTTCTTGAGTAACATTCGTAATGATATACTAGTGCTAGATTCATTTATAAGCCCAAACAAGAAGTCAATTCTCCTTGTCAGCTAGATGTCTATTGGTCTAACTATAAGCCCAAACCGTTTCTGATTTAGCATAATTACACCTATAGAACATGTCCACTCTAAAAAATCCAACAAATCTATACAGACATGGCTGTCGAGATCGAGATTTTACCATTGATTGTTTTTAATATATGCGAGACCGGAATCATAGAATTGAACCGAGGTTGAAAGATTCTATTCAAATGTTAGTAATCTCTTATATGTGTTGTTATACATGTCAATTCAGAGCAATTATTTGATCATTTACTGAAAGATTTAAAGGTCCAGCTGCAGTATTACAGTTATGGCATACTACTGATCATTAGGAATAAAATAACTAACTTAGGTTATTATCAACATGAATTCGAGCAATGACATCTAATGATACTATTGTTAAGATCGTGTGTAACATTAATTATGTCTGAAAAGACCCTATGAAAGTTCGACATGTTGTTGCTTAGTATCGTGATACCATAAAATTTTAAGACCAAAATCAACATTTTGATAAGCATAAGGACATTTTCTAGTTTTATTTATTTATTTATTTATTTATTTATTTATTATTTATTATTTTTTTGTTAAAGAAATTTTGGTCTTATTAGTATAATAAAGATCCACCTGATTTATCATATAATGAAATTCTTTTTAGTCAAAGTACAATTTGAGATTTATAACAATCCAACATTGTAATTTCCATTAGATAAAGGAATTTACAACATCTAACAGAAACCATCGTTGTTCAACGAAACTTACACGTCGTTATTTAATTAAACCTATGATACGTATGTGTTTATTTAAGCGAAAGCCATTAGACATGATAATAAACCCTAAAGAGCCCAATGACCATAACCAGGCTTAGGCAATCTAATTAATTGTTTTAACATGTCCTTGGGTGTGGGCGTTTAAAATTGATTACACATAATCATTTCAAATTTCAACATCCTTCGCATACGGGATTGTGTTAAATTTGAAACCCTAGTTTACGAAAATATGCTATACAAAGTTGAACTTGCAATTAGGGTGAACGTCAATACAAAGTTATGACTAACGGATACGGTTTTCAAATTTGAGCTTTGAAACTAAAAGTTTAAAATGGGTTGACTTAAGTGTTATTAAGTGACACTGCAACACCTTGAACTTTGTTACAAACAATCTCATATCATATGGTATCCTTTTTCCTCCGCTTAGAAACATGTGTAAATGAGTCTTATATATAACAACTAAGAAATATCGAAAAAATTCCATATAAGGATATATACCTTCGATAACTTCTTCGATATTTGAAGCGAGTTTGAAATATGGATCATTTAGCGTGACATTTGGTTTTTAGTCGCTTCTGCTACTACAAGTTCAACACTTAAAATCATTGCGGGTGTTTGAGGATCTCGAATGTGCTGCTCCCCAACAATCGAAGTTTTCTCTATCTATGCATGAAAAATATCTATAATCTATATATGTTCGAAACCTTGTCTATTGGAGTATACTATACCATATGAAAAATCACATTAATTTTTTGGAAACAAACACATTCACATAAGCAAATTCTATAATTTTTTTTGTTTAGGTCTTATTATTAGTTTAGTAAAGTTGGTGGCTAAGTATATACAGGGTATATAAGAAAATATAATAGTTATATTCCTAAAAAGATTATTAGTTTAGGACATTATTGAAAATATTCCTAAAACGCTTATTTGTTTAGGACATTATTGAAAATATTCCTAAAAAGCTTATATTAGTTTAGGACGTTATTGAAAATATTCCTAAAAAGCTTATAGTTTAGGACATTATTGAAATGTCTGATTGAAGGATTTTATTTTTTGTGAGTTTTATATGGTATAAGAAATGAATCTAGTTGGACATACTAGAATACATGCTTTTTTTTAGCATATGCTAGAATACATTCATGAATGAGGCATCAATTGTCGCATGAAATTGTAAGGTGATGCATCACCTTATAATAAGCTGTAGATACTCGGGGAACATAAGTAGTGATGCACTCAGTGATCACAGCAACAAGCTAGTCAACTTTAATCCATAAAACTACACATTTTATTATAGATGAAGGGGTTAAATTGAAAGTATATTCTTCTTTTATAAGAAATTTTCCTTTTCAAATAGGAAGAAAGCTAAAATTAATAGCGTCTTTCTAAAAATAATTATGCTCTATATATCTTCACTTATTGTCATAAAACATAACCGTTTTCATTTTATTCGGTTATTTTCTGTCCGGTTTTATCCGTTTTCGTAAATTGTCTATTTTTATCCGTTTTCATTTTAATATGTCCGGATAAAAATAGATAAAAACGGATAAAAACCGTTTTGACATGGATAATAAAAACGGTTTTTATCCGGACATATTAGAATGAAAATGGATAAAAATGGACGATTTACGAAAACGGATAAAAAGGGACAAAAAATAACCGAATTAAATGAAAACGGTTATGTATTATGACAATAAGTGAAGTATATAAAGCATAATGATTTTTTTAAAGACGATATAATTTATATTTTTTCCTTCAAATATCCTCATATTTGAATATATTGCATGTGGGGTCTTACACCTTGATGTCTTTCAAGACTCGAGTCAGACATTCTTTAAGACCTTTGTACACAAATTATCTGATAGAAGTGCATTTTTGATTTCACTATCCCGGATATTCTTTCAATCAAAGTATCTTGTTACACTTTGAACCTCCATCTCACATGGATTGCATCAAATTCCATTAAGTCTAAAGGCTCTTCCAAGCACTTCATTTATTTCACTAGTTCCTTTTCATGGAAACCCATAAAGTATGAACACCTTATTGATCAAACCAGATAAATTGTTGTCATTGTTTGCAGTTTATTTGGGATTTTCTGTAAGTTTATTTAAAAAAAAAATTAATTCCAGTTTTGAAATATACCAGATATATTTAAGTTTCAGAAATAAAATGTTTAAAACCTAAAACATTAAATAAAGTTTAAAAAAGCCCTAAAACGGGCGATAACCAGTTAAAAAATAAAGACGAAAATTTAAATTTACATCCTAAGTCCTAAATCCCAAAACAGATGCAGCCATTATCTTCTGCAAACTTCATAACACTCTCCATCAGCTGCTTCCACAACTTCTGTCTTGCGCTCCTCTTCACTTCCCATCTACTGTATATTTCAACATGTTAGATCCTTGTTACTTACGTAACGAAGTGAGAGACAACAATATTAGTTATGTACTAACCTGAGGTCTTAACAGTATTCTCCTTGTCCTTTTTGGCTGGATCATTTGGACAAAGATCTCGCCCAATGCCTTTCTTTCGCGCACTCCTAGGTTTACCTTCTTTGAATAATGTCTTGGAAGACTTATTCTTCTTTCTTTGCCTCCTCTCCTTTTCCACTTGCCCTTGTACTTGCCATGATTCCCATCTGTAACCACCAGCACACCTTTCGACTTTTGCTCAATGCCCCTTTCAGCAGTTTTGAGCATGTCATGCAGTTACGCTACGGTCCCACATTCAACATTATTCATGATGTAATTGAGTATGAACTGCTCATACTCATTGCTTAAAGAATTCAAGATAAAGTCAATAGCAAGCCTGAGTGCAATGGCGTGACCTAGCCTTTCAAGTCAATTGATGTGTCCAATCATTTTGATTACATGAGCACTCACCGGTGATCCTTCAATCATCTTGCAATTACTTAGGTTAACAATTGCATCGAACCTTTAAGTTCGAGCCTGCGCCTGGAAAGTAATATGCAATTGGTTCCTCTCGAAGGGTGCCGATAAGTGTTTACCATTTTTCAAAGCTTTGAAAGGCTGTCTATATAAGAAAAGCCTCCAGTGGTGATCCAAAGCAGAATAAGCTTTCAAGAAGATGAAAGATTTCAGTGAAATATTACCCCAATCAAAGACGAAGTGTTGATAATGTATATTCCGACTTTGGCAGAAAGCATCAGTACAGTACTACTCGCAGAGAGAGACAAGAAGCAGATTCCTATCTATTTCGTAAGCAGGGTACTATAGGTGGTGGAGCTTAACTATCCTGAACTAGAAAAATTGATCATGGCCTAGTACATGTTGCGAGAAGGCTCTAATGCTATCTTCAAGCTCACCCTATCATGGTATTAACTGTTAAACTGATCAAGCAAATACTTTCTAGACTAGATAAACCTGGGAGGGAAGCGAAGTGGGAATAGAGTTGGGAGAGCACGCGATATAATTCAAAGGAAGAAACTCTATAAAGGGTCATATACTTGCTGACTTCCTTGCTGAAATACCCTCTGGGCCAGAAGATAACAAAGTTCGGGAAATGAAGTAAGATAAGATCCCTTCGATTCCTGTCGAGGTTTGGAAGATACGAAGAGAGCCTCAAGCTCAGACGGTTCGGGAGCAGGCTTTATGCTGATTAGTCCTGAAGGAAAAGAGTATACATATGCTTTTTGTTTTGAGTTCAAAACCACCAATAATGAAGCAGAGTACGAGGCCTTATTCATATGAATAATTTCAAATTTCAACATCCTACCGAATTGTGTTAAATTCGAAACCCTAGTTTACGAAAAGATGCTAAAGTTGAACTTGCATTTAGGGTGAATGTCAACACAAAGTTATCACTAACGGATACGGTTTCCAAATTTGAGATTTGAAACTAAAAGCTTGTAATGGATCGACTTAAGTGTTATTAAGTGACAATGCAACACCTTGATCTTTGTTACAAACCAACCTTATATAGCATCCTTTTCCCCAGCTTGAAACATGTGTAAATGAGTCTTATATAAAATCTAAGAAATATCAAAATTTTTCCATATAACCTTCGATATTTGAGGCGAGTTTGAAACATGGATCATTTTCAAGATTTAGCTTGACATTTGGTTTTTAGTAGCTTATGTTATAGCAAGTTCAGCACTTAAAATCATTGCTTATGTGTGAAGATATCGAATGTACTGCATCCCTGTCGAAGTAATTTTTTGTGGGTTGTTGCAGTTATCCTTCAGCCTTAGGAATAAGCCTTCCAGATACCTGCTAAGATGAACGACGCGTTAGTCTCGCCGGGTGTTATCCGGGACCCGACTCCGTGAGAGTAAGTATATGTTTTACCGAAAGGTATAGTATAAATGTACGTGTGTGAGAAATGATACCTTATTCTCCAATCAGATGCGTATATATACTACGATGTCACTTTATCGGTCCACAGGTGCATCGTACTTCATGGGGTCGTTGGCGATATCGAGGCGACAACATCACGACATGTCCCTGGGTCATGCCCGACATCCACGGGATGAGACAAAGTGTATCGAGCTAAATGCCAAAAATCTTGTCGGTCGGCGTGTCCTTGGACGGATGACTGTCGGTGTACCTTTCGGCTTGGGCTGTTGCATTAGAGTATCGGTCCTTTGGTTAAAGTATCGGTCCCTTTTAAGAGTATCGGTCCGCCGGTGTTAGACCGAAGGGCATATCGTCGTCATGTCCCCAGTATCATGTTACTTGTATTTGACAAGTGGCGTGATACTATATATAGTTGTCGATTAGCTTCATTCGGATGACGTGGCGAGTTACGGGTTTATGGGCCTCGTTTTGGGCCTGGGCCGAGCCCATGGGGTGGCGAGTTAAATTAATATATACCATTTTTCGTGGATCGTGCCACGTGGCGAGATGGTACCCGTTGATGATTCGATTCGCCGCGTCGCTCTGTCATGATGGGACGTTTGCGTCCACTTTCTTCGCCTATATAAGGAGCTTTTTCTTCATTTGTAATTTTTACTTTTTACCTTCAACCCTTTCGTCCTCCGCTTGACATAAACCTTCGGCGAGTTCAGGTGAGTTTTATCCCGCTATTCCTTCGTTGTTTCCGTTGCATCTGGTCAATATCTCATGGCTTCTAGTTCCGCGGGACCCCTCAGCGATGCTGCCCCTAAGGCTGATATGCATGTGTACTCCTCGCTGCTCTCCGAGGGGGAGCTCGAGCAGATCATTAGTGATTATGGCATACCGGCCGATCTAAACCCTCGTCTGGCCCCTGCGGAGTTTACCATGAATAAACTCCCTTCTGATGCCATTGGCCTGTACGAACAGTACTTTGCATTTTCCGGTGTCCGGGTTCCTTTTTCTACTTTTCTCTTGAGGGTCATTCGGCACTTCCAAGTTCACATTTCCCAATTGGTGCCTATCGGATTGAACAGATTGGTCATGTTTGAGATTTATTGTCGGAGCCAGGAAATTGAGCCCAGCGTGCATTTGTTTCGGGTCTTCTATACTTTAAATAAGCAGGGGCATTGGTTTTCCTTTCAGCGAAGAACCGGGAGGCTCGTCCCCGCATTTTTAAGGAAACATGCTCTAGTCTGAAGAATTGGAAGGATTGTTTTCTTGATTGATCGGAGGCGATTCGGATGCAATGCCTTGGAGACATCCGGACTCCAACGTATCGGATCCTCTTCCTGCTAGTGGTTTTGAGGAGGCCGATGTTAGGAGGTTATGCGAAGGAGTGGTGGAGCTCCGGCCGGTGCACTCCGGTCTTCTGTATGAGGTTGGGTTGACAAAGATTTGGAAGCATTCTGGGTTCCGTGTGGAGTTCAAGGATATTGACAAGAATGGTAATGCAACCGCCTAAGTTCGTTTTGCTTCATATATATGTATCCTCCTCTCTCCCATCTTTTTTATGTGGCCTCTCCCTTTTTTTTGTAGTCATAACTATGTCCCAGTATCTTCGTCTGAGGTCGGAGCAGGGGTCCCGGTTGGGAAAGGGGCGCAGGTTGGCTGAAGGGGAGGAAATACCTCAGCATGTGACGCAACCTTTGAGAACCGACCAACCGATTCCTGAGGTGAGCAGGGTTCAGTGAATTGTGGAGAAAGCCGATGTAGGAGTTTTAAAAGCCAAGGAGAAAAAGAGGAAGCAAGTGGAGCGAAGGCCGGCTGGGGGCCCTTCGTCATTGTTGAAAAGGAGACGGAGGGAGTCTCCTTCTATCGAGCTGTTGTCTAGCCCAGAGGATTCCCAGGACGCTCATTCGGCTTCTCTCGTAAGTACCGTGAGGCCTGAGGACATTGTGGGTGATGTCCTGCAGAGAGGAGGTGTCGGGAGGGGTCTCTTGGGGAGGGCTCATTCGGCTGAAGAGCCTGCTCCTGCTGCCATCGTCCAAGGTATTATCTTAGTTATTATATGTTGCTATCGTTATTATTGAGTGGGCCCTGATTTCGTTCTTGCAGCGGGTGGGGTTCGAGTTGCATGCGGAGGAGGCGATCCAACATCGAGCGGGGCCATATAGCGAAGATTATACAAGAGGTATCCGTTTCGTTTTTTTTTTTTTTTTTTTTTTTTTTTTGTTTTTTTTGTTTCGTGTAGGTCTCTTTGGACGAAGGGGTTGGGGAGCCTTTATCCCATTTGGGGTTTGATGGTGATCGACCTTGAATGATGCCTCTCTGCAGGGACATGATGATGAACCTTGCTCCTCCCTATCTCCGTCTTTGAGCAGGAGGACCAAACCGATGAGCGGGCTTTGTCGAGGGTTGGTTCGAGTTAACTCATGGATCTCTTGCCGTTGGCGAGGTTTTAGAAGGTTTGAGCGGTTGAGTAGCGATGTCACGGAATTGCACCGAGCTCATTCTGTTTGCTCTGGCCTCGAGCCTTTACTTTCCGAGACCCGAGCTAGTCTTCATTCCCAAGCCGTTATCAACGAGAAATTAACCGCGGATCATCAAGCTCTTCAGGAGGTTCATCAGGTTTGCGATCAGAAAGAGGAGGATTTGAAGAAGAAGTTGGAGAGCTTGGAAGCTGAGGTTGCGCTGTTGAAGGTTAAGGATTCGGAGCAGATAGAAAGGATTAAGTTGCTGGAGGAATCCCTGGAGAAGAAGGTTTCGGAGCTGGAGGAGTCGGAGAGGGACGCCGCGGATTTGAGGAAAAATGTGCAGGAAATTGCCATCAAAGCTGGTCATGAAGAGATAGTACGCTTCAACTATGTGAAGGAGTTGCTCCCTACGGTGGTTCGTAGGTTACAGGGTAGTAAGGAGTATCAACAGAGCTGGGGGGCCGTTTTCAATGCCGCGATCGATTCTGGGTGGTTGGACGGGGTCAGAGAAGAACGGACCGACGAAGAGGTTGAAAGGATCGTTGCCGAATAGCACGACTTTGACATGGAGGCTGTGAAGGGTTTTTCCAAGGCTTATGACGAGATGTTCACCCGAAGCTATCCATACATAGAAAAGATCAAGCGCTCTTATCATCTCCCTCTGGCGGACTTGATGAATATCCTTCCCGAGGGGACTGGAGCTACTCAGAAATGGTACCTCCGGGGTTCTTAGTGTCGGCGAGTCGTCATTATCGAACCTGCGTGCCTTAGAATTGATGTATTTGAACAATTTAGTTTGTCATAGCATGTAATCTTGGGTACTTTTGTGGTTGTGCCTTTGTCGAACAATGATTTTTATTTATTTATCTATGCTCGAGACGAGGTCATCCCGTATATCGGATCCTCATTTTTGGTATGTGTATGCTTGTGTACGCCGTGCTTTTTGTTAGTGTCTTGACACTTTCGGTCATTAAATTATGCCCGTAAGCAAATGTGTTGCGGACCTTCCCTAATGACTTAGCATTTTTCGGGGTACTATTTTCGCCTGGTGGTAAATATACCTGGTGGCTCATCCCTGGCGTCGTCACGCCTCCGGGGTATCTGCGTGCCGTTCGGGCACATATGCCTCGGCTCATCCCTTAATGTCTTAGCATTATTCGGGGGTATGCCGTCGCCTACCGAATGGTGTGTGGCCTTCCCTAGTGTCGTTGCACTTGCGGGGGTAAATTAATTTTAATTGGGGTTTTGGACACGCGGTCGGAGGTAGCTAATCTCCGCCGGTCCGCCCCTTACGCATGAGATATGGTTGCGGAAAATTTTCCTCCTCCGTGGGGGAATATATATCATTACTTAGTGAGAATAAAGTAGTTCATGCCCGTAGGCTTACAATGCATATTTTTAATTTAAAGAAAACATTTCTTCAGATTCATGGCGTGCCACTTCCGGGGTACTTCCTCTTCATCCAAAGTTTCCAATTTGTACGAGCCGTTGAGATTTGCCTCTTTGATCCGATAGGGGCCTTCCCACTTGGGTCCCAATTTGCCTTGATCTTCGGCTCTGCTGGCTTCGTTTTTTCGATACACGAACTCTCCCGGTTTGAAAGAAACCAGGCGTGCCTTCCGGTTGTAGTACTTTTCCAGTTTTGTTTTGTATCGGGCTTCCATCACAGCGGCCTCTTCTCTCCGTTCTTGTAGCAAGTCAAGGTTGAGACGGATATCTTCTTCGTTTTGTTCTACCGTTCGGTGGGAATCTTCTTCTTCCATCCCTTCTCTTATCCGCCTTACTCTGTACGTTGGCATGCCTATTTCTGCCGGTATTACCGCTTCGCTTCCATAAGTGAGGCTGAAGGGGGTCTCTCCGTTACTAGTCTTGATGGAAGTCCTGTGTGCCCATAGGACATTCGGCAGTTCGTCTACCCATCCGGCTTTTGCGCGCCCCAACCTTGTCTTGATTCCCTCCATCAAGCTCTTGTTAGCCCTTTCTACCAGTCCGTTGGCCTGTGGATGTGTCACGGCTGTATTGACCTGCTTGATGTTGAGCTTTTCGCACCAGCTTTTGAAGGGGTTGTCTACGAATTGCTTAGCATTGTTTGTGACGATGACGGGGAGGGGAGACGGCACACTATGTTATCCCACACGAACCGTGACGTCCTTTCTGTGATCTTTGCCGGTGGTTTGGCTTGTCCACTTGGTGAAATAGTCGATTGCGACCAAGAGGAACTTGACCTTTCCGCCACGGTGGTAGAGGTCTACTATGTCCATACCCCATTGGTAGAAGGGCCATGGAGCCATGATGGGCGTCGACTTGGTTTTGGAAGGCTGGTATCGGGAGTGGATCGGCGGAGTCGCACTTGATTATCTCGTTTCTAGCATCCGGTGCATTGTAGGCGGTGGTATCCTTTCCGCATGGCCTTTGCCACGACCGATCGAGGACCGGAATGCATACCACACGCTCCCATGTGTATCTCTCTTATAACGTAGTTGGCTTGTAGGGGACCCACGCACCTCATCATAGGTACCAAATAGGCTTTCTTGTAGAGTATGCCATCTTCCATGACATATTGGTTGATTTTCATCCTCAGGTTGCGGGCTTCATTAGGGTCTTCCGGCCAAATTCCTTCCTCGAGACACCGAATGATGGGGGTCATCCAGTTGTCTCCCTCCTCTTCAACAACATTGTTAACCTCTTTGCTTTCTGTCGATCTTTCCCTTAGCACCTCCACCAGTACTTCCTTCGTCAAGTGGTCAAAAGCGACCGTGGCCAGTTTACTAAGAACATCTGCCTTTTGGTTCTGACCTCTAGGGATGTTCCGGATGGTGAAGTTCTCAAAACTAGCTATGTACTCCTTTGCCTTCGCTAGGTACTTGATCATACTTTCATGACTTGCCACATAATCTCCGTTTATCTGGTTAGCCACCAACTTAGAGTCCACCCGGACCTCGAGGCTCTGAACACGCATACTCTACGCCATCCTTAACCACGCGGTGGGGCTTCGTACTCGGCTTCGTTATTAGTGCTGTCGAATTCAAGTCGGATGGCATAAGTGAATTCCATTCCCTCTGGATTGATTAGTACGAGACCCGCTCCGGAGCCTTTGTTATTGGATGCCCCGTCCGTGTATAAAAGCCATTTCCCCTCCTCCTTCTTCTTCGGCGTGGGTTGGTTGAAGTACTTCTCATTGCTTTCTCCGATGGGAGCTTCCGACAGGAAGTCCGCTAACACTTGGCCTTTGATTGCGTTCCGGGGTTCGTAGGTTATGTTGTATGCACCCAATTCCACAGAATACTTAGCTAACTTCCCGGACGCTTCCGGCTTGTTGAGGATCTGCTTTATCGGTTGGTCCGTGATCACCTTTATAGGGTGTGCTTCGAAGTATCTCCGGAGCCTTCTTGACATGTGTAGCAGACATAATGCCAATTTTTCAATCGGGGCATAGTTCCTCTCGGCTTCGTTGAGTGTTCGGCTCACATAACGAACTGGTAACTGCCTTCCCTTCCTTTCCGTGAGGAGAACATGTTGTTGCTTCCTCGGTGGTGCTAGATATACATCTGATGTTTCTTTTGCCGGCGGTGTTGTTAGTGAGGGAAGATCTGTTATCAACTTTTTCATCTCCTGGAATGCCGATTCTGCCTCTTCCGTCCACCGGTACTTCTCCTTATTCTCCTTGGTGATGCTTTTGAGTGTTTCAAAAAACGGTAAGGATCTTTTGGCCGAACGAGCCAAGAAACGATTAAGTGCCTCCAACTTGCCGCTGAGGCTCTGCATTTCTTTCAGGGTCCTTGGCGATTGCATGTCCATTACTGCCTTCGTCTTCTTTGGGTTTGCTCGAATTCCTTCTGAAGTTACCATATACCCTAGGAACTTTCCTTCCTCCATTCCAAAAGAGCATTTTTTAGGATTCAACTTCATGTTGATCTTCCGGAGGTTGTCGAATGTCTCCGCTATGTCCGCTAGCATTCCCTGCTCTTCTTTGCTCTTGATGACCATGTCATCCACATAGGCTTCTAGGTTCCTCCCTATCTGTGATTGAAAGGCGGAGTCTATCATCCGTTGATAGGTGGCTCCGGCGTTCTTCAGGCCGAATGGCATCTTGGTGTAGCAGTAGGTTCCTTGCTCAGTGTAGAACGCTGTTTTTTCTTCGTCCTCTCTCGCCATTTGTACCTGGTGATACCCTTTGTAAGCATCCAAGAAGCATTTGTATTTATACCCCATGACCGACTCGATCTTCCAGTCGATCTCTGGCAAGGGGTAATAATCTTTGGGACAGGCGGAGTTGATGTTCTTGAAGTCAATGCACATACGCCAGCTTCCGTCACACTTCTTCACCAGAACAGGGTTGGATATCCAAGTGGGGTATTTCACCGGCCTGACTATGCCGGCCTTGATCCATTCTTCTACCTCCTTTGTATTGCGACTCGATCCGCGACCAACATTCGGCGTTTTTGACATACCGGGTCTATTGAAGGGTTGGCATTCAGGGTATGCTATATGATTGCTCTAGGGACTCCAGTCATATCCGCCGGTTCCCATGCGAATATGTCGATGTTCCTTCGCAAAAGCTCCTTGAGGCGTCGTTTGCCCTCGGCGGACAGTGCACCCCCTATCGTTACAGCTTGTTCGGGGAAGGCAGGGTTGATCGCTACTTCCTCCGTTAACCCCACCTCTCCTGTGCCTGTTTCTTCCTTATCTTGCTCCGGAACGATGGTCTGTAAATTTTCCAACCTCCTACATTCCGAAATGATGACGGAAAGAGTGACCAACGTGGCAATTCCTTGAGGCGTTGGGAACTTCATCATGGAATGAACCGTAGAAGGTATGGCTCGCAGGATCTTCAATCCGGTCCTTCCTAAGATGACATTATATGGTGACGGTGCTCGAATAACTGTGAACTTCATCCCGACCTTCTGTACAACCCCTCGTCTCCGAATGATACATCTAATTCGATTTTCCCGATGGGCGTGTTACATGCCCGGCAAATCCCAAAAATCATGCGTATGCGCTTCATTCGACTCCTTATCTCATGAGGTAGGTTGTTGAGCGGTGTTCGAACATTACCTCCACGAGGCTCCTTCATCTACGAAGACTCTCCTTACTAAGTACCCTTCCATCGTGGCTTCAACTATGAGAGGGTCATCCGACACATCTCCGTCGGGGAGTGGAGGGAACGTTATAGGCACATTCATCCATCTTTCCTCTTGTTCCAATGACTTCATTTCCCTTTGTTCGGGCCAGGTTCGGATCATGTTGATGACCTTGTCTTTAGCTCCTGTGTCATTCCTTGGGGTTTCTCTCCTTCCCTTCTGCCTGAGATCCTTGACCAGATGATTTAGCTTCCCTGACTCCAACGCTATCTCTAACTGTCTTTTGAGCTGGTAGCAATCATTCGTGTAGTGTCCTTTTTCTCCATGATAATCACAGTACTTATCTTGATTCTCCTTGCGTGGGGGGTCACGCATCGGCTTTGGAGGGGGTAGGCGTAGCTGGTGCTCGGTGGCTAAGATCTCTTTTGGTGGTTTTATAAGTGAATCTAGGGTTAGGCGTGGGTTGCCTCGGTTCTGGTGGTCACCGCGATGGGGCACATAAGGAGCCGACCTGTCACCATGGCGGTGTGAACTTCCACGGTCTCTTCACGAGTATGCATGCCGCCTTCATTCCTCTTATCTCCTCCGTAGTGACTCACACGGACCACTTTCGTCCTTTCGGAAGGGTCCCATCGAACTCTTCGGTTGTATCATAGTGTTCTCCCTAGGCAATTGATCTTGGCGAAAGCTTCTTCCGACCTTACGAAGTCGTCGACCCTAATCATCATCTCCTCCACAGTCTTAGGGATCGTATCGGCGAACCGCTTGGCCAGCTCGGGGCACTTGCACCCGTTCATGAATGAGGAGATCCTCATGATCTCCGGAGCCCCCTGTATGAATCATGTCTCAATGGTCCACCTTTCTTTGAATTCCGGCAGCGTTTCATTAGCCTTTCTCACTATCTTGCCGATCTCTGTAGGGTCCTTGACACAAGCTTTGTGCAGGGAGAAGCGAGCCTCGGCGATCCTTAAAGCCGCCCATTCATCAATGCTTCCGGTGAAGCCCATCAAACCACCGGGCCTTTCCATCAGCGTTTGTTGGAACATGCGGCACCACACGGGCATTGGCCACTCTCCATGTCCCATTGCTCGATAAATTTGTTGAGATGGTCTTGGGGTCCGTAGACCCATCGTCTGACTTGATGTGGGTGGGCATCTTGTGTTCGGAGCGGAAAACTTCGATGATCGTCTGCTTGAATGGAGATTTGAGACTTCTTTGAAAGGTTTCGCGGTCTTAAATCTTTCACTTTGTTCCCGTAACTATTTCCTTCTTCTTAATCGTTGGCTCGTCCTTATCAAGAGTCGTTTCGTCTTGAAGTCAATCGTAGTGGCTCAACGGTATCCCTCCGGCTATTATGTTCTTTTATCATTGACTTAAGAGCGATCACGTACCGCTTCTTGCTCCCTTGTCAATGGTGTGGAACTTCCTCCACGAAGTTTACGGTGGTGTCGAACCCGTCATCCTCTGACTCTGGTAGATTGAATCACGGGTCCCACGGATGGCGCCAATGTCAAGTAATTTTTGTGGGTTGTTGCGGTTATCCTTGACGCAGGAATAAGCCTTCCAGATACGCTAAGATGAGCAGCAGCGTTAGTCTCGCCGGGTGTTATCCCGGGACCCGACTCCGGTAAGAGTAAGTATATGTTTCTGAAAGGTATAGTATAAATGTCGTGTGTGAAAATGATACCTTATTCTCCAATCATGTATGCGTATATATACTACACGATGTCACATATCGGTCCACAGGTGCATCGTGCTTCATGGGGTGCGTTGGCGATATCGGGCGACTTGTCACGACAACATCCCACGGGTCATGCCCGACATCCACGGGGATGAGACAAAGTGTATCGAGGCTAAATGCCAAAATCTTGTCGGTCGGCGTGTCCTTGGACGGATGACTGTCGATGTACCTTCGGCTTGGCTGTTGCATTAAATGTCGGTCCCCCGGTTAAAGTATCGGTCCTTCGTGTTAGACCGAAGGGGCATATACGTCGTCAAGATTTAGCTTGACATTTGAGGCGAGTTTGAAACATGGATCATTTTCAAGATTTAGCTTGACATTTGGTTTTTAGTAGCTTATGTTATAGCAAGTTCAGCACTTAAAATCATTGCTTATGTTTGAAGATATCGAATGTACTGCATCCCAAACAATCAAAGTTTTATCCATATACACATGAAAATCATCTATAATCTACTGGTATATAGGTTCGAAACTTTGTCTATATATTAGAGTATAAATATGAAAAATCACATTAACTTTTTGGAAACAAACACATTCGTGGATGATGATTATACGACGATGATGACATGGTCTATCCAAGGAACAAAAGGCTTTTTATGACGCTTTGGACATCAAGCTTCGTGGTCGAAAGAAATAGATATTTGGTGTCATTGAGTCAAATATAATCTAGTTTATTAGTCGTTGGTCTTTCGTTTTTAAAAGTTGTTTTGTTTTGTTACGTTAGATTTACCGTCTATTTAACGGGCTGAGATGTAAGACTTTACCTACATCATTTGTTTTTAAACATTTTTTAGAGTAATATATTCACCGAGTGTAACAACTTTTACACACACACAAAAAAAAAAGAAAAAAAAAAGTTTCACATGACAAGCAATTTCTATAACAGTTTTTTTTGGGTATTATTATTAGTTTAGTAAAGTTGGTGGCTAAGTATATACGGAGTATATAAGAAAATATAATTGTTATATTCCTAATAAGCTTATTAGTTTAGGAGACATGCGCACATTCTTAGCAGAGACAAGAAAAAAAAAGGTTTCGAACATTGAATCTGGCATTATCGAAATGTCTGAATTTTTATTTTATTTTACTTTATTTTTTTTGAGTTTGGTATGGTATAAGAAATGAATCTAATTGGACATACTAGAATATATGCTTTTTTTTTAGCATATGCTAGAAAACATTCATGAATGAGGCATCAATTGTGGTCATGAAATTGTAAGGTGATACGTTGTAATCAACACCTTATTAGCTGGAGATACTCGGGGCACATAATTAGTGATGCACACAGTGATCATAGCAATAAGCTAGTCAACTTTAATCCATAAAACTACACATTTTATTACTAGTATAAATGAAGCGGGTTAAATTGTTTTATTACCTAACCAACTATATTAAATACTTGCAAATTGCAAATAATCTATCTATTGACTATAGTATGTCAATATCAGTTCTTGCAATAAAGTAAAACTTAAGTGATGAATTGTTTATTTTAGCTCTTACCACAAAGTAATGCTAAAATATTTAGGTTGCGTTGAGTTATAATTTTTTTTTCTTGTATTCTCGTTTTTAGATGTTTTGAGAAAGAATGATTTTTCTTCTCTAGAAAAGAGTTCAAAATTTTGAAAATTGGAAGATATATTTTTTCTTTTTAAAAAGATGAAATATTACATCTGATTGCAACGATGGGTGGCGACAACGAGGATTGAAAGTGGATTTGTTACTAATTGTGATTAGGGTTAAATGAGAAACTTGAATAGTAGATTGAGAAATTTCTTTTTTTTTCTTTTATTGTTAGAGAAAAAAACTGAAAAAAGGATTATGGTTTTCATTTTTTTCGTTAAAATTTAAAAAGTGAGAATTTCATTTTTCTAAAAATTAGTGAACAAAAATGAAACTAACTGGGTTTTAAGTTTTTACCATTTTTTCTTAGAGCATAGGGTATGATCATTCAAAGTTAAACTTTCACCAGCGGTGTCGCGTCGGTCTGCGTAATTTTAACTTTTAACCTTAACTAAAAAAAACACCCTTTATCATAACTCAACATTAACTCAACTATTTTCAAATTCAGCCCATAAACTAAAACTATACTTCATTTAATAAACCACATAACATTAAATCTTAAACATTACAATACAAATTAAAAAAAAAATACGATTACATCTACTGTCGAGGTTGCAAATTATATTTTTTGATGATTTTGTCTTTTTCCGAATCGATCCAAAAGGCAACGTTTGGATCCTTGCCGGTAGTGTCAATCATCAGAAATTTCATCTCTTCCAACCTTTGAATCCTTTGATCTTTTTCTTTAGGGCAATTGCATATATATCATTTCAAAAGACAATAATTGCATATATATCCAATCAAAACTAATAATTACATATATATCCTTCTAAAAACTTGAAAATTTCATATATATCCAAATCATTATTTTATAGATATTTAAAAGTTTTTAAAACCTTAAAATATGTGATAAATATAATTTCAATATGAAATGTCAATTTTACCCTTATATTGTCTTCTACATAATTTTCACAATCATTTTCATTTTCAATTGGGGAAAATCATAAATCATAATCATTTTCAATTGCATTTTCATTTTTAGTTAATTGTATTAATTTTCACAAGTATTATTCTCGTTTCTCTTTGATTTAATTGCCATTGTTTATCATCCAAATCTTATGCAAGCCAGCATCTTCGAGTTGTGGGTTTCTTTGTTAAAAACAATTAACAAGAAATCTTCTCACGTTATGGGTGTTTGATGTTAGGAGTGTTTTTTGATTTATTGCTTGGTTGATTTCTTTCAATGAGCCTTTTTGCTTTGGCAGCTTCATATATGGTATGAGTATTCTTACTTATCTTTTAATCAAAATCTGGTATTAGAAATAACAAATACAAAACTAGTTTTTTTGTCACTAGATGTGGTCAAATAAATATTAAGGATCATATACATCTTTTGTTACTAGATGTTAAGAACACATATTTAAAGGTTGGGAGAAAAAATTAGAATAAGGGTAAAATTGACATTTTATATTTAAAATATAACTATCATGTATTTTAAGGTTTCAAATATGTACAAAATAATGATTTGGATATATATGACACATTTAAGTCTTTGTAAGGATATATACGTGATTATAAGTTTTGCTTGGATATATACGTAATTATTAATCTTTGAAGGGATATATATGCAATTCCCCCTTTTCTTTAGCCGTCTGATACGCCTCTTGGGTGGTTTCTCGTTTCTACCGATACTCGTATGTCATAGCCTCCCCGAATTGGCTTGACGAGCTCATTCCTCCGGTACTCGCTCCCCCGGTACTTGTCCTGCTCTAGGATTTGGCTTTCTTTGAAGCACGCTTTTTCCCTATCGGACGTGGTTGGTCATCATAACCGAATAACGCCTCGTTCGTTTGACTTGGGATATCGCCGGTTAAATCAAGCGGTTCCGGCGCGTCCCAATTTTGATGAGCATGCAAAACCTTCCACACCCCCTCGTTATTAAACGGTGCACTTTTGTGCTCGTCACGATATATTTCTCTAGCTCGTCGCTTGATATCCATCTCACTTTCCCCACTTTTTTCATAACATTTTGAACGTTTGTAGTATGCGTTGAACTTCATGCAATCACGGTTCAATGTTTTCCACTTGCCTTGTAACATATCCTTGTTGCGGTTCTGAATATTGAGTCTATTGAACTCGTTGATTACCCGTTTCCAAAACGTATCGCGAGCTTGAGCACCCCCGACTTGTGGATCCTCGGTAGCGGCCACATAAAAATTTGCAAGTAGTTTTTCCTCACATGGTTGCCAACGTATATTGGTCATGTCGGGATTTTTTTCATTTGGTTCGGGGTTCTTTGGATTTTTGGCCTTTCATTTACCACCTCATTTGAATGGATTTGGAGGAGACGTAGGTGCATCAGAAACTTCATTTGTTGCGGTTTGTGTATGTGATGATTGGGATATCGGTTGTGATTGTTGTGCGAATTGTAGATTTTGGAAATTGGTGTTGAGTGTGTTTTGTTGGGTTTGTTCCTATTGTAGAAATCGTTGACGTTGTTGGTAAAGTTTCTCGTTCGACAAGTCGAGTGAGTTAGGTAAAGATATGTTGGTTGATGATGAACCCGCGTTCGAGTTTGAAGATGAACCCGAGTTCGGGTTTGAAGATGAACCCGCGTTTGGGTTATTCCAACCCATGAGATTCAAGAAACTTTCGTCGTTGTTAAATCCTGGCATTTTTTTGCTAGCAAATGGAAGTATATGTAGATGAGATTGAGTTGTGGAGGTGTTAAAAAAAGTTGTGTGTTAATTGATTATTTATAATGGTGGAATAAAGGTTTTGTTTTTTTTGTTTTTTTTTTCATTGTAGCCGTTTTTAAACGTTGGAGGCTGAAAGTTGTAAAAAATTTTTTAATTCCAACGGTCATGTGGACGTTGGCAGGGGGCAAAATGATTTTTCTTTCTTTTCTTTCTTTTTTTTATTTCACATAGGCTTCACGCTGCATTAGCATCTTAACGTGCCCCTTAACTTCCAACGTTAACTCGCATCGTCGGTATGGTAACTTCCCCTTAACGCAGGATGCGTTAAGGGTTAACGTGCATGTTGAGTGATTACACTCGCATACTCTTAACCCGTTTTGTGTATATTCTATAGGGGTGAGCATGGTTCCGTTTGGGTCGATTTTTGGCTAAAACCGAAACCGAACTGAAATATTTGGTTTTTATAAAATCTAAAACCGAAACCATTCGGTTTTTGGTGGATAAGTTTTTTCGGTTTATTATAGGTTTCTGTTCGGTTTTTTTGGTTATTTCAGTTTTTAACCATTTATATTTGGGTGTGGCCAATTTATACCAACAAACTTGTTTTACATAGAGAATTGGTTATTCTTCTTTATTTTTTTGTCAATCTAAGATTAATAACATTTATCTCATATTTCTACAACTACACACATATAGATGAACACACATGCACATAAGAGCATCAACAATTGTGGATCTTTTGAATAGGTTTATAACATGTCAAATCATTAATTTATAAACTATAAACCTATTACCACTATGTATAAACCTTTTATAATCATATCAAATGTTCAACCATAACACATGCAATTAAATTATGAAAAGATCTAGGATCTTGGACCTCTTCATGCCACATAGATATAAACCACAAAAACCTTTTTCATAGCTTTTAGACCTTTTTATAAACCTCTTATAGTGGATGCCCTAACCTATTGATTGTCACATAGTTATTGACATATTGTCAAGTAAACACATGTAAAAGACAAACATGTATATAAATGTTAAGATAAATATATTATAAATCAACCTACAAAATGAATTTAAACTTATAAATTTGATTTATTTAGTTATTTATTTATATATAGAAAAAAAAACACCGTTGGTCCCTAAACTTGCCAAAAATATCGCCCTGGGCCCGAAACTTGAGAAAATCGTCACTGTAAGTCCAAACCTTGAGTTTTTTAGGCCAATTGCGTCCTTTGACCCGTAATGCTCAAGTCAATGTATTATTGGTGAGGAAAACATCTTCTTTCACTGTAGCTTCCTATTTCAAGCCGTTGTACAGTGTTTCAGTTCCATATATTACTTTATATGTAAAACCCTAAAATCTCAAATCGCGTAATATGACAATTTTGCCCTCCAACTTAATACTTTACCAACTCGGGAAGCACGTCAACATCATTTAACAAGTTATATGATTAACAATAAATCCCACACTATAAAAATAATAAACTTATGATATACATTAAAAGAACTTGAATAAATAAACTCTAAGTAATACATAAACACTACAACTTGTACAAATTAATCTAGACTTGAAAAGGGACTATGTACATGATTGATATGTTAACTTGGAAAGTTGAGAATGTGTCTTTGGAAGCCCTAAATGGCCGGCCACATCAAGGCCAAAATCACTCATCATATCAATTCAAATCAACCTCATTTATCTCATTTTCCTTTCATTTCAAAACACCAAGAAAAACCTAAGTCCTTTTCTCTCTATCACATAGTGGCGGCATCATTATTTTTCTCTCATTCAATCCGAAATTCATACAAACCAAGGTGTTCCAAGGAGGCTTGTGATTGTAGGTGATCGTCTAGTGGGGGTCGTGATTTTGTTTGGGGCGAATAGGAAGCTTGGTCATGGGTCTTATATTTGGCCGTGGGTTTTGATTAACCAAGAGGAGGATTGGTTTGATTTTGTAGTTTGATTCTTGTTTCTTATCTCGTACACGCTACAAGGGTAATATCTCGTCATCTTGAATCTCTTCCTTTTGTTTCTTTGTTCAATTCGTGGCTTTAAATGTTAACTAGGGCTTGTAATATGATAAAAATGATCACATAAAATCATAAGTAGTTTGTTACATGAAATGATATTACATAAATACATAAAACCTAATCTCTATTCGAATGGGGTATATAATATGAATACGAAATTGATTTTGAATCTTTCATATAAGTCGAATGATACGTGTTTTGATTAAGGTTTAATGAGTTATGATTATATGTTTACGTATATGATAAATGGAAGTGTTAACAAATGATTAACGATGGTGTTTTTGATTTAATCATGGGCGTACAAAAATGGATTTGGGAAGGGTGGTTCGAATTGAATCTAATATCACATAAGGTGTCTTGTAATCTTGTATTAATCGAGTTAATATGGTTTAAAACGGATTTGTTAATCTTAACCTAAAACTAGGGTTTTGTAATTACTTGATTTAATAAAGTTAAGGGGTTATTTCGTGAATTATGAAACTTGGTGGTTTAACTTGTTAATATAGTAACTAAATGGATTTAATGAGTAAAATGAGTAAACTTACTATATTTACACTTTTAACCCTATACTTTGCAAAAATTGACATTTTAAACCTTAAACTTTTGTAACTTGTCATAATTGATCCTTGAAGCATTATAATACTCATTTTCATAAATTAACTTGAGATAAGCAACTAAACCTGCTAAATATGGAAACCTGCTATTTTTAGAAAGTTACTAATTATGGAAATCTGCTATTTCTGGAAAGTTACTAAAAATAGAAACACGCCTAAAATAGAAAGTTTCTAAAATAGAAAGATTACTAAAAGTGAAACACACTTAAAATGGAAAGCCGTCTAAAATGAGTAATCCGACTTTAATAAGCGTTATCCAACTTCATATAGGTTTCGGACGGGATTGATTCATCGTGTGACCTTACTTTCCTATTTTGCTCGCTTGAATAAGGTGCAGATATTCTATCCTTTTTCGGTAGGGATTTCTCGACTTTTCAATCCTTGACTTTACTTTACTTATGATATTCCTTTGCTATGATTTCCTTATGCTATGATCCTTACGATATGATTGACATAATCCTTTGATATGATTCCGTTCGCTATGATATTCGTTTGTTATGACTATGAACTTCGATTATGAACCTTTGATATGAACCTTGGATATGAAACTTTGATCGACCTTGATATGAAGCGGTGATATGAAACTTTGATATGAAATATGATATGAACCCTTATGATATGATATGAATATGCTTTGACCCTTGAGTTTGATACAGAGCCAAATATGTTTCCTAGTCGGAAGGTAACGACCGTGTCATTGATGCACCGATGGCATGACTCCGGTGTGCCGTGATGTTGCACACCGTCCCATTTGATTTGATTATGAGCTCACTATATGTATATGATTTGGCCATTATATGTTTTGGGGGCGTATGGATGCATCCTAGATTTGATTTGTTTCGAGGATTTGATCGATTGGAGCTTTGTTTGGTGAATGATGTCGGGTGCAATCCGCGTCTTCACATTTACGAGCTAGCTACTCCATTTGATCTGAGGTCTCCCTCTGTATGTATGGTATTAGGGTCACCCTCCGAATACAATGGCTACTATGATATGATATGATATGATATGTTTACGGGCTCGTGTAGATTTACGATAACTCTTACACTTTTGATATACCTATATTGTACCTTCACATTCCCAATGCACCTAATCTGTATGACTTGTTTATTTCTCAAGACCTTATATGACTCGCTCTACTACCAAGATATATATTACATTGCTTTGATCATCGCACTCTCGTTCCGTCACCGGACTATGGTTCCATTCACGTCTTTGGGTTGTTATATGTTATTGGATTTGATTATGATATTCATGTTTATATGACTACGATTACTACGTATGATATGGATGTATGCGATATAAGATTACATTATTATCGATGATATGCTATCTTACTATTATGTGATCCTTTGATGTGTCTGGTAACCGTGCTTGTGTGAAATCGATTGTTGATCTGTTTATCTTTTGTACCTCGTTCAGTTAATCTCGTGGACTATGATTATCTGATAGTTTCCTTATCTGCTTGTTGTTGACCTGCCATGTTTACATTTCGGTTTATGCTACGGTTTGATTGGGTAAATGGTTCAACTTGTGACGTCTGGTTTGTTAATTTGTTTAGTTGCCCTGCTATGTCTTTAATTCATCTAATTATATCTTCATACTGTATTCCTACTTATTACGTGTGACTGCCATGTGTTGACTGATGTTAGTACTTCATTTATTGTAATCTGGTTATGTTTTCAATTAAGAGTTTTGACACGTGTGAATTGCCATGCTCATCGATTTATTTATTGCTTAGCTTTTACGTAGATATCTGTTTGGCTTGTATGTATTTTGATTTCTGAATTGTTTGTATGCCATATATGTTGTGTGGATGCTATGCTGCTATGTTTACTTATGTTTGAGTTCTTGTATATCGGATTGTATGTGCTTGTTTATATGTCATCTATGCTCTGCCTTAACCTTCTCTCCTTGTTATCTGCTCGTTTTGGATATCAGTATAATTGTGTTCTGCGGGATCCTCTTGGACTCATTACTCTCATTTCGCTATGACTTTGTTATCCGTTCCTTTGTTTCATTTGCATTTGATTTTGTTTAGCTTTAACTTTGTTATATCATTCACTTGGGCTTTTTAAGCTCGGCCGCATTTCTTTTCTGCGGGGTTTTAGGTTTGAAGATGGGCTTTGATTGGGTGGGAGTTGGATTATCAGGTGGACTAACCTAGTTACCTTATTATTTAGATATGTTTTGGCGGGCTTTTGTTTTGAGATTTCATTTATTCTAACATTTGGATTTTGAAATTTCCTTGTAAATCTTTGGTTATTATGACTTGGTACATTATTATTTAAAGACTTCGCTTAAAATTTTACTTGTATGTTACGATATGACACGGTGTGACACTTCTACCCTTGTCGGGTTGGGGTGTTACAATTATAGTATCGAGCTAAGGTTTCGTCTTGTTGACCTTAGGATTGACTGTGAGGATTGGGTAGACATTAGGCTTCCGATGCATTCGAGATATATTCGATTCCTCTTGATTGTCGTTCGGTTTGACTTGATAATCCTTTATCTTCCTTTGTTTTGCTCTTCTTCTCTTAGCATTTGATTTTATTATTTTGTCTTAGCACATCCGTTTGTTGATCGTTAGATGGAGACTACCGTGGGCCAGAAGATGATGGTGCAGCTGCGTTCTTTGCTGATCCACTGTCTTGGAGAGGTTCGTGAAGCGAAGCCCCTTTTGGCTGCCGTCTTTGTTGGAACATCGGGATCTTTCTTTGGAGGAAGTGGATGAATCAACCAAAGGCCTTGCAGCGAAGACAAGATTCAACGGTGGTGAGAAGGTTCATCTACTTCATATGATTTGGGCGCGACTTGTGTTACCCGATTTGTTTGTCATGTGTTTGTGGCGGTTTGATATTTTGCTATGTGATTTTGATCGGCATTGCTCTTCCTTGATTTGTTCGAACTTCGGTTTGAATCGTGAGCGTCATCTTTTGGCATTTGGTAATATCTTAGTTTTCTTTTGAATCTTGATGTGAGTTATGAGGAACCGTTTCTGCTTAGTGGTAGCTTCTCTCCTTTGTGGTATGGTAAGTTGTTTGATGTGTTATATATTCACTAGAACAAAAAGTGGATTTGGCCGCATCGAATATGTGTGACGATATACATATAGTCACACATGATTTTCGACCGTGTGTGACTAAAGGTGCCGCGACCATAGGTACTCTATGGTCGCGTGTTTGACTTTTTAGTCTCTATTGCAAAAGAGTAACCAAAACCGTAACATGTGTGACTAATTAGGTACAAATTTTGTAGGATTAATCCGTATTCGTGACCATAAACACTGTATAGTCACATGAAGCATGTTTCTTTTGGGTATTTAGTCACATACAATTAAGCATAAAGTGGCCAAAAGTGTTAATAAGTGTGACCATATGTTGTTTAAGGTGAAGAAATATGTCTTTTGTGTGACTATTGATCATCCAATGGCCACTTGAATTTTATGTTTGTGTGGCCTTTTGTAACATTTAGTCACACAAAGCATGTTTGTTTTGTGTATTTAGTCACATACAATTAATCATAAAGTGGCCAAAAGTGTTAATAAGTGTGACCATATGGTGTTAAAATGAAGAAATGTGTATTTTGTGTGACTATTGATCATCCAATAGCCACATGAATTTTATGTTTGTGTGGCCTTTTGTAACATTTAGTCACACAAAGCATGTTTCTTTTGGGTATTTAGTCACATACAATTAATCATAAAGTGGCTAAAAATGTTAATAAGTGTGACCATATGGTGTTTAAAGTGAAGAAATGTGTGTTTTGTGTGACTATTGATCATACAATGGTCACATGAATTTTATGTTTGTGTGGCTTTTTCTAACATTTAGTCACACAAGCATGTTTCTTTGGGTATTTAGTCACATACAATTAATCATAAAGTGGCCAAAGTGTTAATAAGTGTGACAATATGGTGTTCTGGTGAAGAAATGTGTGTTTTGTGTGACTATTGATCATCCAGTGGCCACTTGAATTTTGTTTTGTGTGGCCTTTTGTAACATTTAGTCACACAAAGCATGTTTCTTTGGGTATTTAGTCACATACAATTAATCATAAAGTGGCCAAAAGTGTTAATAAGTGTGACCATATGGTGTTTAAAGTGAAGAAATGTGTGTTTGTGTGACTATTGATCATCAAATGGCCACTTGAATTTTATGTTTGTGTGGCCTTTTCTAGCATTTAGTCACACAAAGCATGTTTCTTTGGGTATTTAGTCACATACAATTACTCATAAAGTGGCCAAAAGTGTTAATAAGTGTGACCATATGGTGTTTAAAGTGAAGTAATGTGTTTTGTGTGACTATTGATCATCCAATGGCCACATGAATTTTGTTTTTGTGTGGCCTTTTGTAATATTAGTCACACAAACATGTTTCTTTTTGGTATTTAGTCACATACAATTAAGCAAAAAGTGGCCAAAGTGTTAATAAGTGTGACAATATCTTTGTTTAAAGTGAAGAAATGTGTATTTTGTGTGACTATTTTTCATCCAATGGTCACATGAACTTTTAGTTTGTGTGGCATTTTGTAATATTTAGTCACGCATCGAATTAAACAAAGAGTGACCAATAATGTTGATAAGTGTGACCATATTATGTGAGTGCATCTTTTAGTCACAGGGTTACTACTGCTAGTACTAAGTACTGCTGGAGGAGCAGAGTTAATACTGCTAGTACTAAGTTAGTACTGCTAGAGCAAGTTATTACTGCTAGTACTATGTTAGTGATGCTGGAATGAGTATATATATATAACAAAATTAAAAACAAAAAGCAATTTCAAATTGAATAAAACTCGAGTGTATATAACAGAATCAAATATAGAATTGTAATGTACATAATCAAATTCTCAACTACCATAATTTCTCTATTCTTGCATGTGATCTATACGCTTGTTCCTTGTCTAGATTACGGAAGAGACTTGTGTACTTTCATCCATAGGCGCAAGCGAGGCGATCGAGATCTGATGTCGACAAGCAAATATAGAAAGTATAAGAACAAGGATGTTGAAACTGAAATGACTAATGTCAAGGATGAAAAACTGCAACCATGTTTGACAATTCACCTCTAACATCTTCAATAACTTATGATGATATCATGTAAAGATATATAATTTGGATGGTCACTATCGTATATGAAAATTTGTAATAAACAAACTAACAGGTATCTGGAGTAATGCAGGAGCACCAACCTGTTCAGTTTAGCTGAGCCATTGTCATCTATCCTTGAAAATTATTTTAGACCAGGAAATGAAATGACAATGTCTTGATATGTTAGCAGGTTTGCATTTAAACTTTTTAGGAATTTGTCGTCACACCGCCAAATGAGATTGAAAGCAGGCACAACCTAAACAAACAACAATCAATTCAAAACTACGTAAGAAAGATGCTCTAGCAACTAATTTTATAACAAAAGCTACATTTGCTAAAAATTGTGGGCTTACATTGTATCTTCACGATGGGCCGTATATGAATACATGTCTTTTGTCTCTCATCTTTGTGTAACAAAGCGCAAATGAAGATCGAGACTTTGTGAAGAGGTCCATAACTACAAGTGTTGAAGAAGTACCTAGTGCCCACCATGGTACATAAGTACAACCCATAGGCAATCGCATACAAAATTTCCATCGAGTTATTTTTATGCAAATCTATTAGCGGAAAAAAGTATATACGATTTAGGATCTTCTGATTACGGGTAGTGAATGGTTCGATAACACCGTCCACATTTAGCTGCGAGAACCTAATGGCGTGATCATAGGTAGCAGTTGCCAAAATAGCGATAGTTTGTTGAGTCATTGCTTAATCCTGTTAAACATCAAATAAAAATAGTAAGTTATCAAAAAAAATCTAAGGCGCTCAAAATATGAAAACACACGAACCAAAAATCATGCGATCCTTTGCACTTGTGTCAAAGGAAATTTGTGTGATGAACAAAACACTAACACTACCAAAATTAATTTGTGTAAGCAGATGGTGGGTACGCTAGTTCGAGCAATTGCATACATGTGTTTATTCAACTCACTATCTTCCTCTTTGATCTCATTCATCAACCAAAATGAACACATATGCAATGAGAAATCGTAATAATGATATCAAATCAATGGGACACAAATTTGATTACGCATTCGATGGGCTAAGCGGTTTGACGTTCAGTACTAAGAATTGAGTCAGTGACATACTATACCTTTGTTTGATTTTCATTGTTTTCTAGGGTAACTTTCCAACCTGCATAATCATGCCCCTGCGGCTGTTGTTGGCATGTGGCACCGAAGAATGTGTGGCATCCCGGTTGAGCATAACTGAAACAACAACAGGAATGACTATATCAGTATCCATAGTAGCAGAAACGAAAAAGCATTTGAGAGGAAGAACAGAAGCGGTACTCACGATGCAATGGTATTCAACTTGCAATGGTATTCAAATCCACCAACTTTCATCACAACCTATCATTCTACTATAACGATAAGACCCTTAATACCGGTGGATCAAGAAGAAATTAGTATCAACTAACTTGCATTATTAATAGAAAACATCTTGACCGCTCAAAAAGCTTTTCAATGTGCGAAGCGCTTTTACGAGGATATAAGTGTTTCTCTAACAACGATGAGGCTGCTAACATGTGCTTTTAACGATTGAAAATCCTCTTGACCGAATAAGTTCCTCTTCATTGTATGCATTGCCTGCGCCTCTGCATCAGAAGTTTCTTGACCAAATCGGTAACCATTGCCTTATTTCATTCAAAATACAATTTGTATCAACTACAAATCAATCCATCTCATTCAACTTAGCATATTTAAGATTGCAATACCAATACAACTATTAGCTTGCCCAATTTCATCGTGGGTTATTATCGTCTAACACGTTAAGCATTACACATACAACCATGATGCGAGATAAAAATGTATTACATCAAGCGAGAGATGGAACATGTATTAATATCACAGTTCGATAAATAACAATAGCATAACGGAGACGGACATAACAAAGGCGGGAAAAATGCAATGGCTAATGTGATTCTCAAACTACGAACAACCACAATAACATAACAAAGTCGGTTTCATCATTTTCCTTAAGGTTACAAGCAATATTATGGAAATTTTAACTTTTGAACCTTAGCAAAACAAGCTATCACAAATCTTGTAACAAAAACATGTAATACTACTAATTAAACATGTAATGAGAGTTTAATCCATAAAATCGACATGTAATAAGCATCAATTTTAGCGGATCGATGTTACAAGGTTATATACACTTGGGTCCACAAAACCCTAAATTTGAAAATCACCAAAACATGAAATTGACCAATGAGCGCCTCAAATTGGTTACGAATTGAAGATATAACACGTTAAAATATCAGTTGTTGATCAATGGACTTGAAATTGGGAGCAACGATGGTGAATGGTTCGGGCTAGTGGTGGTTGTTGACTTGAGAGGATGAGGAGAATACAAATCACAAATTGTTGAATGGTTTTGTGATTGGCAATGGAGTCGGAGACATTAGAGAGAATGAGAAAAAAATATAGAAAAGGTCAAAAGGATAAGTGTGGTAACTGGGTGAATTTTAGGGGCAATAGGAATTGGAGGGACTATGAAAATTTTGGGGAAATTTTAGGCGGGTTTCATGAAATTTTGGGGAATTGAATGTATTGGTCACATAACCAATGTTTTGAAACCCGGGTCGACCCGTCGGGTTAACCGGTTGGACCGTTCTTGAAAAAAAAGCAGGTCAAAATAACCCGGTTTCTAAAACCGTGTTAATGGTTAAACCATGGGTTTTAGTGACCGGGTCGACCGGTTCTCAAAACCCGGCGAGTTTGGTTTTTAATTTTATATGAAAACGGGTTGACCGGATTGACTGACAGTTAACCGGGTTGACCGGCGATCGAACCAGTTGACGGTTTTTAATTTTAAAATGGAAATCGGGTTGACCTTGGCGGTCTGACCGGTTGACCCGGTGACCGGTTACTCGACCGGGTCGATTATAAACCCGGTTTTCAAAACATTGCACATAACTCTTATAATGTGGCCATAAACATAATTTAGATACACACTTGTTTAGAACTCGAGACGGGTCAATTCGGGCCGGGTCAACTCGGGTTCGGGTCTATGTCATTTAAAACTTATATACTTTTGGTGTTTACATACAAATTATAAAGGAAAAATGAAATCGAAATGTTTAATGAGTTGAGCTGAGCCTTATATAAGTTCGACTCGAGTTATTGTTGAGTTTTCGAGCTTGTAAGTGATATAGCATATGTTTTATATATATTTTGTATGTAAGTGTACTAAGTGTAAATACTTTTTTATGAATGTATCGAGCTTATCGAGCTAAAGTCGAACCAAATTCAATTCTTAGGTTATATTTCAATTTTAATTTGTGTAAGAAAACACATCTTTACAAATAAATCGAGTTTTTCGAGTCAAGCTCAAGCCGAGTTCAAACTTTCTCGATCCGGATAACATGATCGAGAGGTCCTGGATACTTGCTTGCAGTGTATGCGTGACAAGCGGTATACACACCTTGGCCGGTGCAACCCATGCATGACCGCCTTGAATAACTTCAAATACAATTCATATAACCTTCACATTATAACTATACAACTACCAAGCTGGTGCAACCGATGCATGACCGGTGATAATGGCTAATTCACATGGGTCACAGGTCATGTGCATTAGGTTATCACTGGTCACATTCATTAATGGGTATTTGACATCATATGGGTCATATGCATGGGGTTATAGTTGCTTAGAGTGTTATGTTACGACACATCCATAACTGTTGACAATGAGTAATTAACATGGGTAATGGGTCATGTGCATTAGGTTGTAGTGGCTTATAGTGTCATATTATCGACCAATACATGACATGTGTGGATGACATTTCACATAATGTACTAGGATACGGAAATACAACGCATTCTCTAATTGATCGATTAAACTTGACTTGTTTGTAATCATGTGCGCATAAAGCGAAGGTTTTGGCAAAACTTCAACATATCTCCTTACGTCACACCTTATGTGAAAAATCCATATGGTGGAAAAGCTAGACCAGCGTGTCTTTTAATCACCGATTAATTATGCCTATACCGATTACAAGTTACGAAATCGATCAACCATTGCCGATTCGTGAACTTTGTAACCTTGCTTATATATAAACTTAAACAACCTAGTTAATTTTTAAATATTTTTGTACCTTTAAATTTTAATATTTATAAGACTAAATAATATTTATACATATTGATTTTATTATTATGTTTAAATATTTTTAATGAAATTTAATTATTGACATTCCCTCCCACCCAAAGTTGGTTTCCGCTTTCATTTTTAGTGCGGTTCCTCCCGATTTTGGACTCATTTCAAATATTAGATCCAATAATCTTTTTAATCGCATTATCTCCATCAAAACCGTCCGTCTCTGTCATTACATATCGATCATTAACAATAATTCTTTGCCTCTCTCGGCAAGCTATCGATCACGACTACCATGTTATCGTGTACGGATCGGTCGGATGAAATGGAAAGTGGGTAACGTTCTTTATTGTAATACCACAACCCTACATCATAAAGGTAATCAATTTTCATCTAATTACGTATATAGTGCGACTATGTGGTTTGTTGAAAAAATGAATTCCCAGTAAATAGCAATTGAGATTTTAAATGACTTAGGATTTTTTCATAACTATTTATTTGCATCATGGGGCTATTGCGGTTCTAATTTTATGATAGTTTGTGTATGATACGGGTTTAAGTGGACATTTAAGTTTTCAAATGTTCCATGTTGGAGTCCACCTTGCATCTATTTATTATCTATATAGTGTCGATATATACTACCTTGTTTATCTATCTTGATTTTGGAGCGAGGAGCGGAAGGACATGGCTTTCGGGGGATCATATAAAGAATCACGATGAACAGTTAAATGTTTGCGTTAACCTCACTAAATTAGTAATGAAACTATATATCCTTTTGATTAATTGTAAGTGGGCCTATTATCTATGCTAAATCAACTTTTACGTTTGAATATATGCGAATTCAATAAAAGAAATTGTGTTGTCACTATGCTTTTGGCTTTAGCTAGATAAATTTTCATTGTTAACATCATACATCTTGTTCAAATCATTGTCACAAAGAGGAAGAATTATGTGTATATGTTTATGTCAACTTTTAATGTTGAATTGAGTTTGGTGGCCAACCACATACTTAAAAGCTTTTGTACCTATAGATAGTTGAAAGTAGTTTGTTAAAATAGAGTGAGATGAACTTGTAAATAATATTTTACAAGTAATGAAGTAATAAGACTATGAAGCCTCGGTGAGAACAACTATAAGTTAGATCTAATTTATAGTCGGATCTTGTTTTGAGATGATGTTGAACTATGTTGCTTGCGGTTTTACACTAGCTTCTTCATGTGGTTTACCTAGTCTTATTTTCTTTGGTTCTAGGGCGTACATTCCTTGTGGTCCATGGTTTTAATTAGGTCAAAGGGTGTACAAGCTGTGTTGATAGTGATAGTGTTGCGATTCCTTTCTTTATGTTAACATTTTTTGGTATAAATTTTGTGCTTGAATCTCTAAATCGCATTATAAGTGCAATTCTTTATATTTTCTTCATTAAGGCTTTTGTGTAGTTATGCTTTTACTTGTAGCCTTTGGTGGAAGATGGTTGAAAATAGTTAGTGGCTCGGCGTTTATTGACAAGAAAACTAGTGATTTGATAATTTTATGTAGTCCTTTGCAAGATACAAGTATCCGTGGCCTAAAAATCAAAATAGTTTTGAGATGGAATCGGGAAAATATGATATTGTGTAAAGGTATTCTTAAAGTCTGTAAATATTTGGTTTTCTTCTTGTTCGGGTAATATGTGTATCTTTAATGGGATCTATGATGATTGACATCTTTAGGTGAGACCATACACTTTATCATATTATAATTGGCGCACTGCGGAGTAATCCATGGTAATGTCCTATCATTTGGTAAGGTAATTTTTTTTTTAAGTTGAGATTGACTATAAAACTATGATTTTACTAACACTCTGTACTTATAGTTGTATACTTTTATTGTAGGTGGATTCAGATCATACGGCAAAATATCTTCAAAGACATCAGTTTGTAAACAAGGATTATTTTCATATTTCAAAGGAATTCTGTTTGTAAACATGATATGAGAACCAAGAGCATGTGACCAATGTTTAAGAGAATATTTTGCAATTAAAGAAGAAAATTTGCATATTTGCTAATAAAAGATGATGACAGTTGCATAATTAAAGAAGAAAATTTGCATATATGTTCATTTGTTTTATGTAATACTAGAATACTAATCGAAGTCAAAAGTTCCATAGTGGCACCTTGCTTGAGCATAGTGTTTAACATTTCTTTGCTTTTGTCCTTGATAGTGGCCCTGTAACAAACTATTCTTGACTTCCTACTTAGTATCATATCTTTGTGAACCTAGGAGTTAGGATAGCGATGCTTTTCTACCATCATATCGGTCATACTTAGGATAGCCATATATTTACGCTATCGACATCGAAATTTGAGGTATTATGGGTCGATTCTTTATCGCATCTGGTCGGTTTATCGGTTTGTCAAGTGTTGGGTTGTATGTAGGCTGGTCATGGTTGTTATTGATTTGTCATGTTTTTTTCTCCGATAGCTAATGCTTGTTTGTTCTTTGTTGTAATTCTGTAGTGGATGAATCTCATACGAATCGGTTTTATCGGTTTGTCAAGTGTTGTTTTTAGGCCTAGTCGGTGTTGGGACAAATGTGATGAATCTCATATGGTACAACTATGGTTTGAGTCGATATTGTTTCCACTTGTTTGTGTTGTTTGTTGTAATTCTGTAGTGGATGGTTACAACTATGGTAGTCGATATTGTTTCCTTGTTTGTGATGTTTGTTGTAATTCTGTAGTGGATGGTTGTCTATTATTCTTGGGTCTCGCTTAGTTTGCATACTTATTGCCTTAGTTTGTTGTAATTCCCTTATTTCCCTTGTTGTACTCTTAGTTTGTTACTAATATTTTGTACATTGTGTTATGATTTTTAGGTCTAGCCATCTAGCCAACAAGAAGACTGTTACCATTTAGCCAACTGGAAAAGAGAAACTGTTACCATTTAGCCAAGCTGGAAAGAGAAGATTGTTACCATTTATTTCGGCATTCGGAAATTTAAACATTAGAGACTTTTTGTTTAGTTTATTTTTCTATCTATTCAACTTTAATATTTGGTTTACTTCGGCAATTGGATGTTCGACTTTTTGTTTAGTTTATTTGTAGAAAATTTTAGTCTTTTGATGTCTTTTTTTCCCCGTTTGACCCAAGACCGTTTGGCCCGTGCCCGTTTGGTCCGCGCCCGTTGGACCCGAATTTTAGAAGTCGCTCGTTTGGCCGTGCCCATTTGACCCGTGTCCGTTTGGCCGTTGCCGAACCGCCCGTCTTGCCACCTCTAATTAAAGGTGTTCTTTGTGATGGTTTTGTCTTTGGTTGTCATCATCCATGGTTGTATGATATGGGCGGTTTGTTTTTGTTATCGGACTTATAAGAACAATTATATCGGATATTGAATAGAGTTGCCTTGTATGCAACTTGATATGGGACTTGTCCATATCGGTGTGTGTTGCTTTTTCATTGTACAAAGTTTCCTTAATTAATACAAGTTCATCTTTGCACCCAAAAAATATATATATTTTGTATTGTGGTGCCTTATAAATAGAAAAGTTTAGTGGTTAAAATTTGCCGATTACAAAGTTAAGTCGGTAGGTTAGTTTCTTGGTTAAAATTGCCCGATACAAAGTTACGTCTGGCGGACCTAAGTTAAATCATTTAGTATTAGTAGTTACTACATTTATGAAAAGCAGAATAGTTTTTTATGTGACTATTGATAATCCAATGGCGCATCAAATTTATGTTTGTGTGGCCTTTTTTAACATTTAGTCACACAAAGCATGTTTCTTTTGGGTATTTAGTCACATACAATTAAGCAAAAAGTGGCCAAAAGTGTTAATAAGTGTGACCATATGGTGTTTAAGGTGAAGAAATATGTCTTTTGTGTGACTATTGATCATCCAATGGCCACTTGAATTTTATGTTTGTGTGACCTTTTGTAACATTTAGTCACACAAAGCATGTTTGTTTTGTGTATTTAGTCACATACAATTAATCATAAAGTGGCCAAAAGTATTAATAAGTGTGACCATATGGTGTTTCAAGTGAAGAAATGTGTATTTTGGTGACTATTGATCATCCAATGGCCACATATTAAGTTACGTGACCATATGTCTTGGATTTTGGCTACACTTAAATAATATGTGTGACCAAGCGTTTAGTGTGACCATATATGGCATTTGGTCACGATGTTAGTAGTAAATGTGACTATATAGATTAGCTTTTGGCAAGCTAACACAAACTAAACTTTAAACACACATATTAACTTACGTGAACATATGTCTTGGATTTTGGCTACAACAACGAATGTGTGACAAAACATTTAGTGTGACCATATATGGCATTTGGCCACGGTGTTCAAGTGTGTGACATATATTTGTCCTTTGTTTATATGTATATCGTGACTAATGCTTCAACCTTACTTTTCATTTGTCACTCATTCCAATATCGAGATGTGGCTAAAGAGTTGGCAAAACATATCAGTCACCCTTAAATAATGTGTGACTAAACTTGACTCTATGATTTAGACACACAAAAATTACTTCATGTGACTAACGCATCAAGGTTACTTGTATTTGTCACGCGTTCCAAATTCATATGTGGCTAAATGATGCGAAACAAAATCACGGATACCTTTAGCCACAATGTTCAATTATTATTGGCGTCTGATTCTAATGGTCACACAATTAAAATTTTCATGTGTGACTAATTAGTAAATGTTGTCAATTTTCGTACCTTGACCACACAAATATGCGAATGTGTGACCGTTCCATTTCGACCATGCGTGACCAAATCCGTTTTTGTACTAGTGTGCAAGTATTATGGCCTGATCAACGTGATAATACCAAGATCATATAATTTGAACTTATTGGAATCATCTGACGTTTTGGGAAATGCACGGGGTTGATGCGTGAATGGAATAAGGCTTATATCCGTTATTTGACACTCCTCATGTTTGTTTGGAATTTTGTACCTCTTTGTGAGATTCTGCACGATATACATTACGTGTAAGATTTATGCGCTTTGAAATTGATCAGTATGACTGTATGAAACCATGGATTGCTACGTGCGCTTAAGCGGATGCGTCTCTGTGTACCCTACGACTTCAATTTTCGAGGACGAAAATTTTCTTTAGAGGGGAAGAGTTGTAAAACCCTAAAATCTCAAATCGCGTAATATGATAATTTTGCCCTCCAACTTAATACTTACCAACTCGGGAAGCACGTCAACATCATTTAACAAGTTATATGATTAACAATAAATCCCACATTATAAAAATAATAAACTTATGATATACATTAAAAGAACTTGAATAAATAAACTCTAAGTAATACATAAACACTACAACTTGTACAAATTAATCTAGACTTGAAAAGGGACTATGTACATGATTGATATGTTAACTTGGAAAGTTGAGAATGTGTCTTTGGAAGCCCTAAATGGACGGCCACATCAAGGCCAAAATCACTCATCATATCAATTCAAATCAACCTCATTTATCTCATTTTCCTTTCATTTCAAAACACCAAGAAAAACCTAAGTCCTTTTCTCTACATCACATAGTGGCGGCATCATTATTTTCTCTCATTCAATCCGAAATTCATACAAACCAAGGTGTTCCAAGGAGGCTTGTGATTGTAGGTGATCGTCTAGTGGGGGTCGTGATTTTGTTTGGGGCGAATAGGAAGCTTGGTCATGGGTCTTATATTTGGCCGTGGGTTTTGATTAACCAAGAGGAGGATTGGTTTGATTTTGTAGTTTAATTCTTGTTTCTTATCTCGTACACGCTACAAGGGTAACATCTCGTCATCTTGAATCTCTTCCTTTTGTTTCTTTGTTCAATTCGTGGCTTTAAATGTTAACTAGGGCTTGTAATATGATAAAAATGATCACATAAAATCATAAGTAGTTTGTTACATGAAATGATATTACATAAATACATAAAACCTAATCTCTATTCGAATGGGGTATATAATATGAATACGAAATTGATTTTGAATCTTTCATATAAGTCGAATGATACGTGTTTTGATTAAGGTTTAATGAGTTATGATTATATGTTTACGTATATGATAAATGGAAGTGTTAACAAATGATTAACGAGGTGTTTTGATTTAATCATGGGCGTACAAAAATGGATTTGGGAAGGGTGGTTGAATTGAATCTAATATCACATAAGGTGTCTTGTAATCTTGTATGTCGAGTTAATATGGTTTAAAGCAGTTTGTTAATCTTAACCTAAAACTAGGGTTTTGTAATTACTTGATTTAATAAAGTTAAGGGGTTATTCGTGAATTATGAAACTTGGTGGTTTAACTTGTTAATATAGTAACTAAATGGATTTAATGAGTAAAATGAGTAAGCTTACTATATTTACACTTTTAACCCTATACTTTGCAAAATTGACATTTAAACCTTAAACTTTTGTAACTTGTCATAATTGATCCTTGAAGCATTATAATACTCATTTTCATAAATTAACTTGAGATAAGCAACTAAACCTGCTAAATATGGAAACCTGCTATTTTTAGAAAGTTACTAATTATGGAAATCTGCTATTTCTGGAAAGTTACTAAAAATAGAAACCTGCCTAAAATAGAAAGTTTCCTAAAATAGAAAGATTACTAAAAGTGGAAACCTGCTAAAAATGGAAAGCCGTCTAAAATGAGTAATCCGACTTTAATAAGCGTTATCCAACTTCATATAGGTTTCGGACGGTAGATTGATTCATCGTGTGACCTTACTTTCCTATTTTGCTCGCTTGAATAAGGCGAGATATTCTATCCTTTTTCGGTAAAGGATTTCTCGACTTTTCAATCCTCGACTTTACTTTACTTATGATATTCCTTTGCTATGATTTCCTTATGCTATGATCCTTCGATATGATTCCGACATAATCCTTTGATATGATTCCGTTCGCTATGATATTCGTTTGTTATGACTATGAACTTCTGATTATGAACCTTTGATATGAACCTTGGATATGAAACTTTGATATGACCTTGATATGAAACGGTGATATGAAACTTTGATATGAAATATGATATGAACCCTTATGATATGATATGAATATGCTTTGACCCTTGATTTGATACAAGAGCAAATATGTTTCCTAGTCGGAAGGTAACGACCATGTCATTGATGCTGCCGATGGCATGACTCCGGTGTGCGCAGTGATGTTGCACACCTTCCCATTTTGATTTGATTATGAGCTCACTATATGTATATGATTTGGCCATTATATGTTTTGGGGCGTATGGATGCATCCTAGATTTGATTTGTTTAGAGTTTGATCGATTGGACTTTGTTTGGTGAATGATGTCGGGTGCAATCCGCGTCTTCACATTCTGAGAACTAGCTACTCCATTTGTTCTTGAGGTCTCCCTCCTATTATGTATGGTATTAGAGGTCACCCTCCGAATACAATGGCTACTTATGATATGATATGATATGATATGTTTACGGGCTCGGGTAGATTTACGATAACTCTTACACTTTTGATATACCTATATTGTACCTTCACATTCCCCAGCGCACCATAATCTGTGTGACTTGTTTATTTCTCAAGACCACTATATGACTCACTCTACTACCAAGATATATATTACATTGCTTTGATCATCACACTCTCATTCCGTCACCGGACTATGGTTCCATTCACGTCTTGGGTTGTTATATGTTATTGGATTTGATTATGATATTCATGTTTATATGACTCACGATTACTACGTATGATATGGATGTATGCGATATAAGATTACTGTTGTCATCATCGATGATATGCTATCTTACTATTATGTGATCCTTTGATGTGTGCAGTAACCGTGCTTGTGTGAAATCGATTGTTGATCTGTTTATCTTTTGTACCTCGTTCGGTTAATCTCGTGGACTATGATTATCGATAGTTTCCTATCCTGCTTGTTGACACGCCATGTTTACATTTCGGTTTATACTACGGTTTGATTGGGTAAATGGTTCAACTTGTGACGTCGGTTTGTTAATTTGTTTAGTTGCTTTGCTATGTCTTTAATTCATCTAATTATATCTTCATCTTGTATTCCTACTTATTACGTGTATTGCCATGTGTTGGTGATGTTAGTACTTCATTTATTGTAATCTTGGTTATGTTTTCAATTAAGAGTTTTGACTGTGTGAATTGCCATGCTCATTGATTTATTTATTACTTCCGCTTTTACGTAGATATCTGTTTGGCTTGTATGTATTTTGATTTCTGAATTGTTTGTATGCCATATATGTTGTGTGGATGCTATGCCCGCTATGTTTACTTATGTTTGATTCTTGTATGTACGGATTGTGTGCTTGTTTATATGTCATCTATGCTCTGCTTACCGCTCTCCTTGTTATCATTACGTTTTGGATATCGTATAATTGTGTTCTGGGATCCTCTTGGACTCATTACTCTCATTTCGCTATGACTTTGTTATCCGTTCCTTTGTTTCATTTGCATTTGATTTTGTTTAGCTTTAGCTTTGTTATATCATTCCTTTGGGCTTTTAAGCTCGACCGCATTTCTTTTCTGCGGGGTTTTAGGTTTGAAGATGGGCTTTGATTGGGTGAGTTGGATTATCTGGTGGACTAACCTAGTTACCTTATTATTTGGATATGTTTTGGCGGGCTTTTGTTTTGAGATTTCATTTTATTCTAACATTTGGATTTTGAAATTTCCCTTGTAAATCTTTGGTTATTATGACTTGGTACATTATTATTTAAAGACTTCCGCTTAAAATTTTTACTTGTATGTTCTGATATGACACCAGACTGTGACACTTCTACCCTTGTCGGGTTGGGGTGTTACATTATACCACACTTGTATCATCAGTTATCATCCCTAAACTTTCTCCCAAAACCTTTCTTCTACAAATCATTAAATCTTTCAACATGGTACGCTGCTGGTGTGGTAAACAAGCTATAATTCGCACTTCATGAACCTCGGCCAACCCAGGGTGTCAATTCTTTGGTTGTCCTGATGAAGTAAGTGTGTCTTAAGATTTATTGTATTAGTTTGTTTTCACAAGTAGAAAAGTACATTGAAACAATGGTGGTTGTTTAATGACTTGCCATATTCATGATAGGGGTCTTCTTGTCAGTGGATAGGATGGTATGATCCAGAAATGTGTTCTTGTTCAAGAATGATCATACCAGGCTCTTTGAGGAGGAGAAATGAGCTTGGGACAAGATTAGAAGCTGCTCAAGGTGATGTGTGAAAGTGGAAGATTTACCTGGTGCTCAGTTGGATATTGTTCTTGATTGTTTATGCACTTGCTTAACTTTTTAGCTTTAATATATGATGGCCGTATTTTGTGTTATGTGGAAATGTAATTACTTGTTAGGCCATCATGGTAGCATAACAACCTTGACCAAACTATTATGTAGTATGTTCTAACTTTAGATTCTCTTAATGGAATGTTTCATGTTTCCCCATATTTAAAATGGTAGTAACTTTGTCTCCTAGATGGTTATGAATTTTGTTTTTTTGCTGAGTTTACCTTATGTTTATTGATAACATCAAATAGTCCTGATTTTCTAAGTGTTAATTTACCCCTTTATCATCACATTTTGAGTAAAATGCTAGTGAAAACATCCTTATTCCTTACTATTTCATTTCGGGACCTATTTTATGGAATGAAGCGATGGTTGGCGTTTTCAAGCCCATAAGATGAAGTTATCTCTTAATTACAGGCGTAACGAGTGATGAAGTTACGGACGTAACTATGATATGAAGACTACGGCGTAACCCTCAGCTCGAGGTTACGCCCGTAACAACAGATAAAACATCTAAATAGCGAAGACTACGGCGTAACCCTCATTTCGAGTTACACCATAATGAAGAAATACATATGATTTGCAAAGGCTATGGCGTAACTGATTTCGGGTTACGCGTAACCATGGATAAGCACAAAGATTGAAGAGTTCTGGCGTAACTACCTAATATTATTCGCCGTAACTAGTATCGAACCTATAAATAGTCGAAGGTTTCATCATTTGTAATCATCTCTCTTTTCCCAAACCTTCTAGGGTTTGGGAGATCAAACTCAGAGAAGAAGCATGGCTTAGGAGCATCGAATAACGAAGTCCTCGTCTCACGATTTCTATTGTATTCGAGTTTGAATTCCTTTATATTTTCTAGGACTTATTTTATGATTCATGTTATTAATTGAAGTTCGTATTATGTTATTGATATTCTCTTTAATTCTTTATAGACATTGCTAGTCTTATCATAGATCGCTAGTCTTGGTAATATTTGGTAGTATCTAAAGGGGTGAGATATGACCAGCCGACCCGATCCCGTTGTGACAACTCACAATTTGGTCATTTCTCAAGTTTCACTATTTTATCATTTATCGTGAACTAGATTTACGAGCATCAAATTCACGTAACCGTAATGGTTTAGCTGTAAATTCATGATCATATCATCGAGGTCATTTCATATAGACTAAGTTTAGTCTACATTTCATTAACATCATTTTCATCATATTAGTTCATGCATGGTTTTGCATTTTACATTAAACATATAATTTCATATTAAATAAGCGTTATCGCGTAACTAATTATTTTGAAACAATTGATCCATTACTTCCAAAATTATTACAATATATTTTTATACTCATATTAAGTTTATAAAATAATATTATGAGTTTACCTAGTGTTTTAAATTTATTTTGTAACTAAATTGTTGTATTTATATAATTCTGACGTTTTCTTAAATTCGACCACGATTATTATTATATCACTCAAATTTTGCAAGAAATGTATTTTATAATTTTATGACCTAAATATATTTTATCTTGACGGTGAAAATTTATTTCTATCCAACGCTACCCTAAATATTCAAAAGTGACTCCAACTTATCATTTAACCTCATTTAACTTCACAAATCTTACACTTATACTAATAAAAAAAAATACAAAAGGGTATGACTACACCTCCGCATGTCGACAAGGAGGATGAGTCTAAAGATATTGCAAATATCTCTAGTTACTTGTAATATACTATTAACTAAACACAACTTCACTTATTCATTTGTATAATACAAGATCAAAATTTCTTTCTCTTTCTCTTACAAAGCCGTGACCAAGGAGACCAAAGGAGGATCATCATATAATTTTCAAGACAAGTTTATTTAAACACTAGTATCACTTGTTGTATAGGTTTTGCAATAAAACCTCAAGTGATTAGGAAAAACCCTTTGTCCTTAAACCTCATCATATTTCTTGTAAGCATTCATATTCATATTTTATTTCACATTCATTATTATGGTCATATCATTTTATTTGAGAAACATGCAAGTTATGTGATGTTTATACCACTTTTAAGGTTTTAAGTGTTAAATATATAATCCATCCTATAATTACTCCTTGTTATATATTAGTTTGGTGATGCCTAGGAACCCATGACACCCTAAGAAGGTGTATGGTAGGATTAGAATAGCTTGAGTTGTTTTGAATGGGTTAGAATAGGTTTGTGCGAGAAAAACTCATTTGACAAGTTTGCAAAAGGTTCTGTCCTTATTTTCAAAATCGGAAAATCCGACAGTAGATAAAATTTTTGGCCTAGATATTTAGAAAATATACTTTAAAAGCGAAACCGTGGCCGCTTGAGCGGATTAAAGCGGAGTTATAACGAAGAAGTTATGAACTTTTCAATTTGGCGAAAAATATAAATTTACGAAATTTCACCAAGCAATATTTATTTTGTGCGAGTCAAAAATGAAGCAGGGCGTTGTAAATTATGTCGACTTGTCAAAATATGTTAGTATACTTTGATACAAAGCTAAGGATCTTTAAAGCGTAGAAAGCGGTTTGTAACGACTAAATTATACACGTTTACAAAAGTTGCCGTAACTTTTATCATATAAGAAAAACTATCTTTATTTCTAATAGACAAGTTTTGCGGCAAAACTAGTTACCAAGTTAAAGGTTGTTTTAACATTGATTTAGAACTTTTCATAAAGTGAAGTCTTCTAGTAAAAGTGAAATGCCAAGTATACTTTCCAAAATGTCCGATCGTTTGATTAGCGGAGTTGTAATGAATTAATTACAGTCGCTTAAACTTTCTTAGAAAAACCATCCTTAAACTATATTTTGGGACATAAGTACCATACTTAACCGTTATTTTTCTTTATGTTCAAGACCTCTAGGATAGAAACTCATGTACTAAAACTTTGAGATAATCATACAAGCTTCCCAAAACCGTTGAGTTTGTTTCCTAACGCTCGGCGTGTACCATTTCGACTAGCTTTTAGAGGCCGTTTTGTCACTTTCATGGATATTTCAATGACATTATTTCTACGACGAAAAGTTATATTCTTTTAATAAATCACTATATGATTATCGTGGGATATCATTTCAACATAAATACACGTAAAGTAATTTAAAATGGTCAAGGCGTTAAAAGATTATTTTTCGACGAAAAGTATTGTTTTCAAAAATTCATAAGTGGTATAAATATCATCAATTGCATTCATAGCATTACATCATGACTTATTACATATCATATCATTCATAATAGGTCGGTTTAGAGAATCACGCTACATTTCGATTGTATCCACTTTTGTCATCATAATCATTGCAACGGTGAGTTTTCATAGCCCGATTTTATTCAAGTTTTACATTATTTCAAACCTACGGGGAGAATACATTGCACATCATTTTTATTACGATACCAAGTATATCAAATTCATTACATTGCTTAAGTTACCTCATTGCCGGTTAAATGTCCCATTTCATAAACATGAACCGTTAATTTCATAGAAGCGTGGGTGAGTGGATAGATCTATCGAGTGACACCTCCATCCGGGTTGGCGATTCCAACCGGACGGATGCATTTCATTTCATAATCATTATTTGAGTTGTTTGGCAAAACACTCTGTTGAGCGAACATCATAATCGGTCAAGCTTGGTGTCATGTGCTTAAGCAATTGTATCATTTTGTGACATCATTGTCATACATAATTTATACTTGTGGTAGTCGTATTAACATTTACATAAACTCTATGAACTCACTCAACCATTGTGTTGACACTTTTAGCAATGTATTTTCGGGTAACTAAGGCATTCACTTCATGGCATGCATGTGGACATATCATAGAGTCGAGGGTGACGCGTCTCACATGGGATTTATATACTTTAAAACATCGTTTGACTTGTACCAAACTTACTTTCCACATAGTAACTTTCATTTGGGACCTATCTTTGTAACTCACGAATGTTTTTATTAAATCAAGCGATGTATTTTCCAAACGACACTTTAGGTCGTTCAATATAACTTGTGATTGTGATGTTATGACGATCAATCCCGAAATTCCATTCTGCTGCAAAAGCAGGTAATTTGGGGTGTGACAGCGATAGATTGCGGATATGGGAGGAATTGGCCATAATACAACCACTCTTCGTGTGCGAACTAACCAAATGATCACCTATCAAGTGGAGGTATTTAAGAGGTTAGGGGAATCTAAGCTCCTAACGGCGGGTTCCACCGACTAGATCTAGTAGATTTGGTACTAATAGTTGCTATTAGGTTGCAAGATGATCTCGGGTGTTTGTTCATCTTGGTGAGGAATCTAAGAACCATAGGCCATGAATTGACCAAAGGAGTGCGGTGATAATTAACCACTATATTGAACCTTTATATCGAGAATCAATTCATATTTGTATTCTTCGTTAAACCCGTTTATCTATCTCTTTACCCTAAATTTACGGTGTCTGTGTGTGTGGAATAATAGCATATCGATGAATTACACCAAAATATTACCAATATCATTTCTAATCATCTTAGTTCTTTCAAGGTCACAACTCTCTTGGGACGATACTCGGATTTACCTAAGGCTTTACTACATCGATCGGGTTCTCGCCCGTTAGTATGTGTTTATCCTAAGTTATCTAAGTTTTATAAATACTAAAAGCGGGATGAAATAGCACATCATTTATGAAGATGGTTATGAATTTGGTTAGGTTTAACTTTTAATTGTCAACATTGTTATGAAGTATTGACTTTAGTTAGTTTGGCTTTATTACCTTATGTTTATGCAGATGGTTATCAATTTGGTTATGTTTGACTTTTAGTTGTCAACATTGTTATGAAGTATTGACTTTGGTTAGTTTGGGCTTTATTACCTTATGTTTATGCAGATGGTTATCAATTTGGTTAGGTTTGAATTTTATTTGTCAAATTCTTATGAAGTATTGACTTTGGTTAGTTTTGGCTTTATGCACATGTTTACTAAAGAGACACAACTTCTTCATCACCTCGAGACAAAGTTTGCGGTTGAAGGTGTTGCGATCCAGACTTTGCTATAAGAGGCAGATCCACACAAGATGCAAATTATGCACACAGAAGCTTGGTCAATCTATGAAAATACACAAACATAACATGGTTCGATAGATAATGCAAATGGATATAATTTCAAATGCATAAAATTTCTTACTTTTCAAAGCATGATAATTAGAGTTAGACACACACATATGTTTTTAGAGTACATAACTTGTCCATAGAGCATACTAAATGAAACATTGTCTAGTTCATTAACATAACAGAATTGACATATGGTGAGTCCATCATTCTTTCTAGCGCAGCCTGTTGCCTAGTCATTCTTCGTGCAGTAGGCTAGGATGAAATAGAAACTGCTTACACACCATTTGAATGGACATGAGATTGAGATTGTGATTGATCATGTTCTTTGGGATTGAGGCTGGGATTGATCATGTATGTTGGGATCATCGGTAGCTTGAACTTGACTTTTAGATTGAACACCGGACCTTCACCTTGTTTCTTTTTGCAACATCTTGACTACCACCAACACTGGACCTTTACCTTGTTTATCTACTGCAACTTTGTTACCTTTAGGATGTGATTTCTTTGCTGCAACCTTTTGAGGAACTTGTTTACCTTTTCCCTTAGCACTTGAACATTTTTGTCTAGGGCCAGTTTGACTACTTTGAGTTCCCCCATGCCCAAGGCATGTTTTTCAGTTGTGTAAAGCAATGCCAAAAACACTACACTTTACACTCTTGCAAGCCTTAGAAAACTTACCATTCTTCACAATCTCTTAAGTTTCAGGAGCTATCCTTACTCTTTTTTTACTTGTTGAGCTAGCCGCAGTTGTTTGAGGTTTTGGTTGAACAATTGTTGTGGGCACAGATGATTTTTTCCAATGCTCATTGCTAGTTATGGGCTGGACAATGTGTTTGTAGGTTGCTTCTCAAGTGTTAAGACAGCAACAAGGATTAGCCCATGTTTCCACAGCTCCTACTTGTTGTCCATTCAAAGCCATATTCTAATTGGTAGCAACAACATGTTTACATGGTAAACCTGTTATCTCCCATCTTCTGTAAGTACAAGACTTGTCTACAACATTATCTACACATTGGTCTCCCCATGGTCCACTAACCTGAAACTTATCTCCCTACCCATAGAACATTATACTTAACAAGCTCTTTCATAATATCATCTAACATGTGTTGTGCAGTTGGTTTTAGTGGCCCATTATTCCTTTCAATCACCATCAAAACATGCATTATTCTCTTCATACAGTATTCTCTGATGTATTCTAAGGCTGTAATAATTGGTTTGTTTATACCCTCAATTATTTTCCCATTAAACACTTGACACATGTTATTAAGTAACACATTAGAATGAGGTCTCGCTAAACAATACAAATAAAGTTGTACTACGTATACATTTCATAGTGTGTTAACATATACCACTTAAGTTACACAGATAGATGACTTACATGTGAAATGTGACTTTGAGCAATCGATTGGTGGTATCTTACTTAACCAAGTATGGGCAGGTTGACTAAATATCTTGAAAGCAACCATAGCTTTCTTAAACTGTACAATAATTGAGGCTGTTGCACATCTCCACAAATGGTCTTTGAAGGCCCTACCATTCAATTGAAGTTTCATATTCTCATGAATGCTTCTAAGACAAAATCTGTGCTCTACATTTGAAAAAACTTCTCTTAAAGCTGCAATGATATCCTGCACAAAATCACATATATTTAGTGTTTGTTTAAAAACAGAGGGACTTGAATTCAGTACCAGTTTGAGGGAGTACCTTTTGCACGTCACTAATAAAAGTGAAGATTGAGTTTGGCTCAAGTGCAAGATCATCGGATAAACAATGAAGAAACCAAGTCCATGATTCAATGTTTTTTGATCTACAAAAGCATAAGCTAATTGGTATATACCATTTTTGCTATCAATTCCTACAGCTGTTAGAAGTTGACCATTCAAAGGAATATCAATAGGAAAAGCATATATCCCTAACAACTGTCTCTAACAGGCTTTAAATCCCTCCTTTAATGCACCTAAACAAACATACATTCTCTTGTTGCAAGAGTATCATCTGCAGGCCGTTCCACATTCATCAGAACTGTTGTATTATGGTTTCTCTTATGCAACTCTTGAACATAATCTCTCAACATGGTAAATTATAGCTTGAATTTACCTCTAATGCATCTTAGTGCTATTCTTTTGGCCCTTAAAACCTTCTGCATCGACACTTGAAGCTCAAATTGGTTGGTAATTGATTATGAACAGACTTGACTGGAATCTGTGGATTGGTTTGAATTTTTTATGTTATTTTCTTTGAGATAAAGTTAAGGTAAAAAGCTCTGACCGCCCTTGATTGTAAACATGTTTGTTGATCATTATATTTTCTGACTATCCAAGGACCTTTTTCACCATCCATACTGACAAACAACACCCATGGGCAGAGTATTTGGGAAGGGTCATTTTTGCCTGTAATTAATGAATTTAAACCCCTTCTGGTTAATGGCCCTCTAGTTGGGCCTATACCCAGTCCAACACTTTTACTTGTGCCTGAAAGTGGAACAAAACCCACACATCTGACCCTTATTATTTCTTTGTCATTCTTTAGAAAAATCAACTCCCTTCAAGTTTCTATTGAATGATCTCTTACCCACTCTTTGACATGTTTTGCACTAGGAAAGTCTTGACCACGGTAGAAGAATGTGGTATAAACACCGGAATCATACTCTGTCCTAACCTTTGGCACCCCAGACTTACCTATGTCTGAGTCAGAAGCATAAGCAGTGTAAAAGGTATCATCATCCATCATAGGTAACTCATTTTCCAAATTCATGTCATCACTTATATTAGTAGATGTCCATGCATTGCCTAACTCAGTACTCTGACTCCCTTGGACCAAAGCAAGTTGTAGATCATTCTCCTGACAAATATTCTCTTCATTTTCCAGAATTGAGTCATCGCCTACATTGCCTAAGTCACTAGTCTGAGTCACTTGGAACAGAGTGACATCAACATTAGGCTCATTTTCCATGTTATTGCCATAAATAGGGGCTCTTCCTACTTTGTCTAAGTGCTTATCCTGAGTCACTTGGAACAGAGTCACATCAACATCGGACACCTCAAACCTGTTATTTCCATCAACAAGTGCTCTTCCTACTTTCTCTAAGTCCTTATCTTGAGTCACTCTGAACATATTAACCTCAAAATTATCAGGCTCCTGAATTGTATTGTCCTCATCAGTAAGTACTAATGCACGATCACTGTTATCAATAGGTTGGCTGGTAAAGGACATGTCAAGGGTAGAAAAAACAGGCTCAATGTTTGGAAACTGGCTAGATTCCCCAATACTATTGGCGTCCATAGGCAGTTGTGTTAGTTGCATAAAAGGCTCTACTATAGGATCATTATCAAGGTCATCTAAAGCCAATAGTCTACAACACGATTGGATAGCAGCACTAGCTACTTTACTACTTTGTTCATCCATCTCCCAAAATACAGTCTTAATAGACTGTGGGGACATTTTAGACAACTCTAACCTTGTCTTACCTATTTCAACATAAACATCTATCAACTTATGGTCTTTGACAATGTCTTTCAACAAATCAAGATTCACAGCTTCACAAAAACTAAACAAGCCATCATCCAATGAACTACCAGGCTTAATAAAGTAGTAGTAATTGGTTTGTCCTTTAGCATAACCGATTTCGGTCATGATAGCATGCATGTCATCAACAGATACCTCATTCATTTCAACATAATCAACTTGACATTCCTTACCGCCTTCGTATGTTCTCCTTGGCCAGTTTTTGAATGTACCATTGTGATGAAACCACATGCTAGAAGAACCCGATCGACCAGCTGTTGAAACACATAACAAAACACTGTTACGATTATCTTACCTAAAAGGAAAATACCTTAAACAATCGTACAAACATATCAGAATAAACGATTATCATTTAAAAACGCTTACCACATCTCCTGATTGTAGAGTTTTGCTTTATCTCATGTTTATCAAAGAAAGATTGTTCTCTAAATTTCCATAGAGTAAATCCAAGGTTGGTGCTTGTTAATTTATTACTTAGATTATTAGATTTCATGAGTGACATTGCATTAGGGTTTTTTGAGTAGGCTTCTAAAACAAGTTTCGGGATGACCAATGAGTACACAACTTAGTTATATCAGACATAATGGCGGGGAAAAGGATTAGACGTCTGTTACATAGTACATCGAGAGAGACAGAGAGAAAAAATTATCTTGGTTAAAAGATGAGTATACCCTCAAAACAAAACAGATAACGGGATTTTCGGACATCTAACGGGACATTAGCTAGAGCATTACGAGTCAAAGGACGCAATCGGCCTCAAAAACCCAAGGTTTGGACTCATAGCGACGATTTTCTCAAGTTTCGGGCCAGGCTATAATTTTTGGCAAGTTTAGGGACCAACGGTGTATTTTTGTCTTATATATATATATATATTATTATATGGTAAAACCGGTTTGGTTCGGTTTTGAACGAAAAACGAAACTAAGCGAATTTTTAGATTTTAAAAAAGTAAGAACCGAATCATTAATTTTTTTTTTTTTTTTTGAGCGGCTATGAAAATTATAAATAAATAAAGCTTCTAGCAAGGAACTAGAAGCCAAAGAGTACAAAAATAATCTAGAAAAGAAACAAAACAACACTTTCTAGACACCACCGAGACTTTAAGCTGCAGGCCTACAAAAGGATGAAAAACTCTTGCCAATTCAGAGAGCCAGACAAGAGAAAAATCCCCACCCACGGAGGTGAGCCACCGTTTTCACTCCGGGTGTTTTTATGTAGACCCACAAGTCCCAAGGAAAGAAAATAAAGAAGAACCAAAGCAGTGACTAAAGCTCGAAAACTCCCAACATATGAAGATAAGAAACAACATCGCTCAACAATTACTCATGAATGACATTGGAGATTTAAGCCAATCTAACCAGCTGCAAGACGTACGCCCCCTGTTAACTAACCAAGAGAAAGAAGATGAAGGAATGTACTCAAAAATGTCACTTTTCCTCATCGGATGCAAGCAAAAAATGACACTGTTATGGTATCTCCAAATCCAACAAAGAGAAGCCGCTACAATAATGTAAATGCGATGAGACTTATCTTAGAAGCATGCCACGAATCGAACCAATCCTTCCAATGCTCGTATGAAGAAAAAGAAGGGAGAGAAATATCACACCAATTACGAGCAAGCCTCCAAACCTCCTTGGCGAAATCACAATCAAAGAAAATATGTGAAGAGGATTCCACACTACCGTTGCACGAAGGACATAAGATCGAAGGAATTTCAATGCCCCGAGCTGAGAGATTCCATCTATGAGGTAATCGATCCAAAGCCAATCTCCAAATAAAAATATTGACCTTGTGCGGAAGCATTTATCCCAAGTCGAGGGCACCAATGAAGGAAGAAGCTTAGAATCAATGAATCGACGAGTTTCCCCAACCGAAGAACCCATCTTTTGACATCGCCCAAACACAATGGTCATCAACCGCATTTGTATCAACTTGACTAATTTACAAAAGCATGTCCTCAAGTAAGTCAGATATTCGAACACCAATATCATCCTAAACCAATTCCAATTCCATTGCCCATTAACAATACGGTCAATAATTAAACAATCCTTATCTTGCTCCAAACGATATAACCTATTGTAATGAATATAAAGAGGAGACTCGCCAATCCATATGTCTTTCCAAAAGCGAATCTGGTGCCACATCCCACTTGGAAGCGAAGGGAATTAAGCGGATAATGTCTTTAGAATGAAGAAAGTTGGACGTGCCAACTATTCTAGCCCATGTACCGTTAAATTTGCAACCTTGATTATCAAAACCACCCTCTTGACCATGCAACGACTTAATAACTTTAACCCAAAGAGCATCCGGGAGGAGAACATCCTCCACCGATATTTTGAAGGAGAGCAAGGTTAAAAGACTTTAAACTACCAACGTTCAAACCTCCTTTATCATAAGAGGAAATGACATTAGCCCATTTGATCCAAGCAAGCTTTTGGAGTTTTGAGATCCACCCCAAAAGCGTGGCACGAGCTCTTTCCGAGATTTCAATATAAGCTCGGGGAGCCTTAAAATTGATAGATAGTAAATACCAAGACTACCAAGAACCGCTTTAATCGAGTGAGGCGTCCCCGATAGATAACATGTTTGCTTTCCAAGAGGAAAGCCTTGTGTGAAATCTTCGATCCTAATTTGCCGCTAGACTTAAGGCTCATGTTGGACCCAATCGGAAGCCAAGATACATGAAAGGAAAGGAACCCGAGGCACAACCTGTATTCTAGCCATATCGAACTTCTTAGTTAGAAACACCAATGCCATATATATTGGATTTGTGAATATTTATTTTGAGACCGAAGCTAGATAGAAAACACGAAGAATACGAATGATGTTATCTAGGTCGCTAGAGTTCCATTCGGTGGTAATAATCACATCATCGACATAAAGAGATGAGATATCATGGTATTAGAGGAGCAAGCTTGATCCCACGATTAAGCCCGAACTTGTAGCATTAGAGATAGCACAATGAAGACCTTCCATGGCAGTATAAATAAAAGCGGTGAGAGGGTCTCCGCCTGTCTTAAACCACGTTTGATGGAGAATTCGAGTAGGACTACCATTAATCAAGATTGATGCTCTAGATGAATGAAGACAAGCGCTAATCCAAGACCGCCATTTGGAACCAAAACCAAGGCTAAGAAGAACAAAGTCGGATACTTCAACTAACCGAATCAAAAGCCTTTTAAAATCAACCTTAAAGATGAACATCTTTTCTTCCTTTTAAACCAATCAATGATCTCACTAAGAATAAGCGGACCATCAAGAATTTGACGGCCCGCTATAAATGCGGATTGCTCTTTGCTAACGATCTTATCAATCACTTTAGAAAGCCGGTTTGCCATAATTTTAGCGATGATCTTGTAGTGAATACCAATGAGCGAAATGGGACGGAAATCTTTAATATGAATAGGATTACTAACCTTAGGAATAAGCGTGAAAAACGAAGAGTTAGCACCTTGCGGCATCAAACCTGAATCAAAAAACGAATTGACAAACTCGAGAATATCCTTTTTAAGAATGTCCCAATATCTCTTAATAAAAGCAAATGAGAAACCATCAGGGCCGGGGGCTTTGTTACTACCACAATCCCAAAATGCCGTTTTAATTTCCTCTAACGTTACTTGTGTCTCCAATAAGTCGCTATCACTGGAGCAAAGACCTGTAGAATGAGCCAACGGAGAAAAATCACACGTGAATCATGAGCTTGAAACTTATCTTTGAAAAATTAAGGAAAACATCTTTAATAAGAGTCGGGTCCGAAATCCAAACTCCATCGTGCATAATGCCAGTGATAGATTGAGATCTCCTCTTTTGGTTTATCATCCCATGGAAAAATTTGGAATTCTCATCTCCTTCAATGTCCCACTTAATATGAGCCTTTTGAATTAAATCATGAGCTTCAATATTATCAAATTTATCAATAACTTGAAGGAGCTCAATGCGATTGTCACGATCAATCTGGCATGCAGTACCATCATCAATCTTTTTTTCGATGTTCTTAAGGTCATTCAAAGCTTCCTGTTTTTGATTGCGATCATTATTCTTGACATTTACGTGCCATTGCTTGATAGAGGCTTTAAGAGATCGCAACTTTTCATGCGATTTAAGATTACGACCATCAATGTTAGCTTCAAAGAAGACCATGCTGATTTAATAACATCATCAAAACCATCACGAAGTAACCAAGAATTATAGAACTTAAGCGGAGAAGGGCCAAAATCGATTTTGATTCATGAAGCGAGAATAGGGGTGTGATCGGACCAGCGTCGATCGAGGCGTGATTCGAATATCGGGAAGAGCATCCACTATTTCTTCGAAATAAGAAAACGATCAAGCTTACTAAGTTTGGTTCCGACTTTATTCATCCAAGTGTAGTAACAACCTCCAATTGGGAGGTCAATTAAACTGAAGAATCAATAAAAGAGTTAAAATGATCAAACCGTAATTAGAAAATATAGAACCAAACCTTTCGTGTTCATGGCGGACAGTATTCATATCACCAAATAGAATGAATTTTCCATTGTGATGATGCATGAAATCAGCGATTTTATTCCAAAGAGATGACTTAGCCGACGATTCTTGAGGACCATAAATGTTAATCATAAAACAATTGCCCACCGTGTTTTTCCAATGCCCTTTCACAATAATAAAAGACTCATCACACCAGATATCTTCCTTCGAGAAAAAATTTGAGTCCCACATAGAAATCAGACCGCCTGATCTACCACGAGCCATACTACAAGCGTAATCAAAATTAAAACTACCCCACATGGTCTTAAGACGAAATAACTCAAGGCGAGTCATTTTAGATTCCTGAAGACCAAGGAAATGAATATTATGTTTGAAACACATTTCTTTGATCCACACACGTTTACGCCTTTTCTTCGTACCACAACTGTTTATAAAGAGGATATTCATTTATACGCTATATGAACACCAATTCCATTTATCATTCGGTTTAGGATTTTAACATCCTCTAACATCATAACCTAAAGAGGTTCCAACTTCAATAATTCTATTAAGTTCGTGTATTAACGAGATTCCTTTGATATCCTTCTTATAATGTCTAGCAAAAGAGGTGTAACACTTACTTGTATAGGGGAACATCGATTAATATTTTCAAAACCGGTGGTTTGCTTAGGTCGACGTTTCCACCTCATGGATTGAATCTTGCTCTTTATTAACCTCTCTTCCATTTGAACTTGAGGCTGTTTCAACGAAGTGTCTAACGGTTTGTCTAGAGGTTCTTCATCCTCTTTAAAATCTTGGTCCAAGTTATTGAAGTTGGCATTCAATTCATTCAAATCATCAATGGAATTATCTTCGACAGAATCCTCAACTTTGACAACATCATTAATGTCCATATGAGATGACGTATCAAGAGAATTATCAGTAATGTTGACACTCCAAGTACCTATTTCTTGCACTTGAACTTCAAACGGTTCCCCATGAACTTCAACGTGTATCTTTTCAGATATGAGTTTTTGGGATCTAGTAGCGATACACACTCTACCCGCACTCATGGTTGTGGACTCTTCAGCTTCAAAAAACATGAAATTTCCGAATAAAGATGCTACTCTCTTGAAGGCATTAGAACCCCATGCACATAAAAGGCAAACCATCGATTTCGACCCAAATCATTCGTTCATCCACTTTGAAAGAGGGTGAAGGAGATTTTGCGATTGTGTAGAAGCTTTTCAAACTAACGCTCTTTTGGAAATTTGAACATGACTTCGATGATGGAAATTGAATCCAAATCCAAAGACCGGCCCCCAACATGGTGAATTGACAAGTCTAAAAAACCTGCATTCTTACAGATTGTATACATGTTACTCATAGTATCCACGTCTTTAAGTTTCAGCAGAAGAACCGTTGAAGAGTCTTCAATGTTGATAAGGTCCTGTTCTTTAAGGGTAACCGTTCGAACAGTAACATTAGGAGTTGTGGCCACATCCGGTTTGGTATTAGGTTGGATAACAGAGGCGAATGATGGTTTAGAGGTAAATGGGTTTGTGTTTAGAGAAGATGAGGAATTTGGGTTTATGGTTTTTGTATGTTTAACTTCTGGCACTCGAGTGTTTGGTTGAAAACCAGTATTATTATCTCTTTGAAAACGGGCTACCGATACATAAAGATGAAAACTACCGATCCATATATTGGATAGTGATCGAACAAAAGCATATTCATCATTGATACCTAGAAGCGAATAAAACCGAATCTCTTACCTCCTTTTGATCGTTTGTTAGCGATAAGCGCATCAACCAAGCCCATGTCTGAAACATGTACTCCAAAGTCCTTTTCGTCTAACGATTCGGAAATTAGAAACATAAAATGATGTTGCAACTCTTTCCGGTCTTTTGATATGGGTTATTGATGGGTTTAGAATTAGGGTTTTGTTGTTTTGAAGATCCATATCCATCCCTTCTCGTACGTGGTGAAAGATTGTTTTCCCATGGTTGAATCCCCTCCTTGAAGATTACGGTGACGGTTCATGGATCCGAAAATATTGGAGAGCAACAAAACACTTTTACTAAATACTATCTTATGATCCCGAATCATTGGTTTTTAGTTTTAGTCAGTTATTTCAGTTCGACTTTTTTCGGTTTTCGGTTTGATTTTGGATTTTTCGGTTTTTCTCACCCCTAATATTTTGACTCCAAACTCATAATATTCATAACACTTCCTACAATGCATACATAGTAACTCAACTATTTTACATTATTAAGTTCTTATTGTAAATTTGTACTAATAAGTAGTTACCTTAATTCTCGTAACACATTTTATCTATTAAATTTGATTTCAAAAAGTGTTATATCCGTTAACTTTCTTTGGAATTCTACATGCCAATATGCCATAATATCTAAATTAGTACATTATTGATATTTGAATTAACAGCAGCAAGGCTAATCGACATGAACTATTGTGCTACTCATGCTTATATAGAAGGGTCACGAGCTATTTTCGAGTCCTATATTATATGTAATACTAGTCACGAGCAGGGGCGGAGCCACTGTAGAAGTAGTGGGGGGCGATGCCCCCAACCTAGTTTTTGCGGATACACGAATATACAAAGAAAAAAAGTAAAAGCGATGGTAAAAAATTCCAGTGCCCTCACTCTTAAAATCAAAATGCCCTCGTCGCTCTGAGCTTGCAAACAATTAAAGAATGTTGTAAATTAAAAAATGTTGTTTTTTCCGGTGGCTTGTTGGATCGGAGAACATGGAGATGGGAGGTTAGGGGTAACTGTGAAAGGGATGTGGGTTAGTAGGAAGTGGGCCAATGGTTTATGTAATCTTTTTCTTTTTCATTTACATTGCTCAGTATTTGTGGGGGTAAAAAGAGATATTTTTTTAGAATTTTGTAAATTGTACCTCGTAGTATATTACCTTTGATATGTGTGATATATATTTTTACTATGGATATGGATTATGGATTTGTAAACGACATAAGTAACCTAATGTTTATTTGCTAGTATCATAAAATTTCTCGATTACTTCCTATAGTTATAACCGTGAGAACTTTGTAACAAGTTTTATGGCACTTGGTGTGTCAAAAAATTTTGTTAATTTTTCATGTCTGATCAGTGAACCTATTATAGAGCCTAAATGAGTTTATTTCTAAATAAACTAGTTGAAATCACCAACCAAATTTTATTTTATCGACACCTAAACTTATAATTAATGTTAATTGCATCTAGCTAGTAGAGCAATTTTATCACCTTTGTATTCGACCCGACCCGACCCAACCCGATTTGTTTCAAATGACATCTCTAGGCGTCTTATTAAACCCTCGCTCGATGCACTTGTCATCTCGTTTCGCTCATTTCGCGTGCGGTCAATGATATACTATATCAAAACATCATGACGTATTAAAGTTTTATTAAAACATTTGACCCTTAAAAAGGTCAACTATCATATCATTTAACATATATATTAGATCTATATAACTTATTCTAGAGGCGTTATAAGTCATTATGTGTATATTAAACATAGCAGCTTGATCTGACTCAGGGGAGTAGCAACTGACTATTATTGAATGGTCTTAAAAAGCACTTTTTGACGATCAAGAAAATTTGCTTATCATTTTGCTTTGAAGCAACCGATCTATATATCCATCCTAATTTGATCTTAAAATTCACATGGGCTCTAAATAAAATTGATATCATCGCCGACCACAACCCTAAACCAAGATTTATTTTATTTTTTTTTACAAAAAAATCATTTGTTCTATCGCATTCCGAATATACCATGCTATCGCTTAACGCATACACCATGCTAGGCACAAATAAAAATATTGTACTAAAAACATGAAACCATAAAGTTTTATTATAATATTTGACTTTAAAGTCAACTATCATTTCATTATAAATTTAGTTTTATTTAACTCGTTTTAGAAACGTCACATTTCACTACAGTGTTCCGCAAATCTACTTAAAGATCAAGAAAAGTGTTTTGCAAAAACTCCAAGTTGTTGAAGACGTATAAGAAAATTAGAAAACAACAATTTAAGGATTATGTATATATTTCTGAAATATTATTGTTATTGTTGTTGTTATTTACAGTAAATCATTACTACCCATCACTTTACACAGATACCGTGCTAATCGCGAGTATGATATTTTACCAAAACATCATGACATATTATAGTTTTATTAAAACATTTGACTTTCAAAAGGTCAGATATCATTTCATATTATATATTTTAGTTTTATTTAACTTGTTTTACAAAACATGATAAGTCATTATCTATATATTAAACAAAGTAACTTCATCTAACTCATGGGAGGAACCACTGTATATTATCTTGGCATGACTGTATATCGCCTCCAGGGTTCTAAAAGGTGCGTCTTAGTGTCGCTAAGGCGCGAGACGTGGTTTCGACGTTACGAAACAGATCAAGACGTCTTCTTAAGGCGTGACGCGTGATGAGGCGCAAAAAGGCGCACCTTAGCGCGAGACGTGAAGCCTTATTTTAAAGCTTTTAAAGGATTTACTAGTATTTGGGCTAGAATTACTGAATTATTGATATAAGGGATCTGGGCTTAGGCATAGTAACTTTATAAATCAATTTCAAGTTTTTAACTTAATTTTATGGTTCTACCACTCATATAATGAGTGAAGAAGGTTTTGACGACTACTCCGATTAGCACATTTTATTTAAAAAAAATATGCAAGGATAGTTTAGTTTTTGAGTTTATTTCTTATATATAACGCTATTTGTAAACTTGATGCATTATATATATCGTATGTATAATATATGATATAAATATATAAATCTATAAAAAATTTTATACCGCCTGAGTCAAGCCTTGATGTAAACATGCTTATGACTCGTAAGGCTTGAAGCTTAGCTTCGCTGCCACGCCACGTCTCACGCTATTTATAACCTTCATCGCTTCAAGGAGAATTATGACTGATCAAGAAAATGTGATTTTCGTTTTGATTTGAATAAATCATATATTTTGTATCTTAAATTTCACATTAACCCCAAACAAAATTCATGCCATCGTCAGCCACAGCCTGAAACCCAAAAAAAAGGTTACAAAATATGATTTGCTCCTTTCCATATATTCCATGATAGTCACCAATAAGATAGTTATACAATTTGACTTTTAAAGTCAACTATCATTTAAGAATTGAAATAGTTTTATTTAATTAACTTGTTCTAGAATCATCATAAGTCATTACAGGTGCAAAGCAGTAGAACTTTTATCAAGGCTTTCGAAACGAGTTGAGTTCAACTCGAGCAGCGAGCTTTTATCGGGCTCAAGCCGAGCTCAATCCCAATAAGCGGCTCGAAGATATAATGAGTCGAGCTCGGGCTTTTGATAGCTCCGCTCGGCGATTATCGACTTTCAAGCCTTAGTATAGATATATTTTATATTATTTTATATATATAAATAAGGGTGATATGAATATTATTGTAATTGAAATTTGCAAATACCAGTTGGCACATATTCAAGCTCTTCATATATATAATTTCGAGCTTTTCAAGCTAAGCTCGAGCTTTGCTCGAATCCTACTCGAGCCGAGCTCAAGCTTGGATGGTTAAAGATTGATGAGCAATCGGGCCGAGCTCGAGCTAACCTTTTAGTTATTGAGCCGAGCTCGAGCCTCGTTGAGCTCGGGCTTGGCTCAGCTTGATTACACCCCTACATCAGGTGTGTCCCAAATCTGTTTAAGAAAATTTATTAACCCAAAGATTCAAGTTGTTGAAGACACATAAACAAAATTACAGCATAAAAATTGAAGGATATGTTTCAGATATATTATTCTTATTGTTAGTGATTGTTATTGGTTTATACAAGTTATGTAAATATAGGTTTTCATATTAAAGTTAATTTAACAATAATAATAGATTTTATTCTCCGAAAAAAATTGAAGATAATGGGGGACTATTAAGTAAAAAACAACGACATTACTTTAATTTTGACTTAATTAGACAATTTATTTGGCAATCCGATTGTTAAATCAAAACTCTTTATCTTTATACTATTTTTATATATGTGTTATTTAATCGTATTTTATATACAATAACGACGATTTGCTAACCCTCGCTTCGTAGATGTGTTATAAGCAGAAACTTACCATTATGATTTAGTCCTAAATTACGTCGGTTTGGGTTTGATTAGTTTTTACTCACTGGATATCTTTTTGTTTCACTGATGGTTGTATTTGAAATCTGAATTCCAATTCTTTAGATTGCTTGATTATAAAATGGACGGAACTGGAATCCCCCAAATTACAACTAATTCATTAAAAACTTGGGAATATTCATTCGTTCATTCCCTTATCCGATAAAAAAAAATTTACATTACGATGTAAGACAATTATATACTAAATTGGCGTTAAACATAAGAAACCATATCATTCTAGTTTACGCCTTATCAAAATTATATTCTTCCCAGGGTTCGCAACGTATGCTCTGTTTTCTATAAAACCGTTTCTAATTTATGGCATTCTATTACTTAACGTTGCTCATATCGCTTTGATCGCCAGCGTTTTCACATACTTTTTTCTTTGAACTTAAATTATTTGATTTATGTGTAGCTAACCGAAAAAATCTCCTACTTTATGGGAACTAACTTTCGGTGGTTAGTGTCAAGGTGTAGTGATGGATTTCTTTTAATACATCATCTCCACATTATCATTTATATTTTATTTTTTCTCTAAATTTTGTTGTGTTTTTCTCGTATTCATCAAATATTTCTATTTTATCTTTTAAAATTATTCCCAACAACACATATACCCTTCACGTGAATTCTCTCTCTTTTTTGTACTAGGGGAAAACATGATGAACAAGAGTTTCCACAATAAAGGCATGGTATACTGCAAGGAACACTTCTCTCCCACTTGTTTTCCACCCCCCGCAACTTAGTCATCGTTTTAATATTAAAGGGATATTGTATACGGAGGCCACCAAACTATTCAATTTCTATCACATAGGCCACTCATTTATTAAAGCGAATTTACAAGACACCCAAGTATGTGTTCGTTTAAGTTTACACCAATTCCGGACAAATGTATGCCCGAAGTCTATAAAATAGAAATCACGAAGCCAACTCTAACATGAAAGTAATAAGAGTGAAAAGATAAATGTGAAATACCAGCTATAAACTTATTTTATATGCGGCCGCATGTGGTTTAAAGTGATTTTGAAGGGTATAACTAAAATTTCACGTCGATATTTATATTCATTTTGTTTTGATACGATAGTGTTAGGTCTATTCCAGCAGTTTTCTTAGAATCCAAAAAAACTTGTCAAAAATGATATAAACGATATAAACATATAGCAGAGTGGTCTATAACTTTGTTTTCAAAAAACTTGTAGCCTGTGTGAGGAAACTAGAAAATTGAATGTCCCCATATATAATCCATAAAATAAACATATTTTTGTTTACCAAAAATTAAATAATTAGAAAAATAAAGAAACATAGTTTTATTAGTTAACCATATAATTTAACAATGTCTGATAGTCATAGAACCTTCCTTGGTAGAATCTATAATAATGGTTAAAGCCTCCCTTGATAGATTGGTTTCACTTATATAGGAGTGACTGATAATGAAATCTAAACGCATTTAGTTAATTATTATTTTTGACTTCTAACTGAGCGACAAGTTGTCACATAAACTCAAACTTATTAATCTTTTACTCTTTTAGAGAACAAGACAAGTTTATTTTAAAATTGTTTTGCGCCAAGCAAGATTTAAACTCGAGACTTGTCACATTTATGTTTTAATAATACAAGTCTTTTACCACTTTGCCAAGTAGTTAACATTTGTGAACAATTTATCGATAATGCTAAGAGGATCTCTAGTGAGAGGTAGATGATAACTTTTTTTGCTCCAAAAAAGTATCCTCATTATAGCAATGACTTTTTTTCCTTAAAGAATTGAGGATCTTGAAGTCATTTCCGAAACACTTGACCAAATCTCACTCCTGCCAATTTGATTTCTTATAATGAAGAGTAATTAAAATTGGTGGCGATCGTTGTCTTCATCGTTTTTCATGCTTAACCACTCATGCGATAATATTCTGTAGCCATACTCGCTGCATCTATCATGCCCATATATTTTTTAGTGGCAACCATAATTCACCCATGCCTCACCTAATTTTATTTTTAATTTTTATATTCATAATTATATTAAATAATTTAATAAAACATAATATTTCATTAATAATTAAAAGAAAATTACATCCTAAAAATCGCATAAAAAAAAAAAAAAAAAAGACAAACACATATCTAAAAATCGCAACTCCATCCATATTTATCCGTGAGCTCACGTTTTTGGCAAGAGTGAGCGCTAGCATATTGGATCGGTTATGTGATCGTCACGGTTGGTTATAGAATTTCATTGCTCAAACAAAGCCTTTTCTTCAACATTACGGTTGTGCCATGACAACTTTTCGGCCGACTCATCCTTTGCAAGTTTTTTCTCCACCACCGTCTCCAATAGTTGTGTTTTCCTTGCCGTGTAGGTGTCGGCTTCATGACAACACTACCCTTTGTCGACGATTCGCTTTCTATCTTTTTGCCTTTTCTTTTCGGAATAAGATTTGTATCGTCATTCAGATCCGGAATAAAAAGTGTTGTCATTGCTTCCCGACTCGTAGTTGCCGGATTCCGACGACTTTCTTCGTTTGTCGGAATGAGATGAAGATGCTTGAGCCACATCTGGTTGTTCCAACCATTTGTCTTCTAGCCTAACAATCTCTCAAGCTTCAATATGACTAAAAGACTTGCCAGTTTTCTTATTGTAATCGACCAAGGAATTTTTCATGATGTCAACATCACTACACCCACTCTCACGAAGAAGCTTCTACAATTATAAAAGTAAAAAGTATAAATTAATAAAAGTATACAATTATAAAAGTAAAAAATATAAATTAATACATATAAAGTGTAAAAAGCATAGAGTTTAAAAATTATTTGTTGGATGAATAGCCCATTATAGACACTCATGGCGGCATTCATATTTTGCCACTTTGTGTTCAAGCCATGAAAAGTTCGAGTAGTATCTTTCACGTTTTGCTTGAAATGCTCTAGAATTCTTGTCCAAAAACTATCTCTAGTTTGCTCATTCCCGACGATTTTACATGTAGAGATATGAACCCACGCTTTTGCCAAAGTCGTCTCTTCGACCGACATCCAATCTTTTTTTTCCGCTTTATTCGGTTGTCTTCTTTTTTGAACTTCTCGAAGTTCTTTAACTTCTTGAACATTTTCATCATTTTGTTGTTGGCCTCCTACATAGTATAACAAATAAAAACTATAACAAATAAAATTATAAAAAATTAAATTATAACAAATAAAATTATACCGATTGGAGTTTGTGGTTGCGTTTCGGGAACAACATCATCTTCATCATCCGCGACATCATATAGCGGTAGTTCTCGTTCAACACTTAGTTCACGCCGCGAAGGACCGTCACGGAAGTCGACGAACGGGTTGAAGTCACTTGTAAGGGACATCGTGTATTGGTTTGGATTCATCGGTGGTGGTTGGAGATAATATTGGTGTTGATAGTATGGTGAAGAAGTCATTTGAGGATAATATTGAGCGGGTTGAGGACTCATTTGAGGAATATAGGGAGCAGGTTGTGATTGAATTTGCGGACGAATGGGTTGAGATCGAGAGACCCGTCCACGACCTTTGGATGACGATGAAACACCTTTTGATTTCCTTAGATCCATGCTTAATTTTTTTTTAAGTGTAAAGAGTTGTAAGTGGTTAAAGTTTAAATTGGATGTGTTTATTTATAAAGGGGATTTTTTTTAAATGTCCCAAACGGTCCAAAATTTGACCGTTGAATGGCTCTTTTTTTGTCCCCTTCTCCCATGCTTCATCGGCGTGTAATGCCGAAGCTACTCATGCCGACATCATGTAGAACTAGTGGCAGCGGTGTTCAAATTCGGCATGGATCATGCCGAGCTCCATACCGAGCCCATTGCCACCACCCTAAAAAGCTTTTCAAGATCTTTTACTTGCTTTGAATCTTATTTTAGCAATAGTTTTTCTTTGCTAAAACATCTTTATAATAACTTGAAGCGTTGTGGATGCTCTAATATCTTATGTATAAACCCAATTTTACTAGATGTCCTAAAAGGACGCTAGTTACTTCAAAATGTATAAATATACCAAATATATATGATCAAGTGATGTAATAACGAGTGTAATAGAGGATCACGGGTTGCTGTGAGATTCTTCTATCTTTTAAAATACGTCTCTTTTATCGATTTACATAAAATTTTATCATTTTGTTGTGTTACTTTCTGTAACCTAACTATAAAAATGTTTATAAACTTTCCAGAAATATTTGAATATTTTGAATAATCCTTTTTCGATTATTAGTTTCTATAATTAAATACATATATTCTAACAAAGTTAATAAATATTTTCCGTTTAGTATATGAAAAGATTAGGAAATTAATAGAAATACTAATAATGTATCAAGTATGAAGTAAGTGAAATCTTTTTAGAGAACCCATTTTTTATTTGGCAGTGATCCATATAAAGAAAGTGTAAAAAAAATCTTTTTATTTTTTATGCGGATTAATTACAATATCATAGTTATATGTTAGAACCGCATTAAAAAATTATTTGCATAATATCAACAACGTGAAAATAATAAAATAAATATAGTAAAAAAATATACAGCTTTAACAAAATTAAAATGAGTTAAAATTTGGTATAAATGTATAAAATGAAATGTATTTGTTTAAAAGAAAATAAGGACCAATTTTGCCTATTTTATGGGTTTTTGAAGATGGTGTTGTTGCGGATTTGTGTTATAAAAATGTTATAGGTTAAAAAAGATGACGTGATGCTCGGATAACTTCACCAATAATTTACCACATCTTTCGCTATTACTCGATAATTTTAGCTATTGGTTTTTTTGTTTTTTTTTGATAATTGGAACTTTAGTTATTATTTTAAGTGCTTACTTGACGTGTGCTTTAAGAGCGCTAGTTTGTTTAAATAGAAATAATGCGAGTTTATAAAATTATAAAACACATTTGCCAATTGTAGTTTATAATTTTATTTGGTGTTTTCTGTTAAATATGATTTTAACTTATATAATTTAAATTTAATGTATGACTCTAACCTCGATCACAATGTATGACTTTAAATTAACGGGGTTATTAGAGAAACCCTTATTTTAATAATTTTAATAATAAAACGGGCAAATGGATCGGAAAAGGTTTTTCCTGTTCAAGCGATCCAAAGGCAAATCTGAAACTCAAATGTCGCAGGAATAATTGAGGTTTCTCTTGCTCGTCTTCGACTTCTCTCTACAATTGCACAAAAAGGTGTCTTGGTAATGTTTGAGCCGCGACAGCGTCGTGTCGTGATCAAATACCTTACAACTATACCATTCAGACCATTTGATTCGTTTCTTATGTTAATAATCTACAAACATTTTATTATAAGTGGCACTGCTTATATTGCCCGATAACCTACATATCTAACAAGATGTCCATGTCAACACGTCACTTTCCAAATTTTTAATACCCCTTACGACATTAAATGACTTTTTTATTGTTTTGTTTAGACATCAACTTCATGTAGTATATATAGCATAGTTGGTGCATGTAGGTTAGTATATTCAACAATTTTCATCATATCAATCTCGCAAAAAATGGAAACCTTTGAGTACTCAATTGGCCATTTCAATAATAGCAACTTTAACATGTTCCAACCCGATTTCATACCAGAAACCTACTTTGAAAACTTACTATCCACTATTCGATGTGAGACCATGGATCCTATTGAAAAATTCTGTCTAGACCTTGAATGCCATCACTATACCAATTCATGTATGGCAATGCAGTTGTCGCCACAGTTGTATGGCATCAATGAAGCCAATGATGGTTTGGGTATTGATATTGATAGAAGTAATGGCACTGGTATTGGTAATGGTGTCGATTTTGATGTTGATAGTGGTAGTGGTAGCGGTAATGGTATAGATAATGATAATGATAATGATAATCATAGTGGGATTGGTGGTTATGATGTAATGGATCCTAATTTGAACTCAATGTTCAACCAAGACGAGGTTGATGTGAAGGTATCTAGAGACGATGATTCCTATGAGACGGTGACTACCCGCAATCCAGATACACAAAGAAGGAGTGGGGGTGGCGTAAAAGGTGATCGTACAAGGACCTTGATATCCGAGAGGAAGAGAAGAACCGGGATGAAGGAGAAGCTTTACGCGTTGCGTGCATTGGTACCCTACATCACTAAGGTTAATATATTTTTGTAACAGATACACTAGGGTGATTGCCGTGAAAATTAATTCATCAAACATAATATATTTGTGGCGTGCAGATACCTTCCTAACAAGTAATAAACTGAAGTCAAATTTAACTATTTAAAACCCCTTTTTCTATACGCCGCAACTTTCCTAATTAGTAGGCCGTAATACAATGTTACAACATTTAAATATTGCTTTTTTTTTTTTTTTTAAAAAATATATAATAATGTGATCAATGGTTTCAAAGAAATTTGAATTGTAAGTTACGTCGACTTAGATTAGTTTTGTATGTATTTTAGTAAGACAATGTTCTATGAACATTGTATTGTTGTTCCTCAAAGATATAATGTTTTTACAGGTTTGGAGTATTAAAATTGTAAATTTCTTTGTATGTAGATGGATAAAGCTTCCATAGTTGGGGACGCAGCACGGTACATTCAGGATCTTCAAACACAAGCAAGGAATTTAAGGTCTGAGATCGCAACAATTGAAGCAACAAAAAAGCAAAAAATGTCATCCCATAATTTGAATAAGAAAAATGTTCCAAACTCTCTTTTGGTATTGAAGAAGATATCAAAGGTTAGACCAAAAAAAATAGATTTTGTCGTTCAAACATCTACGAAATCATATACATTCAGTATTAACTTATTTCTTTTTGTGGGGGATATAGATGGACATGTTTAATGTGGAAGAAAAAGGATATTATGTGAGATTAGTTTGCAACAAAGGTAGAGGTGTTGCTGTGGCCCTTCATAAAGCACTTGAGTCGATCACAAGCTTTCAGGTTCAGAGCTCGAATTTGGCAACTGTCGGTGACAATTTTGTGTTGACATTCACCTTAAATGTAAGTTCAACTTAAAAATAAAATAGAATAAAAAATCTTTTTCGTTAATTTAGATGAATAATTAGTATCTATGTGGGTAAATCTGCAGGTTACGGCGTGCGAATTTGATATAAACCTACCAAATTTGAAGTTATGGCTTTCCGGGGCTTTCCTTAATCAGGGTTTCGAATTTAGCACGTTTCCATCACCCTAGACCTACGTGACTGACATAGAAATGATTCATATGCATATATGTGTGATCATTTTTGTACGTTCGCACCAACAGCTAGAAATGCATAATGAATCAATTTTTTCATTCCGTATAAATAAGTGTATCGTATGTCTCCACAAAGAACATGTAAGTTTTTGTTACTCTTGATGGTTTCACGGATGTTAACCTGTAATAAAAAAAACTTGTTTTGATTACACCTGCAATTTTCAAAGGAAAAAAAAGATGTTCTACTTTAGCCTCTGTAATATAGGTTTGTCAAGTTTATATCTTTTAACAAGTCGTCCAAATAGAACTCCAAATTGTTAACACGCTATATAGTAATAACAGCATTACAAAAGGTTAACACGCTATCAAGTTGTCATCATAACAAAAGCTGCTTATAAACACGCACTATTACTAATTTAATTAACTACTATTAAGAAGTTGTCATGACCGATCTCGTTTGGACTTTGGAAAACATGACCACACTCAATCCTCCTTTTTGTTATCTTTCAAATCTAAAAAGATTATCACGCTCTCCGGTTCGCTATTTATCATTCTTATTTCTCTAATCCTTTTGAGTTTAGACAAAGATTTAATTTTTTAGGCAAGTTGTTTAATTTTTAATCCATTATTCCTAAACTATCGATAGGGCATGGATCATGCATACTCTTGTAGAGTGTGGTATTTGGGGTTCACCAGAGTTTAGTTTGGATCAAGTGTGTTTATGTATTAGCTTTACTATTAGTATAAAATTTATAAGCGACACACAAGTGTTGATGGCTGAAGCTAAACTATATATTTTAGCTCAACCAACATTTAGCTATGTTTTTAAATATTAAGAATATCCGATGTCGATACACGCGTGAAACATAGTATTATAACAGAATTCAACTTACAAGTATTTAAAAACTTTATCTAGTAAGATGTAAAGGAATCATTGGGTTTCTTAACTAACTCACAGATCACGGAGTTTCATAATGTTAAAACCTTAGTTCAATAAATACTACAGTAGTTTTAGATTCCCATGCACACATGGGGTTTTGGAATAGATTTTTGGTAGATTCGTTTTCTCATATTGTACTTAAACATGGCTAAAGAAAAATATGAAATATTACAATAATGAAGTATTTTAAAATATATTTCATCTTGTAAAGTTACTAATGAGGTATACATTTCTATAATGCAAAGTAAAATTTAAATAACAAAAAAGATGTTAGTTGATCACATCGAGAGCTCATGATACTGCTGATAATATATACAGCATGCTTGCTAATTCAGCAAGCTTGCTGACGAGTCTTGCTGATAGGTCTTGTTGAACTTGCTGATGAGCCTTGCTGATACGTCTTGCTGATGGGTTTTGTTGATGGGGCTTGCAGATGACCCTTACTGATGGGTCTACTTGATGTGCCTTGCTAATGTATCTTTGATATTTTTTCAATAAATGGAAGCGAGTTTGAAACAATGATTCTATTCGAATTTAAGGTGACATTTTGCTTTTAGTCGCTTCAATCTTGCAATTTCAGCCAGCAAACTCCTTGCTTGCGTTTGAAGATCTTGTCCCAAGACCCCAACTCTGCGTCATACGAAGATGATCTATATATAATAATCCATCTATTCAAAACGTTACAAATTATGATATATTATATATATGAAAAGAAAATGAAGACAAAATACAATTATTATATTCCCCCAATATATGGCTTAACTCTATTTTAAACCAAAAATCACATCAAATTTCTAGAAACACACGAATTAAAATAACACAACAATTTGTGTTTTGGTCATGTCTCTTAGTAAAGTTTGCGGCTAAGTATATATATAAGATATATAATTAATATTCCACCTAAGTTAATTAGTTTAGAAAGATATGGGTACATCATCATACATATTCTGTTTCCCACAATTTTCACGGAACTTAATTACCATAGCTATCGATAAATATATGTTGCATTCATGATGCATGGCTCTTAATCTCTAGTCTATGATTTTATGCACTTTTTTGACACAAAGATGTCCGTGTAATATCGGGTATTAGCGAACGCAACGTGTAAAGCTTCTCCATCATTCCACTTATCCTCATTCTAAGAAACCTTCACACCAAAACAAGCTAACAACGTATGTCAGTATCAACACCATTACAAACAATGGTTTCATTAAAACTGTGCGGAAACAACTGATTCTCCTCCTAAGAGCATCAGGATTGGACGGGGATCTACAATCTACATGTGATATCTGATCTCCCTTATTTGACGAATTGAAAGAAAGGAGTGGAGCTTAGTCACGCTAAGGGAGCTAGCAAGTTCACACCGTTCGATCTATCTAAAAAATAAGTGTACAAAATTTGTATCAAGTTGTGAATAGTATGTTTTTTATCCATCGATAATAGACGTGGTGCTTTTACACGAATGGGTAATGTGATTGCATTCCAACCATTTAGGGTGGCTTAGTGCCAGTAGTAGAGGTGGCAAAAAAAAAAAACCGGTTCCGAAACTAGAACCAAAAAAAAAATCCGAAATCAAAACCGGTCAACACCGTTTTTCCAAAAACCGGTTCGGTTCTTACATAAACTGGAACCGGTTCTTGATTTTAAGGCTAGAAACCGGTTTTCCCAAACCGCAAAAACGGTTTCAAACCGGTTTCTAGTATCTCTTTCAATCAATCAGATGGCAACTAATTTCATGGTTTTTCATGCATATATGAAATGAGATACACACAAAACAATTTCTCATTGACATTTGCTACAGTTAAAGTATGATATTCACTTCCATCACCAAAGTTTTTAGGATGCCAAAAGCATCGAACATACGTCAATTTCTTTAAATTTGGCTGGTATCTACCAAGAAAAAACTTGAAACCTACACATGCATATATGTTCTTAGTATCTCTTTCATTCTAATGCAGGGTGCGAGTCACTCAGTGGCACTATACAAGCCGGAAGAAGCTATGGTTCTAACAGAAAAATGGCTTGCTTTGAAAATTACTCAATTGACTTCATGTAGTGCATTACAAAAGAAGAAAAAAAAAAAGAAAAAAAAAAAAGGGAATCGAGCCTCAAAAATGGCCACTGTTAACAAAATAACCACCGGTTTTTTGGAACCGGTTTGACCGGTTTTTCCAATAACCGGTTTTAAAACCGATCCGGAACCGGTTATACCGGTCTCGGTTTTTAATACCCCAGATCCGATAAAAACTGAACCGGTTTTAACCTGAACCGGTTCGTTGACTTTGACCAGGAACCGGAACAGGTTTTTGAAAAAATCAGGAAATGGCCACGTCCAGCCAGTAGTATGATCACTATCATCGCTAAAATGTGAGAGGTATAAAGTTCAATTATGTTAGATTGTTAGGTGGAAACAACACTAAAATGATCACGCCACCAACCTCCTGAAATGAAAAAGGTTTAGCTGGTTTGAATGTGTGTTGCGGTGATTCAAATCATGTCAATTAATCACTAAATAAATCAAAAACCATAGTTACCTAAATTAATTTTGATTGTATTCTTAGTACGCGTATACAAAAATAATATCAATATCCTCCACTGTCTCATCGAATGGTTATTAACTAAACTATATACAATATAATAATAACTAAGCTATATATAATATAAGAACATTGTTGCTTAAATTTATCATAAATGAGGCATCTACTTTCGTCATGGTTATTAAGAAATAGAAAGGTGACGCGTTGCCGTCAACAGCCTTATTAGCTGTAGATACTGGAGGAGCATAAGCAGTGACACATTTCATTAGATTTAATCGATAGAGAAGCCCCACTTTGACATGCGTCAAAATAAAGTAATCTTATTAGTTAGTAAACATCAAATTTGAGGCTTAATACGTTTGGACGCGAGTAAAATGAGGTCATATTTTTTATATGAAGTCACATATCTGGATGCTGTTTTTTTAATGTTTTGGGCGTTGTTTTGACTTGTGATCTTAGTATGCTTTTGTTACCAAGAATATTCTATGTTTCTTAGTTTTAGTTTTTCGCATCTTTTTGTGCTCCTCTGCGGATATGCTTTCCTTGGAGATTGAGAAATCAATTCAATTAACACATTATAAAACATTCACTTTCATACCCTCCCCACCTAGTGGTGCACATTCCGGTTAACCGGTTCGGTTTGACGGCCGGTCAAAACCGAACCGGTTTGGGTCAACGAAAAAAAAACCCGGTTCGGGTGGTTAACCGGTTTGGAACCGAACCGGATGTGAGGAGAAAAAACCAACCGGTCCAAACCGGTTTAGGTGCGGTTTAGGACCGGTCTAGACGGTTAACGGTTTTGACCGGTTCTTTTTTTTTTTTTTTTTTTTTTTTTTTTTTCGTCATCGTTTTCTTGTTTCGTGTATTAATAAACTAGAACTTTTATTTAATAGAGCGGAGAATACGTACACATCACACATTACACATAAACTTAAAGCATATACATAATAACATAAACATAAAACATCACACATTACTCAACGTCAACTCGAGGTCTCGAATCACACATCAACTGCAAGTGCTTGGCGGCAATACTTCTGTGTGTGAGCCCTCAACGGCAGGTTGGAAGTGGGCTTGAATAAACAAAAACAATGCTTACATTGAGCTTTTCGCGTGCCATCCGACATTTCGACGTAGTTGTAGTGAGCCCAAACATTTGGTGCACGGTTTACCGGTAAAATACGAACAACCACCGGTGGCGGGGGTGGCGGAGGTGGTGCAGGATCAGCATCAGCCATTAGTGAAATGCTTCCGATTTTTATTTTTTAGTTTGTATTTTAATTGTATAAAAGTTGCAAAGAAATAAAAACACAATTTACCTATTTATACTAGTCTTACAATGTCAAACTTGTGAATATAAAAAAAGAATTCAAATTTTGAAAGTTTACCCGCCTTCCCGCTCAAAAAAATTCAAAATTTGAAATTTGAAATTTATAATTTTGGACGGTTTGACGGTTTTAACCGTTTAGGACCGTTTTGACAGATTTTAACAGTTAACGATTTGAATTCAAAAAATTTGCCGATTTCAAAATTTTGAATTTTTAAAATTTGTAACCGGTTAACGGTTTTATTTTGAAATTTCTTTGCCGCCAAGTCCAAAATTCAAAATTTTAAAATAGTTAACGGTTTTAACCGGTTTTTTTTTTTTTTTTTTTTTTTTTTTTTTTTCGTTTTCAAAATTTAAACAAACTTACATTCAATAAACTTCAACTTTTATTTATAACTCGGAAATACATAAACCGAAAGGAAATACATCAAAGAAATACATAAACTTAAAACATAATACGTAAGCATAAAAGTCATAATAGTCGTCATCGGATCCCTAAGCTGAAAGCGGTTGCATCTTGTCTTAGTTCTTCATCGGAAAGCATCTCGATTTCACCCGCTTGTGCCTCTTCCACGTAGACCTCCTCTTGAATTCTCAGGCATCATCAAGACTACTTTTATGTTGCACTCGCTTCATTGCGTCCAAGTGATCTTTCAAACCCATACACATCTCCAAAGAAGCAGTGTGTCTGTTTCTCCGATTTGATAAAACCCTTCCACTTGTTGAAAAAGCGATTCGAAGCTACCAAGTAGCTTGTACACTTAGTACATCACGAGCCATTCGGGATAAAGCGGAAACATTGTTTCCTTTGCTTTCCAAACGCCAACACATCAAAGTTTTCAACTTGTTCAAAGGAATATGTGAGATAAAATCGGTTGTGATATATCTTTCATATTCAACGTTATTAAACCATCATTTCTTAACCGTTTGTTGGGATTATCTCTTATCTTTTTATGCAAAGCAAGTATCGGATTCCTCTAAAAGCCCTTGATGATGATGAAGAAGACTCCGTCGCATTAGGAGGTGGGTTGCCATATTTTTCAAAATAATATTGCAAACTTTTAAAAGAATGGCCAAATGACTCTTTTGCATCATTAGCATAGTTCGGGTTTGTGCGAAACAACCAATCGAGTCATGATCGAGTCAATAAGAACCTCCGCCCCGTTTACATTATAACATGGATTTAATGCGGCCGCCTGAGTAATTAACGGTGGCAAAGTTTCAAAATATTTCAATGACTTTTCTTTCATCCGGAAACCATGCTAGTATAAACACCACCATTAAATTCAAATGCGGATTTGTGAAGACATCAAGAATAGTTGCTCGAGTACAAATGAGCCGTTGGATAATAAACCCCGACAATTTTTTGTTGCGTTGTAAAAAACTTCAAGTAGTCGGTTATTTTTCAATAGTATCGATTATCTTGACTAAATGGAGCACACCTACCCTCCCGACAATTTCTCATCATGAAAATATTGCAAGGTCACCTTTTGTCTTAAACCACTTATGAACATAAGATAAGTGGAGTTCCATCGTGTTTCAATATCCCAACAAGGTTGTAACCAATGTTTCCCAGCAGTTTCACACATCCGGATGTATGCATTATATCTTTTATTACCCTTTTAAAAACATCGACTAACATTCTTTTAAAATCTTCTTTCACTTCACTCGAATGCGGATCTTTGAATCCGCTTGCACAACCAAGTTAATGATGTGCAACACATCGACTATGAAAAAATCGCCATTACAAGGTGGCTCGTATTCCATTTTAGTCGACCCATTGCATTTGTGTTGTTACTAGCATTATCCAGCGTTATTGAAAAAAATTTCCGTCAAGTTAAACTTATGAAACACTTTTCTCAACAAATTGTATAAAGCTTCTCCGATGTGAGGAACGGAAAGTTTTCAAATCTACGACTCGCTTCATCATTTGCCAACTTTGGGATCAACCTAATGTCGGTAACACAAAGGTACAAAATGGCAAATTATGAGGAGCTGCCCAAACATCATTGTTAAATTAACACAAGCATCCATATTTAAAAATTATTTTTAAATCTTGCTTAGCCGTTTTCCGATTCTCATAGCATCGCGTTTAAGAGTCATCGACTTACATGATGGTACTTTGGTTGCATATAATTACGGTACACCTCAGTCGTCACCGTTGTCATAGTGGTTGAGCGGCAAACCACGTTGAATCACCAAACCGGCGGTTTTCACGGGTAAATCATGATCGTATGCAAAAATAGTCCCGTCTCGAGCCATGGAAGATTGAACGGCTTCCGGAACCGATTTGAGTGCCTTGCAATACTTTTGCTTGATGTGAGCCTTCAACGTCGAGTTGGAACCGCTAGACAATATACTCAAGCAATATTTGCATTGAGCCTTTTTCTTACCGTCCTACATTAAGACGTAGTTGCAGTGTTCCCATGGATCTTTTACACGGTCACACGGTAAAATTTTCTGAACCGTCGCTGCACTCGTTGAACCAGCTTCGGTGTTGGTGGTGTTGTTGGTGTTTGAACTTTCCATTAGTGTTTAGTGAAATACTTTCGGTTTGATTTTTTGGAGTGTTTTTGATTGCTTGAAAGTGGTAATTAACTAAATACATAACACATCTATTTATACTAACATTTGTATGGCAAAATCAGAAATATTTAACAACTTTTAATAAAATCCGCCCCACGCTCCTTCCGCCCCTCTTTCAAAATTCAAATTCAAAATTTCAAAATTCAAAAAACCCAAAAAACCCGCCTTGCCAAAAACGGTTAGGAACAGTTAACGAACCGGTTTGAGTTCGTGATTAAAACCCGGTCTTCAAACCGTCGATTTCTCAAGTGTGGAACGGTTCCAAACCGCGGTTTGGATATAAACGGACGGTTTGGGTCAAACCGGTTTTGACTGTTTGGTTTTCGGTTTGACTTGGATCTGATTCGGTTAACGGTTTTTTGTGCACCTCTATCCCCACCCCATCTTCTTTTAATTAAACCGCACTTTTACCGTTCTTTTTAAAAAAAATAATATATCTAAAAAACTATAACTCCTTAGGCGAAACAAATTACATAATTGTGATAAACATTTAATTATCTTTTAATTGAGAGGCGTTTTCATAAACTTTCGACAATATTTTTTTTTGTTTCTCTCTTTAGTGTTTTTTCGAAACAGGAGTTTGCATGATATATCACATATGATATAACGATAACTTATAAGTTCAAACACTCAATATGTTTTCGTAAAATATGCATAAGTAATTGTGTATAACTTCAACTGATTCACCATTTCTACATTTAAAATACAAATCCTAAACTTTCAACCTTATATGACATAATTTTTGAAGTTTCAAATTATTACAGTTTATTCATATAATTTGGAGAAAATATATGAAATACTTTTTTGATATTCAAACTTTCAAACTCGCTTGATATATCACATGTAATATAACACCAATTTTTAAATTCAAAGACTGAACATACTGTCGTAAAATGAATATAAGTATTATTTTTCGGTGCAAAAAGTGGTGAATCTTTTGAAGTTATATACAAATACTTATGCCATTTTACGATAATATGTTGAGTGTTTGAACTTACATATCAGTGTTATCACATATGATATATATCAAACGAGTTTGAACATCAATTTTTTTTCTATGTTTACCAACTTTTATGAATAAACTTTATTGGTTTAAAGATTTAATCATTATATGTGATATATGGTTGGAAAGCTAAGTATGTGTATTTTCAATGCACTACAACAATCGGATGGATGGGCGAGAGAATTTATTTTCGGGATGACACCATGTCCCCATGAAAGTCACTAAACGACAAAATAAAATCTGACGTGGCACATAAATACGCTGACTTGTTAGTCAAAATTCAACGGATACTTTCTGCGGGGACATGTCCCCGGCGAAAGTAAGTTTAATTTTTATTAAACTTTGACCGGATAGTCAAAATTCAACGTAAAGTTTCTCCGGGGACGTGTCCCCGCCGAAAGTATTTTCAACTTTTATCAAATTTTGACCAAAGTCAAAAGCATGTTAATTGTTCGCGGGAAAATTCCCGCCAAAACTTTTCCCGGGGACATGTCCCCGGCAAAACCTGATATTCAGAAAAATTACACTTTATTACAACTATTAATACATAACTAAAACCCCGATGCTTGGATAGTCTTTTCATTACGTAAAAACCCTAAATTATTTTAAAATTAAAACGGCATATCTTTAGTTCCATCGTCATCGTTACAAAATATCTTTTCAAAAGAAACGAATACTTGAATTTTGAGCAGTGGGTTGTATCTCCAGGTTATCCAACGCTTGGGATTTATTGATGAGACTTGACGAAACAGAGTAGATATATAGCTATGGGAAAAACAAAAATATTATATTTATGATGAATTAATATGGTTCTTAATTCGTGTTTGTTAAATGTGATATTGTTTCTTCGGCCATTCTTTGAGCATATGTAATTTAGTATTGGAAAAGGGTGTTTGGACACCATAATCTGTTAACTAAGAACATGGTCGACTTTACAAATCCAACATGTGCTTTGATTTATGAAAATACTTGACAGATACATACTACAAGAACAACAACAACATCAACAACAGCAACTACAAGAACAACTACTACTTTGATCAGCAAGAACAAGAACAAGAACAAGAACAACAACAACAACAACAACAACAACAACAACAACAACAACAACTACTACTACTACTACTACTACTACTACTACTACTACTACTACTACATACGAAGATTTTCCATGTCACCTAACAGCTCACGAAGTAATGCATCCGATCGACATGCGTGGTCGTCGGGAATCGTTGCCATTTCAAGTTTGGCCTCCAAAGAACCTTACTCTTGTCTCTAGCACATGTTTTTGTGTTTCCAAGAACCTTATCCTAAGATCTTTTCATGGCAACTCGAGCACTCTGTTGGTGCGAGATTGTTCTTAAGTACTCGTCAAATACATCCTTCCACATAAAATATCCGCATCCATTATCTTTTCGGGGCTGTTACATAATAAGAAAATTATAAGAGATTACAACCCAATTATTTGTATATTTACATAAATAAGAAATGTATGATTGTTCACCTTTGACAGAGGACATGAATAATATTGTCGTCCGATGAATATTCTCTATGTGATGTTCTTAATTTTATATTTTCTCTCCACAAGAACACATAAAAGGATTAAATTGCTCCATCTCGGGTTTTGAAATTTGTGTGAAGATAAGAGGTTGTGAGGTTGAGTGGTTTTGAGGATAAGATCCGTAGATTTTGGTGGGATAAGATCTCAAGGTTGAGTGGTTTTGTTATATAGCGATAAGATCTTTTGGTGGAAGTTTGGCGATGTATTTGCGGAATTCTTGGCGCCATTTTTTGGTGGGAAGTTTTGACGCCAATAATAATTGTAATAATTCTACATAACTATTATATTTTTTTATAATAAAAAGTTGAATTCTAAACAAGTGGCCTTGAGCATAGAGTTGCCATTGGTGGGAAGTTGAAAAATCCACCAATGTAATAATAATTTTTTTTGTGATAATAATAATAATAATAATAATAATAATTTGATGTACATAACTATTATATTGTAACATATCTTTGAACATATAATAAAAACTGCAATGATCAATGCACCTATTTTAACATGATACTACCAATGCACCTATACTTGCTCGTTTAACATGATACGATACCAATGCACCTATACTTGCTCGTTTAACATGATACGTATACCACTTGCTCGCTTATCGCACCTATACTTGCTCGTTTAACATGATACGTATACCAATGCACCTATACTTGCTCGTTTAACATGATACGTATACCAATGCACCTATACTTGCTCGTTTAACATGATACGTATACCAATGCACCTATACTTGCTCGTTTAACATGATACGTATACCAATGCACCTATACTTGCTCGTTTAACATGATACGTATACCAATGCACCTATACTTGCTCGTTTAACATGATACGATACCAATGCACCTATACTTGCTCGTTTAACATGATCGTATACCAATGCACCTATACTTGCTCGTTTAACATGATACGTATACCAATGCACCTATACTTGCTCGTTTAACATGATACGTATACCAATGCACCTATACTTGCTCGTTTAACATGATACGTATACCAATGCACCTATACTTGCTCGTTTAACATGATACGTATACCAATGCACCTATACTTGCTCGTTTAACATGATCACGTATACCAATGCACCTATACTTGCTCGTTTAACATGATCGTATACCAATGCACCTATACTTGCTCGTTTAACATGATACGTATACCAATGCACCTATACTTGCTCGTTTAACATGATACGTGCATACCAATGCACCTATACTTGCTCGTTTAACATGATACGTATACCAATGCACATATACTTGCTCGTTTAACATGATACGTACCAATGCACCTATACTTGCTAACTTAACATGATAATTACACCATAGATTAGTGTTATAATTTATAGGTTAAATTTAATTATATAATTTTATAATTTATTATTAATTCTAATTATATAAAATGATAATTTTAATTTTACTATTAAAACTTTTCCGGGACATGTCCCTGGGAAAGTTTTGAGTAAAGACATTTTCCTCCGCACTTTTACTTTATCCCGCCATCATTTTCCCCGGGACTTGTCCCGCAAAAGTAACGCTAGAAGACAAATAAAACTTTCACGGATTTGTCCCCAAAAAAGTTGAAATGAAATATTAACCTCAATTATTGATGATCCGGTCTCACTCGCTAAAAAAAAAAAACCAAAACTTTCACTTCCTCCTCTCAACCACCACCAACACCACCACCTCCACCAAGACCTCTCTCACCACCACCTCCACCACCACCACTAATACCTTCCCCACCACCACCACTGCACCACCTCCATTGCTACATCTCAACCCTCTCATTGTTTAATTCTTTCCTCAAACCCTCTCATTGTTTGATTCTTTCTCTTCTCTTCCATTTCTTACGCCGACATCCTTATACCAAACCAAGGTACAATTTTTTTTATTTTTTTTTAATTTTTCTATAATTTTAATTTTGTTATTTTAATTTTTTTTAATTTTGTTAATTGTTAATTGTTATTTTTGTTAATTGTTAATTGTTTTGATTTTTATTTTTTTTTTTTAATTTTGTTTTTGGTATACGATAGTGTGCCAGACCACAATATGATGCCGAGAATTGAAGCCGAGACCACAACGCACGTGTTTCTCGAGACCCACTATGAGGTATTTTTTTTTTTTTATTTTTTAGCGGGGACATGTCCCGGCAAAAGTTTATAGCAACATCCCTTTTTTGAATGTGTATGTATTTTTAGCCTCTGTTAATATGAGTAGGGTATAGTATGCACCCGCTTAATCTTTTTAGCGAGTCATTGGTAGGATTATTTATGCTTAATCATTGATTAGAGTTAGGGTATGTATCGAATTGTTTACGTTCTTTTTTTTGTTACTTGTTTCCAAGTTGAACAATCACTTGTTTCCCGCCATTGAACATCACATGTATAAAGTATTTGTTCTAAAGCCTTATTGTTAGCATTCTATAGTGTTTAGTTTCGCTTGTATGAGCGAACATACATAAACATAGTAAATTGGTGTTGGTTTTAGTGTATTCTATCATTAGAACTGATTAGTAGCGAATGAAAGTAGTCGATGTTAATAACAATTAAAATATGAGTCTCATGTATAAAATCGTATATAAATTAACAATGTAAAATCGGTTTGAAACCTTCGTGTGGTTAATGTCAATGAGTGTTGGTAGATTAGTATTGGTCTCGGGCATTTCATTGGATTTAATTATTAACCCACATAGGGGTGTTTGTTTGACTTATAACCGATTTTATCACCCCACAAACATTGTTTGTTTGGACTTATAGTTAGGGTGTTTGTTTATTATCGACCACAAGAGGCGTTTGGTTTATCTTGTCAAACGAATCCATCCCACAAGGGTGTTTGGTTTATGTTGTAATTTTGATTTTTATTAATAATATTGATTTTTATTAACAATTTTGATTTTTTTATATTTGTCGAGACCAATTGAGAGCCGAGACCGAGTATTAAAGTCAAGAATATAAGAAGTAGCTTATCGGCCAAGACCACAATCGGTATATTTTTGCAAAGCTTCAATTTTCAATATTATTTGGAGACTTGTGGGCTTATATAAGTATATTATGATATAATAAACTTATATAAGCTCACAAGGAAAATCGAGTCTTATGATATATAAAATTTACAATGCGAATATGTTATTGTATGGTATTTGATTGTGTTGAACTGTAAATGATTTTAGGACTTTAGTGATTAATTTGGAAAGTCCCGTCCGAAGTTAATCATCCCATAGAAAACCCGTCAAAATTAATTTATTAGAAATTAATTTGGAAAGTCCCCTTTGGGATGCTTTTGAATGTTTTGTCTCATTTAGGATATGAATGCGTATAATTGATTTACTATTTGTGAAAATTTCGACATTGTTTCCCTTTACTCCTACGAATATGTCTTTAATGCACATATTTGGGGAGTTGAGGAAATGTTCAAATTTTCTCAAATAGTAAATTCAATTATACGCATTCATATGAGACGAAACATTCAAAGAGTGAGTTAGGATTGCCTTCCATAGTTGGATTAGGTGAACATTTTAAGTCTATATAATTATTTGTTGCTTCATTAAAACGCAGCTTATGCCAATTGATAAAAGTTGGGTCTCACTAGCACGTACCAAGAGAGAATTCTTAGTTGGTCTTAAAGCTTTACGCAAGCATTGCAAGCCCTTGGTGAATATTGATGGGAATATAAAATGTCCCCGTGCTCTTTGTTTAAACGTAAATTGGATAAAGCACGAATTTTGTTTGACCACATACACACAAATGGTGGGACCATAGTTATCTGAAATGGTATAATCATGGTGAGCGGATGGCCCAACAACCGTACACAACACAAGACACCACAGGATGAGTGACATGGTGAGTTCCTTCATGATATTGGTCCGAATAACGAACCGGATGATCCAACTCAAGGAAATATTGGCGAGACAAGTAACGACGCAATTCCTCAACGTAATGAGTATGAGGAGTTACTTGCCACCGCCAACGAAAAACTATACCCACTGTGAGTGGATGTCTTCATTAGACTTTATGGCAAAGATTACGCACATCAAGGTCAAAGGTAAAGTGAGTGACACCACATTTAATGAGTTCCTAACTTTATTCAAGGAAGTTTTCCGCCTGTTCTAGGATACAAGATGCCATCGTCATACTATGAAATAAAGAAGACATTTAAAACTATCGGGTTAGGATATGAATCGATACATGCTTGTGTAAATGATTGCTTTTTATATCGGGGCGGTAACGAAGATTTGCAGACTTGTCCGATCTGCGGCGCTAGTAGATGGAAAGAAAAGAACACACTGGGAAGAAAGTTCCTAACAAGGTGTTGCGTTACTTTCCTATCATTCCTAGACTACAACGTTTGTACAAGTCTAAACACACCGCAAAACATATGACTTGGCATGCGTCTGGGCGATCTACGGAGAACAGTAGATGCAACACCGGTTGATGGTCAAGCATGGAAGAAATTTGACATCAAGTATTCAAGGAATTTGCTAAAGAAAAAGAAACATCCGGTTAGGGTTGGGCTGCGATGGTTTCAATCCGTGCGGCAACCTTAGTCGATCATACAAACATGTGGCGGTCATATTAACCACATACAATCGCCTCCACGGATATGTATGAGAGACTTCTCTTATGTTGACATTGTTAATTCCGGGCCCCAAATCACGGGGAAGGATATTGATATTTACACGAGGCCTTTGATTGATGACCTAAAGACTTTATGGAAAGATGGAGTCATGACTAAGGATGTTGTTACAGCACCGATTCGTATGAAAGCGGCGCTTTTATGGACTATCAATGACTTTCCCGCTCAAGTAGTTTGTCCGGGTGGAGTGGGCAAGGTTACATGGCATGTCCGACATGTAATGTAGACACTCCGACTATCGCGTGTTAAACAAAACCGCTTATGTTGGTCACGAAAGATTCTTAAGCATGACCAATAAATGGCGGAAGAACGAAGGGCATTCTATACAGAGGTAGATAATCTGAGACCCTCCTAGAAAATTTACCGGTGATGACATCTTGGATCAACTAAGAAGATTGCCTAAGCGTGTCCCGGAAACATCCAAGATATGGGGTGCGAAAAAAACGTGATCAAGATCGCGAATTGAATTGGACAAAAAATTGTTTTCTCTGAGCTAGAGTATTGGTCTTTTCTTACACTAAAACACAATTTAGATGTCATGCATATCGAAAAAAATGTGTGAGAGTGTGTTGGGTACTTTGTTAATGAATGACAAATCAAAAGACACCAACAAGGCAAGACAAGACTTACAAAATTTGAATATTCGTCTTGACTTGTGGCTCGTCAACAAAGGAAGCGGAAGTGCTCTAAGCCTCATCCTCGTACTCTTTCACAACCGAAGAAAGAAAACTTTTTGTCAATTCATTAAAGGTACGCGTTTTATTTGAAAATTTCTTTGTTCGAATTAATTCGCGTATTCATTTCGACAACTTATTCTAATATCCCGATTTTTTCTTAATTCATCAAAGGTGTTAAACTACGATGGGTTTGGATCTAACTTCAAGCATAAAGTGACCGACAACGATAGCAACATAACAGCTTGAAGGCTCATGATCGTCACATAATGATGCAACGGTTGCTTCTGCTGGACTTCAAAATTACTTGAAGGACCAAACCACCGCAACACCAATAATCGAGCTTTGTTCATTCTTCAAACAAATATGCGCTCGAACTTTGATGGTGGATGACATGTTGAAAGCTAGAGCACAACCGATCAATATTTTGTGCGATTTCGAGCAAATATATCCTCCAACTTTTTGACATTATGATTCACTTGGTTATTCATCTACCGGAAGAGGCTATTGAAGGCGGTCCTGTTTACATGAGGTGGATGTATCCATTTGAAAGATACATGAAAAAGCTCAAAAATTATGTCGAAATAAAGCCAAGCTGAAGGTTCAATAGCGGAGGGTTATATTGCGATGAAGCATTAACTTTCTGTTCGCATTATTTTCGGGTGTTGAGGCGAGATTTAATCGTCTGACCGGAATGAGGACGGTCCAAGGCCAACAAGTCGATTTGAGGTGTTTCGATCGATCTGCAAAAGAATGGTAAACAATCATTAGTTCGGTTTAAAGCGAGACACAATGAAGCAAGTAGTATAGTACGTACTACACAACAATCATGAAATCGACCAGTACATGAGCGCGTACAAGAGTGCGCGTTTTATTTCAAAATTTGTTTCACGTAAGTTGTTATTCGACGACTTATTCTAATATCATGAACATTTACGGGGCATTTCTGGCGAGACTTGGAAGAAGGGTTTCCTCATTTGGTTTGAGATGAAGGTAGACTTATTGTATGTATTACCACAGATAAATAACGACTATTACTCATATCTATCTATTCTTAACTTTTTCATAGATTCGTGAATTAAAAGTACGAAGGACCTAAGTTGTACCGCCGAGTTATTCGCTTTGGCTTGTGGACCATCATGTCTGCAGTCTCGATCAACTCTTGCGTAGTCAACGGTGTGAAGTTCTTGTACACGACCGTGATTTACGTCGTTCAACTCAAAACAGTGAATTTCAACTCCTAACCACGATGGAGGAATGCATTATGGCCGACTTGAAGAAATTCTCGAGTTTTCATATATTTCATTCAATGTTGTGTTGTTCAAAGTCAAATGGTTCGACACTAATAACAAGAATCGCCTAAAGCGTTGTACCTATAGAAACAACATTACGCAAATTATGACCGATCGTGTATCGTTTCAAAATGAACCATTCATTCTTGCAACGCAAGCAACACAAGTCTTTACCTTGATTTCCGGGTAAACGTGGTAATTGGAAGGCCGTCCAAGATTCTTATCATCGAAAGATTTGGAACCCGGATATCATTGTGGTAGAAGACAACCGGGATGTTGTACATGACAACAACTCATCACATATCACACTCTCTGCTGAGTTGGATCGGTTGGATTATAACATTATAAATATAGATGTTCAACCAATGGAAGTTGAGGCACCACCACCAATTATCACTATTGTGGAAGGCGAAGATGATATTGATTATGATGATCACGTTCCTCATGATTTAGCATCGATGATGATGATGACCACGAGAATGAAGATGATGAAGATGACGATTACTAATAATGTTGAATTTTATGTTGATGATGTGGAAGATTAATCTCGAATTGTAATTTGTAGAACAACACTTAATTATTTGAATGAAATTGTTATCGAGTGGTTAAATGTGTTTATTTGTTTGTTTATTTATTTATTTATTTATTTATTTATTATAATTATCTTGTTGATATATACTGTTAAATGTGTTTGTTTATTTATTTATTTATTTATTTATTTATTTATTTATTTAATTATATATATGTTTCTTCACTAATTTCTATGTTCGTTTAACAGATGGCAGATGTTGTAGCTAGGTCTCACGGTGGCGATGGAGGTAATTCGCCACCTCGTGGTCCCTCGAGGAGGATAGGCACCAATTGCCAGCGTAAGAATTTCTGAATTATTTTTCAATAAACTGTATTTGATTACATGTTATTTTAAATTGATAAAATGTTATTTTATGTCATCATCACTTGAATTTGATTACTTGTAGGCTCTAAATCCAAAGCTGCCAACCCAAACTCCAAAACTGGGAAAGGCGGGAAGGTGGTGCGTGGTCCCACTAAGAACACGGCACTCAAGGCGAAGAGGGCACTGGATGGTCGTCTGTTTCGATCGAGTTTCGGGTCAACCAGGAGGGGTTTTGGACACACGTGGGCCCTCACTCTTCTTGGTTCTCCAACTATGTTGGGGAGGTGTTACGGGACTCGATTCCCATGTTTTGCGATTCATGGGCTAAGGTTCCCGAAACGGCCAAGGCCCACATCCATGAGCATCTACACGTAAGTTTTTTTAACCTTTATTTTTTTAATTATTGTGTTTATTTATTTAAATTTGTATATTTATTCAAACTTGTTTGTTTATTTAAATTTGTATATTTTTTATTTATATTTTATTGCAGCACTACTTTGATCTCGACACACACCTTGCTGGCCCGAATGGAGAGCAGATTGTTGACAGTATCGAGTATTATCTCCAAAAACGATACGACGACAACAAATATAGGTACAAAAAGATAACTTTACGGCAGCAGGTGGGCTGGAGAAAATTGAGGAGATCAAAAGAAAGCGTCCAGAGAACAAGACGCAAGAGGATTGGGATGCGTTGGTAAATTTCTGGATCGACACTTTATAATAATAATAATAATTCATTTATATAATAGTTTTATAATTTAAAATACGCAGTTAAGCTTTGGACAAACCCCAAGCGGAAGATCTCGGAGGTGAACCGACAAAACCGAATGGCGAACACGAGCTCTAGCCTTCACGGATCTCGATCGTATCTTGCTATTCGCCATAACTTTGTAAGAAACTATTTAATCATTTTATTTATATATATACATGGTGTTGGGTGTGTCGTTATTGATTTTATTTTTAAGCAGTTGACCAATGAGGCCGAGGCGGTTGGAGAAGACTTGATAGAGCTTTACCGTCGGAACCATACGAGGCGATGTCTTTGAGTCCCGTTATCGAGGCTAGATATGTAAGTATAATTTATTTTCAAAGTCACCCATTTTGATGATATATAATGCATCACGACTTATATATTACTTTTCTTGTTTTTGTAACTAAACGAGCGAGATGATGCGGATGCGGGAAGAGAGCACCTCCGATGGGACTCGCATGATGACCGTGAGATTTTGCGTCTGTGATTGGTGGTAGCGGTAGCGGTCATATTCTGGTGTAGGTCGGTCTTACCGGCGGTGGAGTGAAGAAGACCTTTAGCGCCTCCGACCTCGTGATGCGGCGGATGTGTCCTCACCGCGGAAACAAAGGAAAACAGACCGAGGAGCTCGCTACATAGAGGAGTCGGATGGACCAGTCATGGGTTTGTGAGGACATTGTCGGGTTGGCGGGAGCGAATCTGATCCGCCCGGGATCAAGTGCTACTCCACCGGGGTGGGTCGGGATCCGGAGAGGGTGGGTCGGGATCTGGTGCTACTCCATCCGGTGAGTCTAGAGATACCGGGGACGATAATGGGGGTAGTGGGGTTTGAGATGCCGATTTATGTTACTTTAACACGTTTTGGATATGTTTGTAGAGAATAACATGGATTATTATGTCGTTTATGTGCATTATGTGCTAGGATTCCCGTAAATGGATTATACGTATAGTTTTGGACCATTTGCGGATAGGTAGTTTTGGATAGTTTTGTAGATGATCATGCGTTAACGGTTTAGAAACCGTTTTGGCGATTTTGGAAAAGGATAACTATGTTAACGATTGATGGGTATATATGATATTATGTTTAGCGAATTTGTGTTATGATTGGGATATTAAACATTGGTAAAAGTTGTGGCATATTAAAATAGGTTGTAGATTTTTCCGGAGAATTGCGGAAAAAATTGAAATTACCATTTTGCGACAATATTCGCATAATGGGTCAACTAGTTTTCTCGGGACATGTCCTCGGGAAAGTACAAGAGCATATTTTAGTTAACCTCTTTCCCGGGATATGTCCCGGCGAAAGAGTTTACTTCAACAATGGTTATATACTTCACGGGGACATGTCCCGAAAGAGGAGAAAGAGGTTAACTCAACGGTTTTATACTTCTCGGGGACATGTCCCGGCAAAACGTGTGCCACGTCAGACTAATAACGTAATTAGGGTATTTAAATTAAAGTCCAAAAGTAGTTTCTCCGGGACATGTCCCGAAAAATAGATGCCACGTCGGACATGTTTGACCGGCGACAATTGGCTATGGGACCCACATGTCCCCGGTAAAAGTGTTAAACAGTCCCCGGGAAAAGTATTCCCGAGAAGGTATTTCCGGGGAACTTTTGCCGGGGACATGTCCCGGGAAAGGTTTCGCAGGGACATGTCCCGGAAAGCCACGAAATTTCGCTCGCGCGCGGCGAGATTGTTGTAGTGACGGTGATGAATAGCCGTATAAAGGTTTTGCTAACGATAATCTTAATAGTAGTGGTTAAACAAATGATTTTCGTTATAATATTTCTCATGGATGATCGATTGGATGACAATTTCGAAAAAAATATGGAGTCAATCCCGAAAATAGTGGATACTTATTTAACGCTTGATTCTAACTTGATGAATTGTTTTTGACAATCAATTACAACAAAATATAACCTTTCAACCAGAACCTTTAGGATTGTCGTTAGCAAAGCTCTTATTTTATCATAAATTCAATTTATGTACTAAGTATTATTATATTATAAATAACTTGATTAGATATATAACCTTTTAACCACCGTCTTCTACAACTTTTTTTTTTATCTTCTTTCACAAATGATGGATGATAGAAATGGTTGTGTTATATATATTAGAATATGTGTCAATATATGGAATTTAATCAAATGTTATTGAATAATTAAAGTGAAAATATTGTGACACTTAAGAATCAAAAGCAAAACCAAGTTAATTAAAACAAAAAATTTGAACTTAAACATTAGAGGCAACATTTATTTAGTGGCAACATAAACAAATCTTTACTTTGATCTTGCTTAGAAACTTTCGTATAAAGTCAATACAATCTAGTAATTATTTAAATACAAAGTACTTAATTACAATTTAATTCACAAACTTTCTCAACTCCCACTTATACCCATATATACAAACATAAAATATAATTACACACAAACAAAATGACGATACTATACACTTTCGCCGCTATTCGCGAGTAACATATGTATTTTAAATTAAAACCACTAATTTAAACATAATGTTTAGAAGGGTATTTTTATAAAACCACTTTACTTATTTTTTTAGTTTTTATGTTTTAAGATATGTCTATTTTCTCTTTATCTATAATACATATAATCAATGATGACATTACCTCCATTTAATGCACTAAGACATCTAATAAATATATTAAGCATTACAAGTAATAAAGTTTAACGTACAATTCAATTAAACAAAATAACAAAACATCTATAAATTAACCAAGACATGTAAAAAAAATATTAAACTTTAATATATATAATTAATGCATATACACTTTATGAATATTTTGTTAAAAACTACATGTATATTAAACACGGTTTGATTCAGGTAACCGCGGATATTTGAAAATAAAACCGAAATACAAGAGATTTTTCCGGTTTAAGGTTTTTTCGATTTCATTTTCGGTTTTCTAGTTATTGTTTTCATGGATTTTGATTGAGCGTGTTTGTTCAGTTTGCCGATTTCACATATTTTTTGAACACCCATATTCATAAAGCTTAACTTGATATAAATCGAATAGTCATTTTTGAAAAATAGAAATAAATTGCTCACTAATGTATTTATTATCATACTTATATAATATTATTAGTTAAAAGTTGAAATATGTGACATTAAGTAAAGTAATTGTCACAAAAGGCGTGATAAATTAAAATACATGATTCAGAAATTTTTATTTCAAAGTACGGTGTTACAACGCGTGTGTACCTTCTAGTATTCATTAGATAAGAGATAATAATGATAAATGTTACTTCTTTGACAATAAATGATGAGGATCTTCTTGGTAGTAGGAGTAAGGTACTACTTAACATAAGTAATCCTCTTATGTACCTGCACCGAGGTTCTTGGTGTTGTGTCGTGACTTGGCAAGTTACTCTACTTGTGTTTGTTATTGAGGTTACTGGTATTGTGTCGACTTAACAAGTAACTCTACTGTGTTTGGTTGTGTCGTGATTTTTGTTTCCTTATTTTGTTTGTTCTAGAATAATTAGGTGTTCTACAAGTTTTAATACCCTATAAATATAGGGTTTAGGTTTCAATATAATGCATCTTGTTAATACAAATAAACAATAAAAACGTTTATTCATATTTAGCGATCTCTTTGTGTTTTGTTGATAAAAAATATAAAGTTATCATAAGTAAAATTTTAAGGATACATGTTATTTTTGTAAAGCATTTACATCTAGTCATTGAACATAAATTATTGTAATAATTCATTTGTTGTAATAGTTTATTAGGATGTGTAATATCCAAGACCCATGACCCATGACCCATACCCATTTAGCAAATCCATAACCCATAACCCAAGGCCTATGACCTAATGTCTTGATACATTGTATCTATTTGGGTACCCATGATTCAAAGTCCATGACCCATGACCCATGATCCATGACCCATAACCCAAATAGTGAGGCGTCCACGGATCCACAGGCTTACATCTGGGCGGATCCTCGAGAGGGATCCGTAGGAACCGAACTCTGATGAGATTTTTCCTATAAATAGTGAGCCATTTCTTCATTGTTACTCACCCTCTTCTTACAAACTCTCTCATGTATTACTTCTCTTGTAATCTCGGGTCTATTGAACTATCTAGTAGTTCTTCTTTCTTTTGTTGTGATTCTCATATAGGTCCTTCTCAAAGGCGAGATCACGAGATACTACAAGTCATCAAGCAAGGGTCTTTGATTGATTTGTTCCTCCATAAGATTTACGTAGCAAGATCTTGTATTTCATATTTCACATAGTTGTTGTGTTATAGTTGTGTTGGTTTGGTCCTCCGTGTTAAGGACTCGGTATTTAGCTTTGTACCGGAAAAAGTGTAAGCGACGTTGTGAGGCTTCTCCGCCGTGTTTTAGGAGCTTGTTGACATAGTGCTTTAACTCTCGAGTAGGAGACTCGGGGAGTGGAGTAAGGCAAGGAAGGTGTCCTTGTAGCGAAACCACTATAAATTACTTGTGTCACTACTTTCTATCCTTTACTTTACTTGCTTTCATTACTTACATTACTTATTGCATCATACTTTCTATCCATTCATACGAATTCACATAAGATCGAATCTAAAGTTTTTGAAACTAATCTTAAAATCGGCAAAACTATTCAACCCCCCTTTTAGTTTTCCACAATTGGCATCAAGAGCAAGGTTTACAAAAGTTTTAAAGTAAATCGTATTTTAAAAACTTTTCAATCACAATGAGTTTTGAAAATTATAAAGAAGGGAAATCTATGCAACAACCTCTACTACTTGAAACAAATGGTTTTATTTATTGGAAAAATAGATTCGAAACTTATGTGAAGTCAAAAGATATTGATCTTTGGTACATCATTGTTGAAGGTGACTTTCAAGCCACTACAAAAGATGATAAAACCGACAACCAAATAAACATCCCTCACCATTTTTGCTTCACTATTTTTGGAAAGCTTTTTCTTTATTTGTTCAACAATATGAATAATTTTCAATATCGGATGAGGATAGTATAGATAATTCCTTTGCTAACTATAATACTATTATTACCTCTTTACAAGCACTTGATGAGTCTTTTTCTAATCGTAATCATGTCAGGAGATATCTAAGGGCGCTTCCATCCAAGTGGAGATCAAAGGTGACGACCATCGAAGAATCAAAAGACTTGTCAATCCTCACTCTCGACGAACTCATAGGCAATCTAAAGGTTTATAAGCTTGTCCTCGCTAAAGACTCCGAAGCCTCAAAAGAAAAGAAATAGAAACACAATCTCTTGCCTTAAAAGCCAAGAAGGTCTCAAGCGATGGAGAAAACTCTTCTTCGGAAAGTGATTGATGACGAAGAATATGCCATGGCTGTAAGGATTTCAAGAAGTTCTTTAGAAGAAAAGGAAGATATGTCAAGCAACTATATGGCGACAAGAAGGGGTTCCAAAAGGCAAAGGCGACAAGAAAGCAAGGGACGAACGCATGTTTTAAATGTGGGGACCTAATCACTTCATTAGTGAGTGTCCCAAATGTGACGAACAAAAGGCGTTAAATAAGTGGTTCGTGGGGAATGAGTGAGGAGGAGAACGAAGAAATTTGTCTCATGGCAAATGACTCAAACGAGGTATGTCCCGAATCTCTTTATTATAGTAGCTCATCATTAGATGATGAATCATTGCATCGTGAATATGATAAACTTTGCAAAATTAGTCAAAAAGTAATTAACAAAAATAAGATTTTGAAAAACAAAAATGAACGTTTAGAAAAGGAAGTCATTGAGTTAAAAGATAAATTAAAACGTTTAGAAAAGGGGAAGAAAGTAGATGGTGAATGTGAGCTTTGTGTTCAACTTAAAACGTTAGTTGATAATCTTGATTCCAAGATTGCTAGAATGAGTACTAATACTCTAGATATAATACTTAATAGTGTTAAAACGGGAAACAATCAAAAGGGTTTAGGTGTACAGGAACTTAATGCGTCAACTAGCGAGATTAAAGAAACATAATTCGTCAAAGCAATTAAAAAACAAGCTATTGTAGTCACGGATCCCACAGATCCCTTAAAAAAGGAACCGTCTAGTGTAAAACCATGGATCCGTGGGTCTGTACTAGCAAACAGTAGAAATAATGTAGCTACATCATCTAGAACCGACTTTGTTATTGTTAACAAGAAGAAACCAACCCACGTTACTGTTAGAAATGTCAAACAACCACCTCCACTAAAACAAAATCAAAGTTTTATGAGAAACAAGGTCCATCATTTTCTAAACCAAACACACTTATAAGAAGACCAAATAATGTTTATCCGAAAGTATCCACCATCAAATGGGATGGAATCCTAATGTACAAAACGGTTTCCATTTCAAAACTTTACACCATGGAATGCTTTCTCACCTTTTCCATATATGCCTAACATGAATGAAATGTATAACACTAATGGACCCATAAACAAATGGGGACCAAACTTTTGAGTTAATTGTTTTCTTAGGTGTGCTTAAAGGTCGACCTAGATCCAGATGAATGGATCAAGGATAGCGGGTGCACGAGGTACATGACCGGTAATAAAGATTTGTTTACCACATACGAATCTTTCAATGGTGAAAATGTGGTATTTAGTAATAGCAAGAGCAAAATCATCGGTAAAGGTACAATTTCTCACAAATCTTTAACCATTAACGATGTGTGTCACGTAGAAAACCTAAACTTCAACCTTCTAAGTATAGGAAAAATATGTGATAAAATGTGCAACGTACTTTTTAGTGAAACAGGTAGTAAAATATTTCAAAACGGTATTACTATTGGAATAGGCATTAGAAAACATGATGTCTATGTTATTAAAATTGGTAATGAACCAAAAGACAAACTTTGTCTTACTTCTATGGATAATACTTCGACCTTATGGCATCGAAGATTGGGTCACGCCAATAGGCGACTTCTTCAATCGCTATCATCTAAAGAACTAGTAAGAGATCTACCCATATTAAAATATGAACATCATTTTTTGATGCTTGTAATGTAGGAAAGCAAGTCCATGCTAGTCACAAAGCTAAAAACATGGTCTCAACTACTAGGTGTCTAGAACTACTTCATATGGATCTATTTGGTCCATCCACTATTCAAAGTTATGGAGCAACTTCTATACTTTGGTTATAGTGGATGATTACTCTAGTACACATAGACTAAATTTTAAAGAATAAAAGCGAAACCGTTCGATTATTTTGAAATCTTAAGCAAGAAAATCCAAAGACAACTAGGAAGTCCTATAGTGTCTATTAGAATGGATCATGGTAGGAATTTGATAATGAAGTGCAATTTGGAGCTTTTGTGATGCTAATGGTATTACTAACAACTTCTCGGCTCCACTCCTCGATCAAATGGGGTAGTTGAAAGGAAAAATAGAACCACGCAAGAAATGAGTCGAACAATGATTAATGAGCAATCTATTCCTAAAAAATTTGGTGTAATACCGTTGACACATCAACATACATACTTAACCGTGTCCTAATAAGACCATTCTTAGGTAAAACTCCATATGAGTTACTTGAGGCAAAAAGCCTACGTTAGAACACTTTAGAGTCTTTGGAAGTAAATGTTTTATATTTAACACTAAAGATTACCTAACCAAATTTGATCCTAAATCAACGAAGGTATCTTCTTAGGTTACTCTCCAAATAGTAAAGCTTATGTTATATTAAATAAAGAAACAATGAAGGTTGAAGAATCCTAAATGTAAAATTTGATGAAAGTCCACCCAAAACCTACCCAAGCTCTTGTCGATGATGAGATAATCAAAAGTGATGCTATATAAATCAAGGAAAATACAAATAAAGAAGATGATCCATCAAAGAGTCAATGAAATCCTCAATATGGCTTCACTTTATTTCTAACGATGTTTGATGACAGTTGGGTAATGGCCAAGAAGAACTCCAATTCGTGTCTAATGATGTTTGGACGCTTGTCCCTAACTAAACCATAATCGGAACTAAATGGGTATATAAAAACAAGTTAGATGCAAGCGGAGTAGTGTCTAGGAACAAAGCTAGACTTGTTTCCCAAGGGTATAATCAACAAGAAGGCATAGAATTTGATGAGACCTATGCTCTCGTGGCTAGATTAGACTTTATAAGAATACTTCTTGCTTATGCTTGTGCTAATGATCTTAAGCTTTTTCAAATGGATGTTAAAAGTGCTTTTCTAAATGGCTTTATTAATGAAGAAGTATATGTAGCTCAACCTCAGGGCTTCATCTATTTTGAAAAACCTAAACACGTATATAAACTAAAGAAAGCTTTTACGGTCTTAAACAAGCCCCAAAAGCTTGGTATGATAAACTCAAATAATTTTTAATTAAAAAACTATACCATGGGGTTAGTTGATAATACACTTTTCACAAAGAAAAGGAATCACATATAATTATTGTTCAAATATCGTGGATGATATTATATTGGATTCGACTTGTCAAGACATGTGTGATGATTTCTCTAAATCATGCATGATGAGTTTGAAATGAGTATGATGGGAGAACTTAGTTTCTTTCTTGGTCTACAAATCAAACAACTAGAAGATGGTATATTTTTTAATCAATCCAAATACATAAAAAAAATGTTAAAGAAATTTGGTATAGAAGAGTCATAACCCATAAGAACACCAATGTCATCCGATCCTAAACTTACAAAAGATGAAGACGGTGAATCCGTTGATAACACAAAATACCGTGGCATGATTGGTAGTCTTCTTTATCTTACGACTAGTTGGCCGGATATCATGTTTAGTGTTTTTCTATGTGCTAGGTTTCAAGAAGACCCTAAAACTTCACATTTAGAAGCCGTCAAAAGAATATTTAGATACATTAAGGGTACGACTCAATTGGGATTATGGTATCCTAAGGAAGCGGGGTAGAAACTATTGTATATGCGAATTTGACCATGCGGTGATTATGTTGATAGAAAAAGTACAAGTGGTGTATGTACTTTTATGGGATGTTGTTTAAAATCTTGGTTCTCGAAGAAACAAACGACATTGCCCATATCAATAACCGAGCGAATATGTCTCCACCGGCAAAGCATGCCAACAAGCACTATGGATGAAAAGAGTTAGTTGACTATGACATTCATCTAAGTGACATAGCCATTTATATGTGACAACAAAGGTGCTATTGACTTAAGCAAGAATCCGGTGTTGCAATCTCGCACAAAGCATATAGATATCCGACATCACTTCTTAAGAGACAATGTTCAAAGGGAACATTTCTATTGAGAAGGTATCATCCGAAGACAACATAGTCGGCGTCCTCACTAAACCGTTGAAGCGGGAACAATTCAACTTGCTTCGTCTTGGTCTTGGTCTAATAGAACAATCGTCGTAATATGCTTCTCAATTCTACAAGGTATGTAAACGTTAGCCTTCCTTCTTTTGAGTCTAGGATCTCTATTTCACACACAACTCACAAACAATATGGGATTTTCAAAACTAAAGATAAACTTTCTTTTTTTTCAAACACATACACAAAAGAAAAAACGTTTTCAATGCTTTCTAAAGGATACTTCTCCCGTATCACTTTCCTAAAACATTCTCACGATCTAGGACAAACCCTTTCATTATTAATACAAAGTAAAAACCCATTTTCATTGCATCTCATATCTTTTGAATGCTAAAGGAACAAATAACTAATATGTGTTTTGGTACATTCATTTAAGCAAAATGAATTAGGGCAGCACTCAATTACGTTATCTCAAATAATAATATGCTTTTCACTTCTTCGTTTATTTCCTTTTAGAAGTCGAGATAACCGCAACTCCAAATGGTTTTCATATAGGCATACACTAGGCACCAATGTTTCCAAAAGGGAAAATTTGAGCTTCACGAGATCATCGGACCACGGATCCCAGCTTTTGTAAGATATAACTTTTCACATACACATCAAACCATAACACAAAGTAGCATATAGATGGAATTCTAGAGAGAAAGTTAGAGGTTTAGGGAACTTAGTGAGAGAAAGTGAAAGATATTATTATGAGCTCCAACTCTCTACCTTGGAAGGTAGAGTATTTATAGTCTTACATAAATCGCCACACATCGGGTGTGGATCGGGCATACGGTGGGTAAAGACCGTCCGTCCTCCACGGTGTTACTTAACTAAATACTACTTAACTTAAAATCACTACGACTACGAGCTTTCTAACGATTACATATACTTGAGGTGACCGACTCTTTAATACACAGAATTTCTAATTCCTAACAATCTCCCCAAGGAGGTCACCTCAATCATGTACCAAAATTACATTGAATACAAATAGATATTACATTAACAATTGATCTTGCATTCTTGATGTAGTCCTTTGCTCTAAGCTCGTAGTCATTGATTCTTCACATTGCATGTTTGGTTACTTCAAGTGGAGGTCTTTCTTGATCCATGTGATAATAATTTTGAGCCATCTTTTGAGATCATCGACTATCAAAAATCTCGAGACATCCTTTGTGGTGTTGGTATTATGTGATGTTGTGACTTTAGGACCGACATGCTCACATTACGGATCATGATATCTTCTCATCGAGTAGCGGAAGCATTTGTTGAATCATGATATTGGCGGCGTAGCGAAGCATGGAGTGAAAATATCGAGTCATTGATGCACTAATCATGATTTCTTTTGAGATGAATGTGTTAAGTGAGCATGCGGCTATGGATTGACCGCTTCATTACGATCATTTGCAAGCGTCGGGTGTACACGCATACAACGATTAGCAATAAATCGCACGAAAGTGTCTTTGATCACTTCGTTGAATTGAGTACCGCCCACGGTTCCCGTTGATCGATACATGTCTTGCTGTGATCGGTATAATTCGAAGAATTTCCTTGACGGGGTTTCGCGGTTTGTTCTAGTTGTTCTCAAACCGAACATCTCAAAGAAGACAACACGGAGTGAGTGAACCGGTAATTTTAAGTCCAGCGATTGATGAAAAGAGATTTGAAAAACAATCGTGTATTGCTCAATAGAAATTGTTTTGCAATACAACGAAGGTTTTATTGAAAATCAATTATCAATCATAAAAACACCTTTTGGTTTGAAAAATGAGTACACGGTCGATGTGCTAAAGAAAAGAGTTTTTAAGCACAAAGACCGGTTTTCAAAGGTATCCGTCAATCCATAACTGAACGAGATTGATTCAAGAGATTGAATCGCCCATTGTTTACATTCGGTTGTCACATGGTTGATCTATATAATAGATCTCACATGCCACCTACCGGGAGCTTGTTTGATGTTGGCTCGAGAGGCTTTCCATCTTCATTGTGAATATGTAAACACATCACTCGGATGTTACGGCAATACCACAAGGATAATCGTGGGACTCAAGATATAATCTCTCTTTCCACATTGTGTGAAGCAGAGAGTCTTCATTGAAAGTGTCCTAATGAGATTTATTGATGATCTCGTGGCTCTAGACTCAATTTGTGCATATTTGGATCCTATCTTGGAGACTAGGGAGAGGTCTCCTTCTTCAATATCAACCATCTCTAAGAAAGTCGATAGATAATGTCGGTTCCCGTGAGAATGAAACAAGTCCTTTTAAGAGGAACTTGAGTGGTTTGGAAAGTTGAAGTGCGATCGTCCTTTGGGTCCATGACGTCTTGTCTTCAATACCGATGTTACCATCGGTAGCATATGAATTGAACCGGTTTACGCCCTAGGTTGAATAAATGGAGGCTATTTGTTTTCACCCTTTCCTCATTCAATTCTTTTAATTCTTCAACCCCTTGATGCTTACGAGACTTCATAGCTAGAACCTTGTTGGGTTTATTCGATTACTAGCTCGGTCTTAGTCCGCACTCTTCCCATATCTCATTTTCTCCTTTTATCATCATACCTAAGGACTTCTACACTAACTAGTGGATTGTCCTGGGTAGATCCCTCCGATTACGGCGGATCATGGGAACACATACCTAACCTTATCATCCTTATATCACCGTACATAAAGTAAAGTTGGTCGGTCTATTTGGTATTGTTCATCGCCATTGGATCCAATTGAAAACCATTTGAAAATCAATTCGGATACTTGTGATATATTATCAAAGCATTTTGTACTGAATTGTTTTGATATTTTAAACGAGAACTCCCCTCAACATGTGCATCAAGTATTTGAAAATGTTTTGCACACGGAGGCAAGAGAAAGAATTAACTTCTTTGATTACCATTTTCTAAAGATATCAACATCACTTCCCATCAAATCAAGTAGATATAGCATTTCGGGAAGGATGAGGTTTCCATAAATTTGCTCCCCTCAATATGTGCCTCGAGGTTTGAAAAGAGTTTTGCACATACTAGAGGAACTTGCACATTGAGATAAGTTGATCACATTTCAAATCATAGGTTTAAGATAGATGCTCCCCTCAACATGTGCATGGAAAATTTGAAATCGTTTGTCACATGTGGGAAGGACGCATGTACATCCTTATAAAACCATTTACCGAATTATCGGTTTAAATCCAATTTAAATCACACATTCTCCCCGATCACAATTATCAAATCATTTGAGATTTGTGATCTCTTATAATTAAATTGATTTTGAAAGCTTTTAAGGAGAATTGTGACTTGATTGTGAAAGCGTTTGAGCGATAAGGATCGGATTTTAAGACTTTAAACTCCATTGATAAAACATGCATGTATATCTTTTGAAAACAATTTAATGCCAAATAACTTTTAATTTTAATTGAAATCATTCTCCCCTCAATCAATGACATAGGTTGTTGATTGAGAGATAGAGATTTTGACAAATAAGTCGATGATTATCAAAAATAGAGATTGAGTTATTTTTCAAAGCATTTAGTTTTCGAGATAAATGTTTATAGAATCGAGCATGGAATTTGAAAACATGGTAAAACATGGCTCTGTTCTTTCTTTTAAAACCGGGTTCTTGCACGAAATGACAATAAACCATTGTTTCTCTTTCTCCCAAAATATATTTTTTTTTTTTTTTTTTTTTTTTTTTTTTATAAAAATTCGAACAACATCTAAAGTCCGTGTCATTCTTTGAATGACAACACAAAACCGTAGATATTATCGAATCGAGAAAAACATGACAAAATGACAATATTTTTGAAGATTTTTGATTTTTCAAATTTTATGGATTTTGAAAGTTTTATATTTTTCTATTTGATTTTTGAAGGTTTTATAATTTTGTATTTTGTTTTCAAATAAATATTTACAAGAGATAGATGAAGATAGACCTTTACTCCTCGTCTTCCTCACGAAGGCGTTTGAGAGTTCGGTTGAAGGCTTTTCAAACCAAGTCGTGGAAGAATAAACTCAAAGCGTTCTCTTGGAAGAGCTTTGGTGAAGATGTCGCTAGCGATATTCGGACCTCACAAAATATAGTTCCACCACACCTTTTCCACTTGTTCCACGATGAAATGATGTCGAATGTCGATATGCTTTGCTCTTGAGTGTTGAGCGTTGTTGCATGAGAGAGCAATAGCACTTTATTATCACGATGCGAGAGGATTTTGTTGAATTCAAAGCCATAGTCGGATAATTGAGATCTCATCCATAAGATTTGAGCACAACAAGATGACATGGCTATGTATTCAACCTCTGTAGAGAAATAGAAGTACTCATTTGCTTCTTTGAAGACCAACTCACAAGCTTATCACCCAAAAGCGAGCACCTCGGCGTGCTTGACGTGTATCTTGACAACTGCATGATCGGCATCTGCATAGGCCGTTAGTGACATACCGGTGTCCTTGGTGCCAAAGACCCATATTGATGGTTCCTTGGAATACCGAAAGACCCGTTTAAGCGCTTCAAGGTGCTTTTTAGTAGGCAGCACGGTATCTAGCACACATGCAAGCAATGAACAAGATGTACGGTCTACTAGCGTGAGATACATCGGGATCCAATCATACTCCGATATTTCGTTTGGTCAATCATGATCCACGAGAGGTCCTCATCTAGTTTGGTTCGGTCAATCATGGGGGTGTCAGCGGTCACATGAATCAAATCCAAATTTCTTTAAAATCTCATTGCATATTTAGATTGATTTATGAAAATGCCTCCGGGACTTTGTGAAATTTGTAATCCCAAGAAAAATGACATTTGTCCCATCATTGACATTTGAAACTTTGAACTCATTTCATTTGAAAACGATCACATTCCATTGGGTGCATCGAGGCAAAATAATATCATCAACATAAATTTGAACATGAATTAAATGTTTGCACGACTTCACGGTGAACAATGTAGGATCAATGCTCCTTTGATGAATCCGGTTGATAGAAGAAACTTTGTGATGTATCATACCATGCCCTTGGAGCTTGCTTTAAACCGTAAAGAGCCTTCTTCAAGCGATAAGCGTGAGTAGGATGCTCTTGATTCACAAATCCTTGAGGTTGGTGGCGTGAGCGACTTCTTTAAGATCTCCGTTCGAAATGCCGTCTTTACATCCATCGATATACTACCATGTTCTTACTAGCGACATTAGCGGAAAGATTACGATTGCCTCGATTCGAGCAAGCTGGAGCAAAAGATTCTTCAAAGTCTATACCCTCCTCTTGGCGATATCCTTTAGCAACTAATCGAGCCTTGTTCTTCAACACATCACCATGCTCATCAAGTTTTACTTTGAAGATCCATTTGAGAGCTATAATCATAGCACGATCGGGCGGTACTAACTCCCATACATCAAGGCGATCAAACTCATGAATTTCATCTTGCATGGCATTGAACCGACTATCTTCATTCATGGCGGTTTAACATCTTTTGGTTCGATCTTAGATAGTGCGGAGTTGAAGAAGCACCATAAGGCATCGGTTGCGAGTTGTTTCGGGTTGATCTGGGCGAGAGGATTTCCAATGATGTTGTCTAAGGGGTGATCGTGAGTCCATTTTACGAGGTGTTCATGTGGCGGTTGTTGAGGCGGAGGTAGGCGAGTCGATGTCTCTGAAGAAGATGGTTCGATGATGATTCGGGAGTAGCAAATATGTTTTCAAATGGAGCATCTTGAGGAGTCGCAAAGGGATTAACTTCATCATTGATGCGAAACATTTCCATGATGTACATTTGAAGAATGATGATTTGTTGATGAGGCGAAGGATCGTGACGGTGCTTCTTGACTTAAAGATATTGAGGCGAGGGATTGACTTCATTCAACGGAATATGAGCATCCTCTGTTGTGGGAATCATCACCTCATTAGTAATTGAATCATCAGTTCATCAAACATAGGATCAAACAATTTCTTTACATCATCTTGGATGGAGGTACATATGGAGTTTCTTGAGAGGAGTTTGGAACAAGGGATGAACCAATGGGACTTTTTTTGAAGTGCGGGTCTGGTGGAGTGTCCGGGAGCCATTTGACCGGTCGACTCATCAAGCGTAACGTGAATTGTTTCCATGATATTTCGGGTTCTTTTGTTGTAGATTCGGTATCCCTTTTGTTTGGTGCATATCCTACAAATACTCCAATGTCGACTTTAGCCCTAAGTTTGCCCAAGTCTTGACCCTCATTAGTTGGATAGCACAAGGCACCAAACACGAAGAAGGAAAGATAGATTAGGTTTTACTGTTGTGGACAAGTTCATATGGAGTTTTCCATGAATAGTGTGAATCGGGAGCGATTTTGTGTGTAGCATGCGGTGGCAATTGCTTGACCCGAGAAACATTGGAACCTTTGAGTAGATCGGCATTGTTCTAGCGGCTTCAACAAGAGTGCGATTTAGTCTTTCAACTACACCGTTACATTGAGGGGTTCGTGGAACACTTCTTTGATGGTGATTCAAACGCTTTCATAGAATTCACTAAGTTGTTTGTTGACAAACTCGGTTCCATTATGCATTACGATAATTACGGCGGTTTTGTTTAGTCGAACTGCAATTTGTTTGATGAGTTTGATGATGATATCGGGAGTTTCATCCTTTGTCCTTAAGAACTTGACCGGTGAATCTAGGTAATCATCAACCACAACTAACACATATTTCTTCCCAAAGATATTACGCACCCTCATTGGTCCACATAAATCCATATGAATCATATGAAGAACTTACGTGACGAGTTAGTAGGTTTGGGTTTATGGGCATACTTCTTGCTTTTCCCAATTGACATCTTGAACAAAGATGATCCTTTTCATACTTTAGTCTAGGTAAACCTACAACTAAGTCCTTTACGGAAAGATCGTTGATGGTGCGAAGTTCAAGTGATTGAGGCGGCGATGCCATAACCATGACTTTGTTTTGAAGCCTTTGATAACAAGCGATTGGTGAGGCCCTCATCATGTCATCGATAGAGATGGTGTAAAGATTTGAGCCACGAGTTCCTTTTAGCAGTTCCTTACCATTAAGATCTCTAACAAAGCGGTATGTTTTACGAAGGCTACTTCTAGATCGAAATCACGAATTGACCAGCGAGAGAGCAGTTATGACCTAAACCTTCCACATAATACACTCTAGAGATGACACTATCACCAACAACATAATCTCCATAACCCATAATAGCACCGAAATGATCATTACCAAATCTAACGGTCCGATGAATTTGCTCACGAAGTTCATGAGCGCGACCGGTCTCGGTCATATGCTTGGAGCGACTGAGTCCGGTACCACGAGCGATTTGAGCGATCTGCGGTTGAACACGAGACAAGAATGGATAAGCGGATAATTGGGATCCCCATGCAAGAATGGGTTCCATTTGGTTAGTTACAATGGTTGGAACACCCGCATCGAAATAGAAGCATTCATATCGAGAAAGTGAGGCAATGGAATCATTGTGAATAGATGCGATACTAGTGTCGTATATTAGCCACATTCACGGTGTGATCACTTCTTAAAGGAATAGTTCTACCGGTGGGCATCCATTTTCTAGTGGGCATTATCGATTAGTCTTATGACCAACGGTATCCAATAGAAGCCTATTTTCTTGAATGTTCTTCTGTGGGTTTCCTTTGTTTTCTAACTTTCTTTCGTTTTGCCTTTTAGCCTTCTTAGCATGAATTTTAGCATTAACAATATTAGCGGACAATTAACATCATTAGGCGAACATTAACATCACATTCATGATTAGAAGCGAATTCAAGCGGACATCGGTACAAGGTTTGCAAATAGTATCGAATTGAATTAATTACGATGCGCCTATGGCTAATACTAGAATCAACACGATTCGTTTTATTCGATTCAAACTTAAAGTTCCTAGATTGTTCTTCTACTCTTTTCGGTGCACATTCTTAGCTTGCGAGGTCCTATCATTCCTTGTATTGTCTTGAGACTTTGACTGCTCCCTTTAATGTCATGATTACTCTGTAGAGGAATGGGAACATTAGTTTGTTTTACTACTCTTTGCACCACTGTTTAGATGTCTTTGGGATCGAACTACATGCGGTGCACTAAGGTTCACTTTCTTAAAACTAGAGTCTTGAGATTTGTACTCTAGAAGGCATCTTTGAGTTCTCTTTCTTAGCATTGGTGATCTAGAATCGAACTACTCAAGGCACACTCGGTTCACATTCAAAACATTGGGAATCGAGTGCATATCATACTTGGCATTAGGCATCGAGCATGGAATCAAAGGATTAACTCTCTCACTAATGACTTTGGGCATATTGTGATCAAGCATTCTAAGATTTCTTGGGATCGTTTGGCATATAAGCATGCATGTCCAATTGCATTATCATGAGGTTTCTCTAGCTTATCCTCTTCAACAATCTCACGAGACATTCTAGACAATCCTTAAGGGATGAGAAATATGTTTGAATGGCAAGTTTGTTGTTCCTTAGATGAGGGGACATATGTCACGGATAAAGCATATTTATTACGAGTGAACCTTTGATACAACATTCTCCCCATTGATCATTGGCATTTTCCTTTTACGACTCTTGATTCTCAATTTCCTTTTGCAATGAAGCTATTTGTTCGTTGTTTTTGTTCTGAGTGACTTTAATTGATTCAAACAACTCATTGAAATGACGTTTAACCTTTTCATTTTCTTCTAGAAAACTTTCGTTTTCCTTTTGTAAAGCATTTACTAGGTTTTGAAGATGAAACGTTTGAGAGTTACGAGAATCTAAAGGAGGAGGCATTTGGGAGCTGTCATATTGTTCGTTTGACCCTTTAATTGAGAGATTTGGGCTTTCAACTTTACGATCGTGTTGCGAGCTTGAATCATTTCATCACGTTTGTTAATTTGAAAAGCGCATCAAACTCGGAGCATCGAAGATGTCTTGACATTTGAAGTTTTGACATTTTCTTTAAGATGTTGATATTTTAGTTGTAAATTAAAATGCTCAACTTCTAGTTTAGAAAAATGTTTAACGAAATTGTCGTGATCATCGATTCAATTTTATCGTTTAGTTTAGAATTAGTTTTTCAAGCTCAATGACACGATCATGGGAGACTTTCGGGGCCACGAGATAGTTCATGGAATTTGGAAGCATTAATAGAGCAATTTGAGCGTTGAAAAACACATCTTGAGCAACACATTCGATAATAAGATTCTCATTTAATGTATGCAAGTTCTTTCTCTCAATCTCATTATATTTCGATTGCTGCGCTCATAGTCACTAACTTCAACAACCATTGCATCAAATTCCTTTTCCATTCCCTTAATATCGGTTTCTATCCCTTTTAAGACTCTCAAAGTGATCTTTTAGAAGTTTAAAGAAGGGCATGACCTCGATCAAATAACATTCTTTCATTTGTTCAAAACCCTTTCTCCTTGATTATACCGATGGGTGTGATCCTTTTCTTGCAAGTTTTCTCAAAATCAACAAATAGTTGAAATATAACGTATTGGCTAATTAATGTCTTGCTTTTAGTGGCAATTGTTCTAGGTACAAGATGCATTGGTGTATTAGGAGGATACACGATCGCTCTAGGCATTTTCCAAAGGGAGGTTAGTTTCAACAATATTTTCCGCTTTACGCTTATCTAAATCCTTTTCGAAGACTTGTTCGAGGAGTCAACAATGTCGAGGCTTAAACTTGTTTAAGGAAATCCAGTTTTCCTTCTTGTAATCATGAGGAGTGATAATTATGTTTTCTCTTTGCATTTGGGATCATTTTGTTTCTTATTCATCTTTTCCTAGTGATTTCATTTGATTTCTTATCTTCCTCGGTGCACTCAACGCAACTAGGTTTACGCCTAGGCTTAAGGATTTCATTACCATCATAAAGCACCTTATGAGCATTTCTAGCCTTTTAATTACCTCTGGATTTGGTTCCTCAACAAGGGAATGCTATGCTTATCGCTTAAGACTCGATGTTTAGTGACCATGTGAGCGATCGAATGGTGTTTCCTTGTATGTACAACTTGTTTTCAAGTTTGTTTTCAAAGTTTTGATTAGAAAAATCTCTCAAGAGTTTTGATTCCTTTGCATTAAATTCTTGCTTAAGCATTTTCACATTTTCTTGAAGTTCTTGTTTTGTTTAGTTTGTTTTAGAAAGTTTTTCTTGCAAGGAATTTAATTCTTGTTTCAATACTTCTTCTCTAAACTTACTTTTCTAATTCTTGTACTCACTTGGTCATCCATTTCACGCTCACAGTGGTCAACTCAAATTTTGCGTTGTTCATAAATAGCAACACGTTCCTTATAGGCATTTAGTTGAAATTATGGAATCATCGGGAGCACATGCGGTGTATTCATCAAAGACATAGTCATTGTTGATGCGAAGATGCATCACTTGGTACAACTTCACTTTCACTTTGTTTCACGTATTGATCGTATGGGACAATATTGTTATTACCCATATTTTCAACATTTGATTCAATAGTTTGATTGATTGTACTTTGTCATGCATCATTGCACATCGACATCATCGTATAGTTTTAATACCTCGAGATGAGTTTGTCCTTGGATGGGCCACTTGTGGTGAAGAAGAGACCTTGGGAGAAACCATTGGAGAAATGCTAGCCATAAAAATTGTGTGTGCGATGGGTCCATCATCTACATCAGTCGTATGCATCACGATCGGCGACTTGAAAGGCATTCGATGATTGTGACCTATCTCTGAATAAATTGCTCATCCACATCGCATCATAGGTCTTGGCATTGCCCTCGGCAAAAACAACAATTCCTCTTCATCAAAGCGGCACCATTGTCACGAGCTTGTGCGGCAACATCTTATCTCGAAATGTCGGCGTACATGGGCGCTTTGGAGATGTGCGGTTCCTTGCAATGTGTCCTTCACCACCACGGTTGTAACATTTGATTGGCTTAGCTTGACCTTGGTTACCATTTCTTCCTCGATTACGGTTGCCAACATAACCTCTCCCGACTCCACCTCTTCCACGATCATCTTGTCTTTCTGAGCTGGTTGCACCACGATTTTTCCATCTTTAACGGTGGCTTGATTGTGTGGGTTAGATGCGATTCGAGGTTGTTGTTGGTTTGTGGGAGAGAATTCATGTTTTGACTAATGAGAAGAGCTAGTTGATTAATGAAGTTACCAGCGTGAGCATCGGCATCGACTTGTTTGAACATAGGATCGGGAATGAGTTTGTGATTACCATTACCCAAAGGTATGACTTGTGATGCTTTGGTTGTGATTCCGATGTTTGAGTAGAAAATTTGTTGAGTCATTAGGCGAGCTTGTCTCTCCACAGTTGGTTTTGAGCGATTGAGAATCAATTTTTCAAACATAGCATGTCTCTCATTACGAAGGAGGAAGGCATAGAGTTGCTCATAGTTTGTATTCTTCAATCCTTTAGTGAGCTTCACGGTTGTGACAAACTTGTGCCATTCGGGATTCATGTTGTTCACAAATTTTGAGTTCGGTGAATGTTAGGCATAGTCATTCGATGTTCCTCATGTCATTCACTAACTTATGAAATCTCACATAGTACTCATAGACACTCTCATCTGGTTTCATCTTGAAGTGCTCAAATTAGTCATAGAGTTGGGATTCTCATCTTCCATAGTTAATTACGAACACGAGAGAAGCATCTTAACATTATCCCAAAGCGCCTTTGCTTGATGTTATGATTGATCGACTTGTAGATGTCTTTAGGAAGACCTTGAAGAACAATGTTTGAAGCCACGATATCGCATCAAATCTCTTTTATCCTTATCATCAAGCTCATCATACATCTTAGGTCATCCATTCCGTAAGCAGGAGTACCATCTTCATTAGTATCAAGTATGTCTCTAGTCGTCTCAACTCGATATGGTCCTTCATCAATGGATTTGAGAATGTTGACACCATTTTCCTTTCAAGGCAATACAATCGATTCGTTGAGCCCAAGAATCGTAGTCGATTCTGTCAAGCATGGGTGGGCGAGTATCGAGCCATTGCTTGTACATCCTCGACAGCGATGGAGATGATAGTAGGGACGTTGGTAGACATGTTAACAGTTATACGGGATTTTATAACTCTATGATTAAACCGGAAATAGATTCTTTCACGGGTTTTACTAAATCAAGAAAACCGTAAACAATCACTCAAGTCGCTAGAAGATAATGCACTAAGTCGCTAGAAGATAATGCACTAAGTCGCTAGAAGATAATGCACTAAGTCGCTAGAAGATAATGCACTAAGTCGCTAACACTTAATTAGCTAGACAACTAAGTCGCTAGAGTCCCAGTCGCTAGACAAAAGCAAGTCGCTAAGTAGTAACTCGCTAACCCTCAGTCGCTAGCAAAATTTTGGCGACAATTAAGCTACACAAGTCGCTAGAGATACAAGTCGCTAAAGAGCAACTCGCTCTGAGACCAAGTCGCTACCACCAAGTCGCTACTCGTGGTGGAGGTCCACTACTTGTACTTTAACTCGCTAGATCTAACTCGCTGGGTCTAAAGCGTAACTCGCTACAATTTTGTAAAGCAAGTCGCTATGAAGAAAATAAACCGTGAGCTAAGTCGCTAGCAAGAAAAACCATATAAACATCACTTTTCAATCCAAAACAACCCAACCAAGATGATTCAAGCTAACCAAATGAAAACCTAAACACTTGTGATGATTCTAAACATGAAAGTACTAACAAAATTCAAACTTTAACACAAGAAATCAACCAAATGATGCAAAAACCACTAAACTTTTCAAACTCAAAACCACCTAAAACCACTAGAAATCCAAAGATGTGCAAGATATGATCTAACCATGGCTCTTGATACCAATTGTAAGATATAACTTTTCACATACACATCAAACCATAACACAAAGTAGCATATAGATGGAATTCTAGAGAGAAAGTTAGAGGTTTAGGGAACTTAGTGAGAGAAAGTGAAAGATATTATTATGAGCTCCAACTCTCTACCTTGGAAGGTAGAGTATTTATAGTCTTACATAAATCGCCACACATCGGGTGTGGATCGGGCATACGGTGGGTAAAGACCGTCCGTCCTCCACGGTGTTACTTAACTAAATACTACTTAACTTAAAATAACTACGACTACGAGCTTTCTAACGATTACATATACTTGAGGTGACCGACTCTTTAATACACGAATTTCTAATTCCTAACATTCATATTTAGCGATCTCTTTATGTTTTGTTGATAACAAATATAAAGTTATCATAAGTAAAATTTTAAGGATACATGTTATTTTTGTAAAGCATTTACATCTAGTCATTTAACATAAATTATTGTAATAATTCATTTGTTGTAATAGTTTATTAGGATGGGTAATATCCAACACCCATGGCCCATACTCATGGAGCAAATCCATAACCCATAACCCAAGACCCATGACCCATTGTCTTGATACATTGTATCTATTTGGGTACCTATGATTCAAAGTCCATGACCCTTGACCCATAACCCAAATAGTGAGGAGCATCCATGGATCCTTGAGATTACACTGGACGGATCCATCAAGAGAGGGATCCGTAGGAACCGGGCTACAATAGAGATTTTTGCCTATAAATAGTGAGCCATTTCTTCATTGTTACTCACCCCACTTCTTACAAACTCTCTCATATATTACTTCTCTCTTCTAATCTCGATCTATTTATCTATCTAGTAGTTCTTCTTTCTTTTGTTGTGATTCTCATATAGGTCCTTCTCAAAGCGAGATCACGAGATACTATAAGTCATCAAGCAAGGGGTCCTTGATTGATTTGTTCCTCCATAAGATTTACATGTAGCAAGATCTTGTATTTCATATTTTACATAGTTGTTGTGTTATAGTTATGTTGGTTTGGTCCTCCGTGTAAAGGACTCGGTATTTAGCTTTGTACCGGAAAAAGTGTAAGCGAAGTTGTGAGGCTTTTCCACCGTGTTGAAGGTGCTTGTTGACATAGTGCTTGAACTCTCGAGTAGGAGACTCGGGGAGTGGAGTAGGGTAAGGAAGGTGTCCTTGTAGCCGAACCACTATAAATCACTTGTGTCACTACTTTCTATCCTTTACTTTACTTGCTTTCATTACTTACTTTACTTATTGCATCATACTTTCTATCCATCCATACAGATTCAAATAAGATCGAATCTAAAGTTTTTGAAACTAATCTTAAAATCGGCAAAACCATTCAACCCCCCTTCTAGTTTTCCACACATCTTTTCATCATTGATTATTAATAAACTTTGTATTTTAAGAGTTATTCTCTTGTTAGGGTTTATTCTCGCAATGTGTGCCTTGTTTATCACCCTTGGATTAGGGCTTATCTAAATACACTTCCGCCCGTCCTGTGTTAGTTGGCATTATAGCTTTTTCCTATCCTTGTGGTAATTGGTGTAGAAGGTTCTAATTCAATTAATGTCTTTAGCTTGTTAGCATCCTAGATGGTGAATGGTGTTGAGGATTTAAAACCCATATTGTTGGTGGGGTATGGTCTAGAGAATACATGGACCATGGTTTTACCAAATCCATGAATGAACTTGACAGCTGTTACACTATGCTAGAAGAACTACATTTCGTGATCATAGGTGGGGCATTAATCCACAAGAATCGTGATGGTAACAATTATGAAGGTTCAAGAATTCGTCCAACCATAGGCGGATCTATTGACAACTGTAGGTGCAACCAACCCCCGTTCAACAACAGGATGGTTGATGAATGGGAGGAAAGCATGAAGATGGAGATTCAACTATCAACAATCAAGTGGTTTCATTCAAGAGTTTCAATCAATAAAAAGGTATTTTATTTAATTATGATAATTATGGGGCTAGGAACTTGGTGTCAAGAAAATTGGTCAATTACTTTAATTTTTCATTAAAAACTTGTTTGGTTGGAGGTCATGAGGTTTTTAGGATTCCGATCTCTATTGGTAAATTCTACAAGGATGAGGTAATTTGTTATTTGGATGACATGAAGGATTATCATATTCGGTTGGGAAAATCACGGCGTTGCAAAATTCAAGGTTTTTATGATTTAAAGCGTAATCTCTACCTTTTCTTATGGGAAATAAATAGAATTGCGATGATCCCATATGAAGAACAATTATATGTACCAATGACAGAGGTTAAGATTGAAGAAAATATTTCGCAGTATGACGTTGTTGAAGAGCATGTTGAGAAAATCCAAAAATCTAAAGTCACTTCGCAACATGAAGACAAGATTTCAACTTTAGTTTTGGGAAAAACAAATAAAGTTGGTACCTTGAAGAGTTGTAAAAAAGAAGATATGAGGTTTAGCGATGATGAAGTTGTTGAAGAGCATGTTTTAGCGATTCCAAAGGCATCCAGGATTTAAAGATTTGTGATTTTGATTATTGGTTAAATTTAAATATGAGTATCACACATCCAATAAAGTTTTCAATGGTAAACAAAGAAGTTAATTTTATTGCAATTGACGACTTGGTGATCGTTGATAAGGAGTTCATAACTCGATGTTCTAAGTCATATGTGGATCAATGGTAGTGTGGTATATGTGTCAAAAAAGATTAAAGTACTCGAGTTAATGTGAAGTGTAAATCTACTGAAGAAAAGGTTCGTCGTGAGAAGTTGTTCAAGGTAGCTGAAGCCCTAGACAGTGAGAACTCGAGGGTGAGTTCTTCTACTACTAAACATAAGTAATCCTACTTATGTACACACTAAGGTTACTGGTGTTGTGTCGTGACTTGACAAGTAACTCTACTTATGTTTGTTACTGAGGTTACTAGTATTGTGTCGACTTGACAAGTAACTCTAATGTGTTTGGTTGTGTCGTGATTTCAGTTTCCTTATTTTGTTTGTTCTAGAATAATTAGATTATCTTGTTCCACAAGTTTTAACACCCTATAAATATAAGGTTTAGTTTCATTGTAATGCATTTTTTGATCATTGATTATCAATAAACTTTGCATTTTTAAAGTCTTTACACTTGTTTGGGTTTTGTTGTTCCTATTCACTATTTTATAAAAGCAGTCTAAGTAAAGTAAACCTGACTAATAGTGAATCAATGGTGAAAAGATATAAGTAAAACACGAGGTAATTTTCAACGTCATATTCTTATAGAAATGAATCAAAAGAATCGTTACCCAAGTACTTGCGAGCGATTACTTGGGATTGAAATGACAAAGTTTGGTAACTCCTCTAAGCTCGAGGTTAAGTCTGAGCACAACTACAAGTACCAGCTGAGCTATCTCGGGGATTAAGTTGTATGTTGGAGGGTGAAAGATGAAACTAACGTGTGTGTGTGTTTTTACAATTCACAAGCAATCTTTCACTCCATCTCTTATCTATTTATACAAGTATGAGTTTTAACTCTTTCCTAAGTGACAAGCGACAATTTCACGAAGACAAAATCTTGATGTATTTTGTCTACATTCTAAAGACTATATTAGGTAAAGGGATCAAGTCACTTTCTTCATATCGATCTTGATCTTTGATACTAAAGGGAAACTTTCATGATAAGTACTCCGTCTTATTCGTTTCCAGCGTAACCGTTTTATCCGCCCATTCTTGATCTTCATAGTCTTGAGTCCTCGGTTTTAGTTTGTCTTGATGTTTGTAGTTGGTGAGGAGTTTGAGGGAGTCGGTGAGTTATTGTCATCACTCATTGAATCCACCATCTTCTTCTTGACTCGATCTTCACCCTTTAAGTTCCGCCTTACTAAGTGGAGAGACTTCTATGTCTCTTCTTGGCGTCTGAAGATGGCTCACCGAGACTATGCATTGGTGACTGTTAGTGTTTAACGATATAAACACTTGGGGTATTTTTATTCAAATCCAAGACTTAAGGGGTTTGGGTGTTTATGACCCCAACGGTCTCCCCTGTTGGATATACAAATAGCCCAAGTGTTTGATTAGTGTAAGTGAGCAAATGGCTTCTTCTTGCAGAATGTACTAATGAATACAATAAGGAACACTTGAGTATTTTCACAAAACATACATTGTTTATTGATCAAATTACAAGATTCCTATCACTAGTACAAAGATAATGAAAATGATGTCGGTCAGATGGATCCCTAGTGCTTCAAGCTTTACTTTCTTGGTGATGAGTGTTTCTCTGTCGAGGTGCTCTCTTAGCTTAGCGTTTAGGTCGACCTGAACACGGCGTTTGCAAGAGTCTCAATTTGAGAGGCCACTGGTATGTAGCTTAGCATTGCGACCCGCATGCACGATCAATGTCACTCCATCTTTGAAATGTTGGGTTTCCATAGACATCAATGTGGAATAGCCCTCTTCGAGCTTTTCAATCACCAGACAGTTCACGAACTTTACACCTTGAGCTCCTCCTTACACTCGGTCGGGAACTTTAATCTTAGGTGGAACTCAACTCTTTCCTTTTGCCGGTGGATGATTGTGGTTGAGATCCTTGAGGTGCGATTAAAGCGGGCTGAATCCCCAGTTGTGTTGGTGCATCCTCGATCTTTCATACCTTTCTGAGCATTTTCATTAGCTCCTTAACCACCGCATTCTTCTTCTTTTCAATTATTGGACCCAGTTCATCGAGTTGATGATCCCAAAGTCGGTGAATTCGGGGATCATGAACCTCGAAGTGTCTTTATCATCCCTCCGTAAACATTCATGGCGGTGGTTTGGTATTGGGGATGATTTTGACATCTGTGATCTTTTAGTAGCCTTGACTTGTCATTGTCCGATTGTAATGCTCATTACGCTTTGCCTTAGGGCTTGACTTTTCTTCTTCTTTTCTTAGCTGTTTTCTCATTTCGACCATCGGCGACTGAGCATCCTTGAACTTTTGTCTGCTGACCTTTTGGAGTTTCTTTGGATCTATTCCCATGTTCTCGACTTCTTGACGACTACCTTTACGGTTTCTCTGTTGTTCTTATCTTCCTCGATTGTTTCAATCTCCTTTATTCTTTAGCAAGATATTTGCTTAGCTATTGAGGTGTGGCGGTATTCGATGTCGGCGATTTTGTAGGAATCTTCTCGACTCGGGTTTAGGCTCGGTGTTTGCATTATGGCCTTCCTTTGTCTTGTCTTGATGAAGATGATGCAACCAAGGATGTTGTTGTTGTCATGATTGGTGTTGTGACTGTTAGTGTTGTTGTTGTTGATGTTGGTGGTGGGATTGATGAGATGGGCATTGCTGAAATAGGTGGTGATGATGATAATGGAGCTGCAGATACTGGTGGTGTTGGCTCCCCCTCAGTGTGAGAGGAAGTCTCTTCAGTGCTCCTCTCCCCCTTAATTGTTGCGCCAACGTCAGTGAGAGCAAGAGTTGGCTCGGACACTGGGGGAGCTTGGGTGGCCTGACCTTTGAAGGCTTGGTAGATTTCAGTAATCATAGCCTTGATATCAGATGTATCCTTTTGGAGACCAGTGACCTTTGTTTCAAGATTAGCCTGAGAGAGTTCCAAGGCTGTCACCCTAGGCCCAAGATTCCATGCCATTGATGAGGAAGCCTTAGCCATATTGGTTACCTGAGCATCCAAAGAGCCAGTGTTGTCGAAGAGATTGGACGAAGATTGAAGACCACGAACATTGGCGATTTCGGCATGTTGATAAGTTCGATAAGGCACGAGAATTCTTCAAGTAAGCCTCGGTAGCCTCCGGCACTTTTGAGTTGAGTGTTGGGTCTTCTTTGACCGATTCCCTGATTTCATCAATCTGTGAAGTTGCTCATACATAAGATCTTTGTGTTCATCAGTGTTTTCATTGAAGGTGAGCACATCGGATTTAAGATCAGCATAACTGGCATCAGCCTCAGTGTGTTGATCCCACATTTGGTCAGTGACCCCAGAGTATATCTTCCTTGAGGCTTAGGTGATCCACATGACTAGTTGTCGTTCAGTGATTGGAAGAATGTTGTCATAGCGGCTAAATTCACCAGAACTGGATGATGAGGAGTCCGAGTCATTGTCTTGAGGTTGAAATGGTGACTCGGTATGCTCCTGTGGATCGGTAGAGGTTCTTATTCGATTGAACTTGCGTCCACTTCATCCCTAGCGATAAAATTTCATCATCACTTTCGGCGGGTTCATCATCGAGAAAGAGTAACCACAATAACTACGACCATCGTTAACAAAGTGGGGTGATGGGTTCCATATCAACGGTTGGTTTAATCCTCCGGGTCTTTGTCCCCCTGACCCCTCGAGACAACGGTGGGTGTTTCTCGGTGCCTTCTCAGGTCGAGGATTAGTGGTGGGTTCCGTATCGGTGGGTTTTCCTTTCCTTCGAGACTTTGTCCCACGAGACCCTTGAGACATTGATGGGTTTTTAGTGCCTTTAGCGGAGTCGGTGAAAGTGATATCCTATCGGGGGTTGTTTAGTTCCTCGAGTCTTTGGGATCATTCGAGTGCCCTCGACAAAGGCGTGATTTGCTAATGTCATCATTGGGTGAAGTGGAAAGCGCTCCCCTACCGGGATGCTTGTTTCTCTCGGATCTTGGGGAGTAGTAGTTGGGACCAAGGTCACTGATTGTGATTTATCAGTGTCCTTCGTTGTCACCGAGGTGGATGTTGCTTGGTCACGGTGGGTGGCGGATCAATCGTGGCTTCTTTTGCCTTTTGGGTTGTGCTCCACGAAGCCTCGGGGCCACGAGACTTGGGTTTGGTCTTAGTCGGTCACGAGACTTCCCTTTCTCTTTTTAGGAGGCGGGGTTGGGAGACCTTGATTCCCTACGGTTGTTCTGACAACCATATGGGCCGTCAATTCAATATTTGTGTCAAGGGATGGGTCCTTTTGAAAATTTGATTAACTCGGGATGCCGGGTAAAGCACACTATTTTTCTTCACGAGGATAATTGGAGCCCGGTAACACTGTAAAGCACAAGAGACAAACCTAGGATACGAAACGTATTTCATCCTAGTTTTGCTCGGAGCTTGATTCTGAGATCACTGTAAATGATCTCCCCTATGTCGATAAAGTGACCCCATTCATCAAGCGGTATGCTATCATCAATGAATAGAGTTAACTTGTTCGGTGGATAAGTGGTTCCCGAGGAGGACACGAATCACAAAAGTGAATAGGATCCTCCAAGCCACGGAAATGAACTCTTGGTGGTGGGGTCTTGTCAAAATTTTGGATCTAAAACAATTTGTTTTAACCCATCCTTCATTGTGGAGGGTTCATGATCGTGACATAAACTCCTTGTTGTAGTCTAACCTGTTGAAGTGCAAAATGTTTTATAATCCAAGGTGAATTGTTGTCCCAGTTAAGGCGAATCGATGAGATATTCCACAGTGGTCTAAGGTTATTCTCATCGATGAGGATGTCGGGTCAAAGGCCTTAGCTGTTGCCCAAAACTCCCACGAGGAGGTTTTGAGTGCAGTATAGAGGACGAACAAAGGCCGTTTCGGTGGGCGGTTGAACAAAATTTCATTATGTCCTTATAGGTTGGGACATTTTGTGGGTATTCAAAATTGCCTATGACATTATTTGTTTTAAAGTCAACGTTCTTGAGATCCCTACCATCGTGATGCAAGCGAAGAGATTGTGTTCTTGCCATTTCCATTAAAAGGTTTTAGGGTTTTGAAAAAAGCTTTCTTGACAAGAACAATCAAAGGTTTTTGAATCTCTTAAGTTGTGATGAAAAACTTTTGTAAAGGTTTACAGAGAAGATTTTTCAGAAAAGGATTTGAAAAACACAAAGATTTATGGGTTTGAAAATAGATTTTGACAGAGTTTTGTTAGCAGAAATCTTTTGTGTGTGTTATAAGGATTTTGTGAAGGATATTTATAGAGTGTTTAGAGGGGTAGTTTGTGCATACTTGTGGATTTGTAAAGTCGGTTTTGAAAACGTTTTGAATTTCCACATTTAATACCACCTCCACTACCCATGATAAAATCCCATTTTCAAGGAACGATTCGCGATGCAGAAAAGTGCAATTTGCGGTAATAAAATATCCTTAGGATATTTCATGTGAGAGAGGCATTTAATTCCATGTGGGATGAGGTAAGTATTTGAGGACCCTTGACATGGATGACGATGAAGACAAAGAGACATATATTCCTTTATTAAATTGGTAAGTTTATCAACCTAGAATATTTAAGTAACTGATACTTGGAGCATTTAGTTACTCATTGAATGCTCTTTGTCAAAAGTCAGGGACCCTGAATGAGTCTTACTCATTCGGTGAGAAAGGATGGAATTGGGATTTGTTCGGGGAGGATGAACCATTTCGGTGAAAACTCACCGAGATTGGGATGGTTTCGTGTTCTCGACTTTCAATGTCTAGCATTCCCAATTCGACTTCGGTCTCACGAAGGTAGGTTCATCTAAGGGTTTTGTGAAGATATCGGCAAGTTGATATTCGGTGGGAATGAAATGAGCTCTATGTCTCCTTTCATTATGTGGTCCCGATAAAATGATATCGATATCAATGTGTTTGGTTCTTTGGTGAAGGATGGGGTTGTTGGAGATAGCAATGGCACTAGTGTTATCACATAAGATGGGTACCATTTTGTAGTGGATGTCATAGTCACCGAGTGACTTTTCATCCATAATACATTGGCACTGACATCTGCGAAGACAACATACTCGGCTTGGTGAAGACATAGCCATTGATTGTTGCTTTTAGCACTCCAACAAACCAGTTTTCCTCAAGAAATTGACAGGACCACGAGGTACTTTTACATCCATGTTGCGGCCAAGATAATCGTGAGTCAGTACCTTTGAGATCAAACCCTAAGCACTTTGGATAATAGAGTCCAAGGTTTGGGGTTCCTTCAAGTACCGAGTATTCTTTTGGGCTGCGGTGAGGTGGGATTCTCAGGATTGGGCGATATCTTGCTATTAGACAGACCGAGAATTGTATGCAGTGCAGGCGGTAGATTCATCGGTGAGCCAATAATCCCAACCGAAATGAGTTTGATTGACTGACTTTCCGGTGAGATCGGTCCAAGATTGTTGGGTGGGACCATTGGTGTCTTCACCGAGGCACAATCGGATATCTCATATTTCTTCAAGAGATTTGGTGTATTTCTCTTGGTGATGGAGATTCCTTTATCGGTTTGCACGATTTGTAGTCAAGGAAGTATGTGAGTTCACCCATCATGCTCATTTCAAACTTCTTTGTCATCGGTTTTCAAATTGTTTTCAAATAGTGTAGTTTGTTGAGCCAAAGATGATGTCATCAACATATACTTGGACTAGTATCATATCTTGTTTTGTCCTATAGATAAACAATGTGTTGTCTATCTTTCCTCGACAAACTTGTTTTGAATTAAGAAGGTGAGAGAGTTTCATACCATGCTCGGGAGCTTGTTTGATCCATAAAGGGCTTTATCAAGCTTGCGAGACATAGTCGAAATTCACTACTCTCAAAGCCGGAGGTTGATGAACATACACATCTTCCTTGAGTTCACCATTCAGAATGCACTTTTTACATCCATCCGTAAACTTTGAAGTTCATGTAGGTAGCAAATGCATGGAAGATCCCGATGGCTTCCATTCTTGCAACAGAGCAAATGTCTCATCATAGTCAATGCCTTCTTGTTAACTGTAACCTTTGGCTACAAGTCCGGCTTTGTTTTTGATGACGATGCGTTTTCATCGGTTTGTTCACGAAACCCACTTCATTCCTATAACTATGACATCCGAGGACATTTGATCAAGGTCATGACCTTGTTTTTATCAAACTGCTGAAGTTCTTCTTGCATAGCCTCGAACTCAACTAGGATGTTTTAGAGCCTCGGCGACACTCTTAGGTTCTATATCCGATAGGAAATCGAGATATAGGCATTCATTGGTCAAGTCAGTAGTTAAATTAGCGACCCATGCTTCTAGCGAGCATGCCTTGATGGGTTCACCAATGATGTTTACAAGTTCAATATCTTGAGATTTTGTCCACTTACACCGTGGTCTAGGATCCGAGCTTGAAGAGGTCATTGGAAACTTAGGAGTGAGTTCAAAGGTGCGAGCCATGTAATCATTAAGAACATCTCTGTTGAGATGTCTTGTTCGAGTTGGGGTTCATGAATCACGGTTCTCGAACATTTGGTTCATTGTTACCTATCCCAGCGAGGACCGATTGATTATCAATGAATTCACCGATAGTTGGTTGTGAAAGGTTGTGAGGCAAGACATAATATGAGATGTCGACATCAACTTGGTATGAGGAATTGATTTCATGTTATACTCATCGGAGGATATCTTGATGAGTTATCAATTTCTATTTCCTCCACTAAGGTGTTGGTGAACCTGATGCTTTCGAACTCTCATCAAGGTGACATGAAAGGTTTCCTCAACTTGTTGTCTCCTTGTGTTAAATACCCTTAGGGCTTTGGAGATCGTGAGTAACCTAGAAATTATCTATCATCGATTTTGCATTAAATTTGCCTAGATGATCCTTGTGGTTATGAGTAAACACAGGGACATCCAAACACATGAAAGTAAATTTATATCGAAGTCTACCTTTGAATATCTCATATGGGGTTTTGTTATGTCTTTTGATAAGGATTGACTGTTTTGAGTGTAACAGTCGTTTTGATCGCTTGATCGAGAAAATGTTTTGATAGAGTGAGCCATTTAACATAGTTCTAGCACCTCAATGAGAGTTCTGTTTTCCTTCGGCTACCCCATTTTGTTCGAGGGTGTAAGGAGATGAAATTTTTGGGAGATTCCTTTTATCACAAAACATCTCAAGCTCTTCATTTCGAACTCAATACCATTGTCGATTCGATTTGTTTAATCGTAATGTCATTACGGTTTTAATGTTCACGATGAATGACATTATAGTGTTAGTCCTCGACTCTTTTGGAAAGAAAGTATACCCAAGTGTATCTTGAAAACTCATCAACTATGACAAGTGTATACTTCTCATGTCGGATTAATCTAGGGTAGCAGTACAAAGAGATCCATATGCGGGAGGTACAAAGAGATCCATATGCATGGTTTGTCTTTTGCAAAAACTAGTGATGGTAAGCCAAGGAACTTGTTTTGTTTTGCCAAGTTGTTGAGATTTTGAAGTTTAAGTGAGAGAGTCTCTTATGCCACACCCGGTTGGCGCTTTGTTAGCTTTGGCAAAGAGACAAGTTCCATCTTTAGAGAGTGTTGACATGTCTAAGACATAAACATCATCCCTTCTAGGAGCTATCAAAACAACTTCTTTGTTGGCATTGAAAATGGTACCTTGTTTGTCATTGAATTGCGAATGTACTTTGCATCACGAGTTGACCGACAACGATGAGATTGTATTTTAGACCATTTACATATCTTTGTTCTAGAAAACTATTCCATTACAAAGATACTAAACCATAACCTTCATTGGGACATGATGAGTTATCACCAAATACTACCTTGGGTCCCGTTCCTTTACATACTTGTGCACATACTCCTTAACACCAACATGCTTCTTGAGCATCCACTATATAGATGCCGATAGGCTCCATGGCGTGTCTCGCACAAGTAGTAAAGTGGATTAGTTTCTTTCTTCGACCCACTTGCTAGTGGACTTGGATCTAATGGTGCGCTTGAATTGAGCAATTGACTCATGGTCGGTGGTTGAGTGCATTGTGCTACCATAGGTTTTGCATTTAGAGGCGAGGATGACTCGGTGATTCTTGGTTGCTTTGAACTTCTCCTTGCATTGATGACACTATCATGCCGGGATGTCTCATGAGTTTGGATTTCGCAAATATCACAAAGATGTGTTCATGAGACAATCATCGTGATGATGATCATTAAAGCCACATGTGGGCAAGGAGAGAAGGGTTTAGCTCTAAACATGCTGAGCGATTTTGAGGTTGAAGCATACTTATGACCAACTTTGGCATAGTTTGTTTTATCGAGAGAACTTACGTATTGTAAGTGATCAAAAGTTCTGTGATCCTCCTTTTGCGGATCATACAAAAAGGATTTTATAATGCTTATTAGTTGTATGACCGGTATAGTGGCATAGATCACACTTACGCTTTGGTTTGGTGGTGGCTTTTGACTTTGAGGAACTGAGGAAGGCGGCTTTGTTTCCTTGATTGATTCAGGGACTTTTTCGATGGATTCCATCTTATCGCTTAGCTTCCTCACAAGTTCGATCGATTCTCAATTTGGTCGCCCGATTGGGGACAGAGGATGTGGTGGTCTCGTTGGGAGTAGATTCTAGTTGAATTGGTTTTGTTGGTCTTTTCGGGATGGTTCTACCAAGTCCGCACCTTTCCTTTGGTGAATGAGGATTGAATTGCATTGGAGTAAGCTCGAGCTTGGTGAAGCACCACAAGAGATTTCGGGGTGGAAGCGTTGCATTAGACTACGCCCGGACTCAATGTGTTCAAGACTCATCAAGCACATCGTGAGTCCAAGCATGCTCTTTAGAGCTTGACTTTCGACTCTAGAATTCTTTCATAATCGAAATTAGGAAGCTTACTATCGATTAACCTGCTCAATCCAATAACCGGGCTTGGGACTAGTCAACATATCGGTAATCATGCCACCGCACACAAATGGCTTAGGACCACGGTCTTTGTGGAGAGAGTCGTAGATGATCTTCACCTAAGACTCTCTTTCACACTCTTGGGGCTCCCACAACATCAAAGACCACGGAATTCTTAGCAATCCCAACTATCAAGAATATCTTGAACCTTTTGAGTTCGTCTTGAAGAGCACGATTTCTTTTAACTAGTTTAGTGTTTTGAATTTGTAAAGTGACGACCTCAATCTTAGCTTGTTTTAAAAGCAAAGCTCATCCATACACTTATTCAATTCAAAACTTAGCTTGTTGTATTTTGAAAAAAGATTCGATCTTTGCTCTTCTACGAACTTAAGGTCAACATTACGATAATTCATATAAGATCGCCAATCGAGTCATCATCCATAGAAAGTAGAATATTTACCTTCTTCATTGTGATATTGACCCATTCTCCATTCCTTGCATGATTCTTTCCAACACTAGCTTGTCCTCTTCGAGAGGGCCATCGCACTGTGACATGCACCATTTCATCATCTCGATGACACCGCTCTTCATCCCATCGAAGGTTTCAAAGAACAAGGCCTTTGTTTTTACCGCATGTATTTAACATTGTTTGTTGTTTACGAGGGATCGCCTCAAGCAATGCAAGCTTAGCCTTGGCTTTTCTATACTTAGACTCATAATCAACCATTTTGCTTTGATCATATTTGTTTTAAAAATTTTGATGAGGCCGATAAATTTTTGGTTGAAATTTGCTAAAGCCTCGAGGATTGACTTGACCACGATGGTTTATAAGAGGGCGTAAATTGTTTTGAAAAAGGTCTTTTGCAAAATGACCCTTTTTATGACACTTAAAGCATTCATGTCCTCATTTGCTTTAGCATTTGAAAAACTTTATTTTTTATAAACCTTCGAGAGTTAGCAAGGAGTGCCCTTTTCCGAAATTCAACGTTCGTGTCATTTAGGTACTCCTCACTTGATCTCTCATCGTGCTCATCATCCTAATTTTCTTGGAAATCTTGAACCACATTGTTAGAGAAGAAAGTCGTTGATATAGGTGTTGAAGTGGTGGTGGGGACTTCTTGACTTCCCGAGACTTCTTTAAGTCGGGTATCGTCTGTTAATGAGGTTTTCTCATAGACAAATTTCCCATAAATTTCGTGAAGTTCAAGATTCGGATATGATTAGCATTCCTAAGTCCCCGAGAGAAATTCAACCACTTCTCGGGAGACTATTGACAAAACCAACATTGATTTCATGTTTGGACAACTTAACACCATCATTTGACAGTTCATTTAAAAGAGTTTTGTCTTGGGTGTAAGTTTGAGACAGTTTCGAGTCCTTAGCCTCAAGGTGTTATACTCAAGTTTTAGGTCCATGATCCTGTTTTTCTTGGTATCGATGGACCTTCATGGCTATGAACTAGGTCATCCCAGTTTGTTTAGGCAGTACTACGACTTTTATGATGACTCCATAATATCATCGGAAGACATGATATGATGATATTTTTGAGTCTTTGATCCCGGTTGACCACTCTCCTCTCATCCCGAGTCCACCGAGCTTCGTGTTTAGGCAAACCTTCTGCGGTCTTTGGGATAAATGGACCTTCATTTATACATTTGATATAATAAGGTTCCATCCCAATCAAATAGCAAAGCATACGCTTTTTCCATTTGCTAAATTTGCCAACTTCAAGTCTAGGGCAACAAATTTGAATAAGCTCCACCCTTTTTATCGACTAGTTGGGGTACATCAATTTCAGCCATAAGGATCCTGATTTAAAAACGTTTTAGAGCGGCTTAAAAGAAAATTTATAAAAAGTTTTATAATCAGCCAAGCTCTAATACCACTTGTTGTTCCCTATTCACTATTTTATAAAAACAGTTTAAGTAAAGTAAACACAACTAATAGTGAATCAATGACTGAAAAGATATAAATAAAACACGAGAGTAATTTTCAACGTCATATTCTTATTAGAAATGAATCAAAAGAATACGTTACCCAAGTACTTGGGATTGAAATGAAAAAGTTTGGTAACTCCTCTCTAAGCTCAGGCTAAGTCTGAGCACAACTACAAGTACCCACTGAGCTATCTCAGGGATTGTTGTATTTGGAGGTGAAAGATGACTTGCGTGTGTGTATTTTTACAATTCACAAGCTTAATCTTTCACTCCATCTCTTATGCTATTTATACAAGTATGAGTTTTAACTCTTTCTTAAGAGACAACCGACAATTTGCGTAAGACAAAATCTCATGTATTTTGTCTCATTTCTAAAGACTATATTAGGTAAAGGGACCCAGTCACTTTCTTCATGTCGATCGATGTCGATACTAAAAGGAAACTTTCGTGATAAGTACTCTGCCTTATTCGCTTCCAACGTAATCGTTTTATCCCGCCCATTCTTCGCCTTCATAATCTTGATCTTGATTTGGTTTGTCTTCAAAGTGTTTGTAGTTGGTGAGGAGTTTGAGGATTCGGTGAGTTATTGTCATCACTCACCGAATCCACCATCTTCTTCTTGACTCGCCTTCACCCTTTAAGTTCCGCCTTCTTGAGTGAAGAGACTTCTTCTATGTCTCTTCTTGAAGTCCCCGAAGATGGCTCACCGAGACTATGCACTCAATTGACTGTTAGTGTTTAACGCTATATAAACACTTGGGGTATTTTCTATTCAAATCCATAACTTAAAGGGTTTGGGTATTTATTGAACCCAACAGTTTTCCGCAAGATGCGCCTTGTTTAATTACCCTTAGATTACAGTTTATCTAAATACGCTTCCCCACGTCCTACGTCAAAATCATTTTGTGTTTATTAAGAAATGTTTAAATGGACTGAACATAAAATCGCTAAACAAAATATGTTATTTGTAAAACGCTTTATAGTACTGCTGCTATATTTTTCATATATATTTTTATTTGACTTTTAATACTCAACATATTAATTTAGCATGGAGAATAATATAATAAATTTCTTATTATTAAATTTAAAATAAGAAATAGAAAAGTTAAATTAATTATAAGTTTACTGATATATTATATCTAAGGAAGAGATCCTAGTGAGAAGAAAAGTTGAAATAAGAAAAATGAAAAGAAATTTCAATATATTTCAAATGAGGGAAAAAATTTATGAAAACGATCTATATTTGTAGGTGTATCTAAAATGTATGGTTATTGTGCTTTTCCTCACCATTCTCATTTTAATTTTATTTCTCGTTTGATATTTACTTATTATATACATATTCATCTCCTAGTACATTTCCATTTCGAAAATGTTTAAAATATATATCTCAAAATTGACATAACAACAAACTACTTATTTATCTAATACATTTCCAAATCGAAGAATCTATCCGGGGAGGTTGCAACCATCATTATTTCAGATTCTATCAGGGGAGGGACGTTTCATTAAACAAATATTGTTTCTAAATTTATAATAAAAGGAAAGGTAAGAGTATCTACCATGGGAGGTTTAAGAATAGGTTTATAATTGTTAAAAAGTTTATGATTTATTTTAATTATAGTGAATTTTTATTTCATGTTTATGTGACATGCAAAAGGTCCAAAAACTTAAACCTCTTCATATTCTTAAGATATTAAATGCATGTGTTATGTGAAAAATTACAAAGCTTTAAAATATTTGTACCATAGTGGAGATAGGTTTATTAACATAAAAAGGTTTATAAAATAGAAAATGATTGAAATGACTAATTTATGTGACTAATTTTATGCTTAATCTATTCATTTTGTGACACATGTATTCCACTTATTCTCAATCATTTTATTTACCATTGATTTAGCCATGTGTTACAAGATCTTTGTTAGACATAAAATTATGCACATTAGTTAGTCATGTCAATCACTACTCTTATAAAATAATAATGTGGCATGAAATATTAAAATTTTAAACCTTTATAAAATTTAACCATAATGGATGCCTTGAATTTATTTAAAAAAATGACCAGTTACTAATAACTACAGGAAGTGAAGTGGCAACGGATTAGATGGATCAATATCCATATCTATATGCTTGGAAGTTTCATCCTTAAGGGAGGGAGGAGTGGTATTCGATTACCCTAATATTCTGGGGATGCCAAATCACCTCTATCCAATAAAAACCTTTTAACTCAAAACTACCCAAATACTACCCTAACACTACCCTAAGTGGACGGAGTGGTACCCGATACTACCCTAACAATACCTTTCACAAAAGACAAAAAAAATATAGAAGAAAAGGAGCGGCTTCGGAGCTCGATTTGATACCCGGTTTATGGTACCCGAAGTAGTGGGAATGGTGTACCCGCACTACCCTTCGGAGCTCGATTGATACTCGACTCCCACTCCGTCCTACCTAATAGCTAGGAAGTCAAGTCCCGTACAGCTTTCAGAAACTTCCTCGTTTTTTTGTGTATTATTCTTAATGGGCGGTGATTTGCACACTCCTTTGATTGATTTGAACACTATAAATTTAGAATGTATTGACATTTATATTCTCACATGACTTTCACTCATTTTCATTCTGTAAAAATATAAATGTCAAAACACTATAAATTAAAGTATCCCAATCAATTTAAAAAGTGTACAAATAACCTCTCAATCCTAAATAAGTCATACTACTTTAGACTTATATATGGAGAATCATTATGTTTGATATTGTCTTCAAGGCAGTCAACTATTTATTCTTTCAAAAAACTTCAGGTACACCAAAGCAAGCTTTTTTTTCTTTTAATCTGAAGCTAACATCAATGAAACCATTAATTACTAATAAAAAAGAAGCTGCACGTTCTTAGAGCATTTACTATTGTTTCAAGAATAGGTGCTGTAAATTTATGAAGAGGTCTAAGATTTTTATACTATAGTGAGGAACCATTTCATGTCTACTACGTGGCATGAAAGTGGCCAAGAGATTTTAGAGAGGTCAAAGTGTTTATTATCATTTTTGATTTTAATAGCATTAAATTATGTTGAACAATTTATAAATCTTAAAGCTTTAATCATAGTGGGAATAGGTTCATAATATGAAAAGTTTTAAGAATTAATGTCAATGTAAGAGGTGGCAATTTTATAAACCTTTTAAAAAGTCCACCATAGTGGATGCCCTTAGTGACAAGTATGTGCATGATACCTCGTATTTTATACATATTTATATGCTCCTTAATGTTTTAATGAAGTTTCGGTTACTTAAAAGATGCCATTTTTTGTAGGTTCTTTTGAAGGTTTATACGAGATGCTTTAAGATGAAATTTGGATCAAAATATGACAAGGCATGGAAGACCGGGGAACACTAAACGAAGAAAATAAGGGAAAATGCAGGAAAGTACCCAAGTTGCGCCGAACTGTGGTACTATGCCACAACTGGGAAGACGAGAGAGCAAGACAATGGAAATTCATTCCCATTGCGCCAAAACTCGGGAGTTGTGCCACAACCCAATGTCCCCGGAATACCATTTTTAATAAATTATAAATGCCTTACTTACTCAACCCTAAAACCTAACTTCGATTTTGAGACGACTCGAATAGGTATTGGGAAGTTTTTGAAGGTCGTTTGAAGATTCTGACATCATTATTCTCTTGAACTTTTATTTAAAAAAAAAAAAAAAATCATGTTTCTTAAGTTTCATGAATGCTTTTGTGTTTGTAAGTCTCACTATGGGATAATTTACTTATCATTCTATTGAATGAAGTGATCTAGACGAACTGAATGATTATCTATGTTGATCAATTACTTATCATTCTCTTGTAGGCCGCACTATGGGCATTGTTGTCTTGTTGAACTAGTTAATGCACTTAGCTTTCATACTTGCGTTCTCTTGTTTATAAATAGTAATACAACTGAATTTAACACATCACTATGATAAACTTATTTATACAAAAAGTGAATTAATTCATGATGCATTTCTATTGTTGTGAACGTAAAAAATTGATCACACGCAAATCCATATGAATCATTTCAACATCCCTCACATAGGGTTAGGGTGATGGAAATAATGTGCTAAATTCGAAACCCTGATTAAGGAAAGCCCCAGAAATCCATAGCTTCAAATTTGCTAGGTTGATATCAAATCCGCACGTTGTAACCTGCAGATTTTGAGACGTAGAGACTAATTACACATCAAAATTTCCCAAAATGGTGTTTTTTCTAATGAGATAAAGTTGAGCTTACATTCAATGTGAATGTCAATACAAAATTATCACCAACGGTTGCCAAATTCGAGCTCGAACCTCAAAGCTTGTGATCGACTCAAGTGCTTTATGAAGGGCACCCAACACCTCGACCTTTGTTGCAAACTAATCTCACATAATATCCCTTTTCTTCCACATTAAACATGTCCATCTAAACCCCACAACAAGAAACTAGTTAATATTGGATGTATACGATTTCAACGATATTTAAACGACAAAATCTAGTTTTTTTTGTTCTAACCTTTGATATGTTCTTCAATACCGGAAGAGAGTTTGAAACATGGGTCTTATTCAAATTCGGGATGACATTTGGCTTTTGTTGCTTCAATTGTTGCGATCTCGGACCTTAAATTCCTTGCTTGTGTTTGAAGATCATGAATGTACCGTGCTGCATCCCCAACTATGGAAGCTTTGTCCATCTACATACAAAGAAATTTACAATTTTAGTACTCGAAACCTTGTAAAAACATTACCACGTATATCTTTAAGGAACAACAATACAATGTTCATAGGACATTGTCTTACTAAAATACATACAAAATTAGTTAAAGTCGACATATTTTACAACAACATTAGGCTATGTTTGGCGCAGAGCTTTTTGAAGCTTTTTGAAGCTTTTTGGGGCGATGAGCGGTGAGCAGTGAGCTTTTTTATTTTTAGTGTTCGTTTGGCAAACGAAATGTGAGTTTTGCTATTTTTAGTGAAAGTCCTTTTTCCAATGCTTTTTAGAAGTCAGATGAAGAATGAAATGAGCATACAACACAATTACTATACAATATTTCATACCATCGCATTCATACCATCATTTCATCGCTTCATCATTATCGCTTTGCACTTCTACTTTTGCCAAACATAGCCTAAATATTGAAAACAACAACATAAAGTAATATCTAAATTTTATAACATTATCTCCTACTAGGTAGGAAAGTTGCACCTGAGTATAGAAATATAGGAGTTTTAAATAGCAATATTGGTCAACAGTTTATTACTAGTTTAGGAAGGTATCTGCACACATCATAAATATTTTATTTTCGATGAATTTACCATATTACTCGTATATCAGCTACAAAAATAAGATATTAACCTTAGTGATGTAGGGTACCAATGCACGCAACACGTAAAGCTTCTCCTTCATCCCGCTTCTCCTCTTCCTCTCAGAAATCAAAGTCCTTGTACGATCACCTTTCGCGCCACCTCCACTCCTTTTTTGTGTATCTGGATTATCGGTAGTGACCGTTTCAGAGGAATCATCGTCTCCAGAAGCCTTCAGATCTTCTTGGTTCTGGTCCCACATCAAATTCAAATTAGGATCGAACACATCATAACCGATGCTACTCTTAGCACCATTACCACTACTAGTACCACTAGCATTATCATTACTAATACCAATACCATCACTGGCTTCATTGTGGCCATACAACTGAGGCATCAACTGCCTTGCCGTGCATGCATTGGTAAAGTGATGGCAATTGAAGTCTGGACAGAATGTTTCAATCGGATCCGTGGTCTCACATCGAATAGCAGATATTAAGTTTTCAAAGTCGGTTTCTGGTATGAAATCAGGTTGGAACATGTTAAAGTTTCTTTTATTGAAATGGCCAATTGAGTACTCAAAGGAATTCATTTCGGTGAGCTTGATATGATCATGATGGGAAAAAAATGAATCGATGAATCGAATTACAGATACTAGCTACATGCACTATCTATGCTATATATAGTAAGAAGTTTAGGTGTAAATAGAATATTAACAAGGCATCTTATGTCTTAAGCATATTAAATAGAGATGTGATGCATTGACGTTGACATCTTGTTAGATGGAAATAATCGGGGAATAAATCGTGACACTTAGGCTATATACAATAAGGACTGCTAGCGACATTTATTTTACTCACATCACGCCTTTTTTTTCCAAGAATCTGCGTTTAACTTTTACCACGGTAAAAGACACCTTCATATATATTATTAACCTTTTTTGAAACATTTTTAACAATAAAATTAAAATTTCATTAATAATTAAAACGTTACAATAAAAGTCAAATAAAATAAAATAATTATAATAAAATTCAAATAACATTAAAACATAACAATAATAAAATAACCAAAGTAGTATTATTTTTCACGATACCAAATGTCTTCCACCAAATCGACTTTTAGGTTTAAATGAGTTGTTTTGCTGACTATCTCCCGAGTAATTTTCAATGATTTTGTGTGCGTTCTTACGGGATCGTAATCATGGTGTTGCTCCTTTCGAAAAAATGTGGGAGATATCACCCTTTTTTTGTCCAAAATTATCATATTCTGTAATATGATGAATTTGTACATTATATCTGATAGGCGACTTTTGTCCAACTCTTTAGCCGGATGTTTAATCATTAGCCACTTCTACTTTAGTACATCAAAAGCTCGTTCCACTTCTTTCTTTGCTTAGCGACGGAACCAGAACCAAATATGACCCGATGCATAAATTTTTTGAAACCGTAATATAGATTCAAATTTCAATAACCGGATGCATTTAAGATGCATTTAAAAAAACGATTTTTAAAAAATCAACACTACAACGAAAAAATTCATAGGGGTCTTGGGCACCCGCGGGAACCCCCTGGTTCCGTCCTTATCCTTGTTGCTTCGTGCTTCGTCGTCTTATACCATATTCGTGTGAAAGTGTTTAAATGTGTATAGAGAGAATTGTAGTTTGAATTTGTGAATAAAATGGTGAAATGAGTGGTTATGTATAGTGTGAAAGTGTTTAAATTTTAACAGTTAAAAAGAGGAGTTTTGTTGTTTTTTTTTTTTTTTTTTTTTTAACGGTCAAAAATTGAAATAGAAGATTGTCGGTCGAGGCTGCGATTAAAACAAAAAAAAAATCGATCGACTGCCGATCAACACTCTCAGCAAGGGCGATCGATCGTCCAATCGATCGATCTACCAACTTTATTGTCCATCTTTCATTTTTAGTATGTTTCAAAATAATAGTCCACTATTAAAAATAACGGTTGGATTTGACTAAGTTTACCATATTACTTTTAGTCCAAATTGATATATTTACAAAAAAAAAATTAAAACAAAAAAGAAAACTCTAATTATTATGAAAGGATAAAAGTGTCTTTTTTGGCTTTCATAAAAATCAAAGCAATATTTAATGCATTTTTTTAAACTATGTATTTATTGTTTGTGGACAATAATTTTGAGACAGAATTAGTAAATAATAACTTTAGTTAAAATTATCAACTACCATGTTATTATATGTCGACATCTGTATAAATAAATTTAATGCTCCATCTACCGTTTTGATTTACTAAGAAAGAAATGCACAATCCTATATTGTAACTAGGGCTGATCACGGTTTGAAAATCGGACCGGATCGATCGAGAGCGGATCGGATCAAAAATCGATTTGGTTCAAAAGTCCGGATCGAAGATCGAACCGAAATGTTTGGTCCATGTCCGGATTGGTCCGGTTCATCGGTCGGTCCGGTACAACAACGCATAATAGTTGGTTATGCGTAAGAGCGAACCGGACCTGACCGAGGACCAAAAATAAGAAAAAAGGTGAACCGAAGACCGCACTGAAATATGTTCAATCCATCCGATCAGTCCGATCCACGATCTATAATGCTCAACCCTAATTGTATCATATAACATTCTTAAAACAAAAATTTTGAAAAACACCCTCAATTACATGTTATATGCGTGAGTAGGACCTAGTTTTTAATTTTTTTTTCAACTTTTTTTTAAACAAACGAATTTCATTATACTAAAAGAAAATTACAATACATAAAATTAAATACAATATATCGCTAAAAAAAGTACAATACATAAAGAAACTATATTTCGTCTAGTTTTTCTTGATATCGTTCCTAAAGATAATCAACAAGATAATGTCGAAGGTCGTTATGTACATTTTTTCACGTAGTAACTTTTGTTTCCTTTTGTGTATGTCTCATCTCTAGACCCATGTACCTTGAATATTCGCTACGGGACTAAAATATATCTCTTTAAATTCGATTATTTGAAATTTTTGATCTTTTAATATCACGTTATGCAGTACGTTGCAACAATACATAACCCTATGTATCTTGCTCACCTGGTAAGCATGTCCGAGCTTTGCTATAATCCCTCAATAACCTTGTAGAACAAAAAAAAGCTCGTTTCATATCTTTTCTTACACTTTCTTAAGCCATCTAAAATTTCAAATCACGTTGATATTCATGCAACATATATTAGTTGAAAAAAGTAACCCAAGTGTGATAAATACTATCACTTAGGTATGTCTTTTTACGTTATTTTACCTTCTATAATTACTGTTACATCTACGTTACTAAACGCTTTTATTAAACAAACAAATGTTGCTACTGTTGTTTACTGCTATTATTTCTATAACATTTCGAGAAACATACCCGTAAGCACATCTTAAGTGCATATTTGATGAGGTGTTAAATCATACTATTTTTAAGGGTCATTTAGCCCTCAATTTCATGTACTTTGAATCATTTATTGCCTCAAATCCTTTCTTTTTGACTTTTAGGTTTTTGGGATCGATTTGCTGGAAACGTACAAGATTTGGGCTTATTTGGACAAAGAACGTATTAAAAATACAAACTTTCAAGTTTCTGACCCTGACATATTTGTCGTCGTCACCAAAAATGTCTAGAAAGATGGTTTTTGTGATTTATGTGACGAGCTAGTGGACTGAGACGACCTTCATGACGTTATCACACACATAACCTGACGCCGTCACAACAAATTTGGATAAAATAAACAATAATCGAAGACGACGAGCTGACGACGTCACGCCCAAAGGCTGACGCCGCTAGGACCCAAAATCTATATATTGTTTTGCATTGTATTCTTAATTCGTGTGCAATTATTAAGAGCCATCCCCAAGATGATTTTCATGAATTTTTTTTACCCTTTTTCAGCCTTGTAAACATCATATAACATCAAGCTAAGGCTTTTTTTTAATCATTTAATCATCTCTGTTTTTTGTTTTGATTATATGTCTTCTTTATTCTTGCTTGATATGTTAGGTTAAACTACATAGTATTTATCTAGGATTGTATACATCTTGTTTGTGTATAATTATATTTTATTGAGATCCTTTCATGTTGAATTTTAACATAAGAGGTAATGTTGAGGCTTTTGTGAGAGAAAAAAATTGGGTCATCTTATGTGCGACCTTTAATTTGTTACAAAATAAGTTTTCTCTCACAACAGCCTCAACATAACCTCTCATGTTCAAATAGAATATGAGAGGATCTTAATCCAATTATATTTGCCTATTCATTCTTTTATTGAATTGCATGTGTTTGCTATGTAGTTAATAAATGGTCACGCATCCGTGCTAGCTTGAATGTTAGCTAAAACAACTAACTAGATACTTGAGTAACATGTTAACTATCACATCCATATCGTGAGGTTAATTTACAATTCTATTTATTTAGCAATTGGTTATTTCATGCGTGCTAGATAGTTATTGGTGTGTCCATTCCATCCATATCGGGGGCACATTAGGCTATTAATGGCATAGAATTATGGTTAATAAATCCACATGATTAGTAATTTGGAATTTCAGTCATTCAATTAATCAAAGCGCGACAAATCAGTATGCAGAATTAGAAGTGAGCAAGGAGTAGTGAACCCTAGATAAATACGTCTCCCAATCCCATCGTTCGCACTAAATTTACCTTTTTTTGGTTATTTATTTTCTCGCATTTAGGTTAATATTAGTTTAAAACAAATCTTCTCAAATCCCGATATTTTACTTGCTTTTAATTAAACTTAAACTTTCAAAAATATCTTCTCCCTTCTTTAGATCAAATTTGCATACCTTACAAGCCTGTCTCACTATTCTTCTAGAGAACGGTCAGTCTCTGATCTTGCCTATACTACACTACAACGGTGAAGTACACTGTCTAAGGGTTGTAAAACTTCAATGTTATAACTGCCACATTAGTATTACCTATTGGAAAACCTTTGTTTAAAATTTTTATATCTCTACAACGATATCTTCTAAAATAACAACAAATACATGTATAGTATATAACTTAGATATCAATTGGCGAATGACTAAACCTGAAACTAAATGAACCAAATATTTTGTAACATCATAGATCTTACCATGGTCACTTCCTTTGAGTTTGTATATACTCGGAACCACATCATAGAATTAATAGGTTTAACTTCATCAAATCACGACATACTTTATGAATTGTCTCGGCTGGTAATTAACCTTTTTTTATTTGCTTTGGTCATCATTTTTACATGTGGTCAGTCATAATTGTTATTATTTTTGTTTTTCTAATTGGTAATCGTCATAAATGTCTAGTTACAGTAAGTTATACTTAAATATTAACAAGTTTTAATGATTTATTTAAGTGACGCGTTAATTTTTTTAGTGTAAAAGGGTTCTCCCTGGCAAAATATTATTACTCCAAAAAAAACAATTACAGAACAACGGGTGTGGGTGAATCCCACACCTCAGCCCAAAAAAGCAAACCAAACACACCTACAATAATTAAGACCTAAACTAGCATAAGAAGACAACCAATCTTATGATCAAACACTATAAAGACATAAGAATAAAACTAATGTTTACTCTGACCAAAAAGATTTATATCCATTGAGTTACAAAACGCGAGCTGTTCTGGATTTAAATCTTGATGGTCATAAGTGTCATATAGATCAAATTCTTCATCCTCATGTAAACTAGCATTATACAATCCACTCGTCATAAAATGAGAAGTCTCATCATAAGCATCTTCAACTTCATCATCACTAACACTATCCGAAAGAACCACATTCCCAACTTTAGAAAATGGATTACCTACCTTTTTTCCCTCATTAACCATAACAGGTTTACGATTAGCCTCCTTTGCATAGGTAGCGGCTTTTTGTGGAAAACTAGAAGGGGGGGTTGAATAGTTTTACCGATTAAAACTTTGTTTTAAACTATTTAGATCGACTTATGTCAATCTATTTAGATGTATGTTGGATGTTGATAAACAAACATATAGAAATGTAAGTATGTAATGAAAAGATAAAGAGTAAGGAGCACAAAACCACAACGCGAGTATTTATAGTGGTTCGGCTACAAGGACACCTTCCTTGCCCTACTCCACTCCCCGAGTCACCTACTCGAGAGTTCGTAACCACTACACAACACCAGCTCCTTATGGCGGAGAAGCCTTCACAACGTCGCCTACTCTTTTTCCGGTACTAGGCTAACCACCGGGTTCTTTCACCAAGGTGAACCACACCTACCACAACGTCGCCTATCCTTTATCCGGTACTAGGCTAAGTACCAAGTTCCATTACAATGGAGGAACTACTACCCAACACTACACAACACCTAATCCCAAAGGAGATCTACTCCTTATAATAACATCATCAAGGATAACAATATCCTTTGACCCAATACTAATCTATCATGTACATCGAATTACACCATATCGAATGTACACATTAGGCACCTTTCACTAATGCCTTTGACTCGATCTTCAAGACACCCTTCACTAATGTCTTGTGACTTGACTTCTAGGCACCCTTCACTAGTGCTTTCAATACGGACGATCGACACCCTTCACTAATATCTTCGTCTTGACACTTAAGACATCTTTCACTAATGTCTTCAACACTACACTTCTTATGAGAAAGAAGAAAACTATCAACAAGAGAACCTCGTAGTCTTGATGATAACGAAGCATGGCAACTCATGGACTTGAGCTTGCTCGTCTTCAAAATATGGTGATCTTGCCTTTAAGAGGAACCTAGAGAATCACACGAAAACAAAACTGCATACATAGATTACTTGGATCTGAGGTTAGAGAGTTTGTAACTCAAAGAGAAAATATTTGAGAAAGGGGTTAGAAACAATGAAGAAATGGCTCACTATTTATAGAGAGAAAATGTCTCATCGCTCATCGGATCCCACGGATCCTTCACTGAGGATCCGTCGAGTGTAATCACTGGGATCCGTGGGACGCCCTTTGCCCATGGGTTTTGGGTCATGGGTCATGGGTTATGGATCATGGTATCTACCTAGATACAATGTATCTCCAAGATGCAATGCATCTAGTCCATGGTTCATGGATTAAAACTATGGGCCATGGATTAAAACCATGTATGACTTAAGCATGATGTCATGCAATGGGTTATGGGTCAAGCTCCATGGGTATGGGTCATGGACTTTGGGTTGTACCCAACTATATTCAATGTATTTGGTCAATGGGTCAAATACTTAAGTTTCTACCCATTGATATTACCCATTATAATACATACTAGTTATGTATATATTTGCCCAATATGTAAACACTAGTTGTTGTACATATGTATTATTAAATCATAAAATCACTTATACTTGTTTTAGTGTTTTATGTGAAAACGTAAGTGTGTTAGAAAACTATTGGCTCAAATCATTTACGTATTTTATTTGTTTCGTTAAAATGATTTTACGTTTGTTATCGACAAAACATTAGAAGATCGTAAAATATAAATAAACGTTTTTACGGCTTATTTGTATTAACAATCTCCCTTTTGTTGATGACAAATCATAAAATTATTTTAAGGAAAACTAAAATTGTAAAAGTTTGAATTTGTAGTTTTACTTTTTCTCCCTTTTGTCGAAACAAAAGAGCTTCAAAATAAACTAACACATTGTTTTAAGAAAACATGTGAAAAGAAAGAATAGAGAGCAAGTGACGGGAAGAGTTCTCGTCTTAACTCCCCTTGACGAGTCCATCCCTTTGAGAGGCGTCAAGTAAATAAAACTACTAAGCTAATGTATTGCAACTATGTTTGCAAATGGTTTCGTCTTAGCGATGATAATGCCCCCTAGATAATTGCAACTTTGCAAGGGGACGTCATGAAATGTAATCCTAATATTGCAAATGATCTTGCAATGTAATGCTTTGACACAAAGCTCCCCTAGCTTTAGAGTGTCAAAGTCTTCATGTGTAAATTGAAAATCTACAAAACAAAGGTTAGAAGACAAGTATATAATGCATAATTTCCTGCAAATACGACTCAAGTTAGTAGAAACTAGTCTTCTGTTGCACGGATCCCACGGTTCCCTCCTTGGAGGGATCCGTCTAGGCAAAACGTAGGGATCCGTCAGTCTGTAGCTAAAATACAGCAAATGTGATGTACCGAAAGGATGTTGGCATCAATAAGAGATATGTATTAGATCAATAATCACATACTCGGAATAACAAATATCATGTAATTTCACTTAATAAAACTTAGAGATATGAGGTACATGACTCTAAAAACTAAGAAAATGAACGATACATGATTTTGAGTTGCTAGACTATCTAAGTTACGCTTGATACTAGGACACCACTAAAATCTTCTAGCTCAAGTTTTTTTAGGTTTAATCTCGTCGAAACGTTCGAGGAGGTGATAGAACATGAAACGTTGATCTTCCCGTACTTCATGTATCAAACTTTCAACATGTTGACAATGATAACAATCTTTGTCATGGCTAGGTAGTGGTGGTGGAAGAAAGGAAATTGCTTGATGTGAAGGATCAAGTGAAGCGGGTTGGGGAGCCTCAAACGATAGAGGGATTGGTGGAGGCGCATTTGAAGATCGCTCGACCAAGAATGATGGTGGTGGTAGAGAGGTATCAACTTCCATGTGGTCAGGTGGTTGACTTTGATAATTTCTCATAATCCAAATGGGATTATTTGATGGTGACGGCGAAAATGAAGCCGGAGCTAGTGTTGACTCAACACCTTGATTTTGTTCCATTATTCCTCCTAATGAGGAGAATGTTGCCGGTGGTGGAGGATGAGATGGCCTAGGAGGCAAATCCTCTAGATTTTAGAGGTGTGGTGATGAGAGTAGAGTGGTGAATGATAGGGCTCTAGGCACCAATGGTGATGGTTTAGTGGAAATGGGATTGTTTGGTTTAGGAGGTATGGTGGTGTTTGGCATAGGTAGTTTTGTGGGAACTATCCTTTTAGGGATTGGTTTGATTGGTTGAGTTGGTGGAGGAGAAATCCTTGCATTTGTGGATTTGACCGAGATGATTCGGTTGAAGAAATTTCGTGTACAACACGAGCAATTTTCTTGGGTGGTCCTTTGGTGGATGAGTTGCCACTGAGCTTCATGATGAGATGATTCAAGTTTGTAAAGGTTTCTAAGTGCTGAAAATGAGGATGAAGATGATGACTTTAGGAGTCCTAACAATGAGGTTTATAAAGCAAGGGATTTGGCAAGTGCATTCAAGACTTAAGCCACTAAGATTCCTTGGAATGTGATGATTAGCATGTACAAGAGTCAACTTTAGAATTGTACTGATCTAGGAACTTAATTAAGATGAGATGGAGTGTTCAAGTTAGAAAGATGAGCTTGAAATGATTGTTTTAGCTAGAGTTGACATGAATCAGTCATACGGATCCCACGATTCCCTCCAATGAGGGATCCGCCTAGGCTAATCCTAGGATCCGCTCTCGCAGCCTAGGAAAAGATAACAATGATGTTTGTAAGGTCTAATGCCTATTTCTTCTTGAGTGTTTCAGTCCATCTAAGTGTCTTAAATGAAGAGGTACTTAAATACTTAAGGGTAATGAGTGATGTAGCTAATGATTGCCTTTTATGGAAGAAATTGGAACTTTTATGAGTATCAATGAGTGACCAAAGATGACACTAAAGATTTGAGAGTGTCAAATGGAGCTAAATGATCCTAGAGCTTAGATAGTAACTTAGGATAATGTCTTGGAGGATATCCTAAAGGCTTAAGATGAAAAACTAGAATTTGATCAATTACGATCAATTTTGAGGTAAGGATGATTATAACCAATTTTGCAATAATTGAGAGATTTCCAAAGCTAGATGTTTTAACATGTGAGGGATCATGTGATTATAAGAGCGGAAGAGTAATGAGTTTTGGTGAAACAATAGATCTACGAGCTCTTAGAGTATGATCTAAGCGAGTTATGTGTGAGTACTGAAAAATTTACTCAACTTGATAAGGACTCAATTTGTCTTAAGGCGCTATGTCTTAGCTTAGTATGAAGTGGTCTAAAGACATGTTTTGAAATACAATGATTGCAATTGCATTTCTGTTTGCCGGATCCCACGGTTCCCTAAGAGTAAGGATCCGTCTAACACAAACTTTGGGATCCGTCTCTCTGCTAAGCAGAACCTTTACAAAAGGTATGCAAGGGTTGCACAATGCATCATATTTCAAAGTTAGGGTTTTTCTAAGAAGTTCTAACATTAGTGTAGCGATATCAAAATGTAAGATGTCTTATTTCATGAAGGAAATTTCATTACATTGATAAAGCATGGATACTAAAGATTGACCCTATTTTGAAAGAAGGCTAAGTTCTTTGACCGTTTTCGCTAGATGGATCATCAAATGGTTGATGAGTGTTCGCCGATTCGGGAATGAAGAAAGTCTTCATTAGAGATGTGTTTAGAGGTTCCATCATTTTGTTCGCAAGTACGTACAACGGACTTTGAAATTGAGGATGGAAGTACATGATGTGATGATAAAGGCGTGTCAAGAACATTCCATAAGGGATTAGTTTGTTCTTAAAGCTTTGAAGATTTACAATTCGCCTTGCGAAGAAGTAGGCGAGATTGTATGGCTGTTGTGTTAGCAAACAATACATTATGTGAGCACAACAAGCGGGAAGGATTTCGATTTCCTAAGACTCCAAACATTTTCACGTAGGATGAGTGCAAGAGCCTTGTACTCTTCTCGATATCCCGTGTATAGATAATGTTTGGATCGAGTAATGGGTCGAGGTTTGCATATTATGCGAGTCAAGTCTTCCGGGAAGGTATGTGTGAACAATATGGACTATTTTCTTCACAAATGTTGAAGAGAGAATCAAGAGACCAATCTTCAGTGAAGGCACATTGTCCATGATTTGGAATTCGGAGGATGTGAGCAAATTGCCCAAGGGTTAAAACAAACTTTTGGTTTTTGATCCAAAACCAAAGAGATAGAGAGCGATCCTCGTTACGAACGAGTTCAACTTGACGAAAGAATTCCAATACAAACCTTGGACATATTTTCTCGTTAATTTCGAGAAGACATTCCAGTCCTATGGTTCGGAAGGAGGTATTAATACCTTCTTCGTATTGTAGAGGAGTGTCGACAATACGTCCTTCATGGAAGTGACGGGTTTCGAGATTATTGAACCCACGGACATGATTGCCAGGTGTGTTGGGCTCAAGAGAGATGTTAGGAGTGTAGACGCTAGTGAGTGAAAAATCAAACTCATACTCATGCGACATAGCGAAACCTATAGAAAAGAAGAGTTAATAGGATGTGACGTGTTACGGAAAAAAATGATTACCTAACGTTTTTACTAAATTTTTATTAACAATGATAATTAACTCACTTAATGTTTGACAATCTAGTGGAGTATTTCTTTTAGGAAGAAAGCGGTTTTTATTTTGCATGAAAAACTGTTATCCAGAAGTACGGTTCCCTTTCATGAGGGATCCGGCTAGTATACTTACAGGGATCCGTGGATCTGTAGTAACAGAAACAGATTTTTTTTTATAAAAACATAGGTTTTTTAGATTTTATTGTTTTACACCAAGATATGTGTATTAGCCTACATTTTCTTTTAGCATGCATTAATGGTTTCTAATGTATCACGAAAAAAATACGAAAGATATAAATCAAAAGAAATGACAAACACATTAAGATAATAAACTAGATAAACTAGAATATTAGTAATATTTCATTTCAATGCTAAGAACAATACAAAGGATTGGGTATATAACACCAATGTAGATTAACAACACAAAGTATATGTCTCCATATGAGAACTTCATCATAGGGAACACGAGAGCGATGAGTGTTACGACGATGAGTACGAGGGCGATGTAAACCATGTTGATGACGGACCTTGTTGGTTTTGGTTTGAGATGAGATAAGATGAAGTTTTGAATGAGAGGTAATTTTTGAAAATGAAAGATTTGAAAACAAATGGGGATTTGATGGAGAAGCGATCGGAAGGGATATTTATAGGGAAGGAGGAATTTTTGAGATTTGTGTTTTGTTTTATTATTAGAAAGATATGATTTTTGTATTAAATGAGATAAAGCGCAAATCTTATAAACCTCGACTTAAGACGGAAAAATAACACGTATGCGAGAAAAGCTTCCTAATGAAGCTACATGTAATATATGAATATGCACAAAAGATAATTATATAAATACCTATGTAAGCATGCTTATTTATCGAGCTAATGTTATTTAGAGATAAGTGGAAAGTCATACCTCTAATGCACTTAGGAATGTCTTTACAAATGACACAACAAATGTCAGTAGACAATTCCGGCTCCTTTGTGTTTAAGATACCTTCTTAGGGAAGGTATTCTTGTTACCAAGCAATTCCTAAGGCTTGGTAGGTATGAGCTTTAACTAAGCAACATGACAAAGAAGATTAGTGCAATTAAATAAATAATAAGTAAAAAAAAAATGTTGTCATTTAATCAACATCCAAACAAAGAGTTTAAAACATGGTATTTATTTTATAAAAGACCTTCTTTGTAGTTTTCAATTAACCCCGGATCGTATCAAGATTTTAAAGTACAATATACTTTAAGGAACTTGGTAACGAAGCTCGATGCCAATTGTGGAAAACTAGAAAGGGGTTGAATAGTTTTAACGATTAAAACTTTGTTTTAAACTATTTAGATCGACTTATGTCAATCTATTTAGATGTATGTTGGATGTTGATAAACAAACATATAGAAATATAAATATGTAATGAAAAGATAAAGAGTAAGGAGCACAAAACCACAACGCGAGTATTTATAGTGGTTCGCCACAAGGACACCTTCCTTGCCCTACTCCACTCCCCGAGTCACCTACTCGAGAGTTTGTAATCACTACACAACACCGACTCCTTATGGTGGAGAAACCTTCACAACGTTGCCTACTCTTTTTCCGGTACTAGGCTAACCACCGGGTTCTTTCACCAAGGAGAACCACACCTACCACAACGTCGCCTATCCTTTATCCGGTACTAGGCTAAGTACCGAGTTCCATTACAATGGAGGAACTACTACCCAACACTACACAACACCTAATCCCAAAGGAGATCTACTCCTTATAATAACATCATCAAGGATAACAATATCCTTTGACCCAATACTAATCTATCATGTACATCGAATCACACCATATCGAATGTACACCTTAGGCACCTTTCACTAATGCCTTTGACTCGATCTTCAAGACACCCTTCACTAATGTCTTGTGACTTGACTTCTAGGCACCCTTCACTAGTGCTTTCAATACGGAAGATTGACACCCTTCACTAATATCTTCGTCTTGACACTTGAGGCATCTTTCACTAATGTCTTCAACACTACACTTCTTATGAGAAAGAAAAAACTATCAACAAGAGAACCTCAAGAGTCTTGATGATAAAGAAGCATGGCAACTCATGGACTTGAGCTTGCTCGTCTTCAAAAGATGGTGATCTCGCCTTTAAGAGGAACCTAGAGAATCACACGAAAACAAAACTACATACATAGATCACTTGGATCCGAGGTTAGAGAGTTTGTAACTCAAAGAGAAAATATGTGAGAAAGGGTTAGAAACAATGAAGAAATGACTCACTATTTATAGAGACAAAATGTCGCTCCACGGATCCCACGGATCCTCACTTGAGGATCCGTCCAGCGTAAACACCGGGATCCGTGGGACGCCCCTTTGCCCATGGGTTTTGGGTCATGGGTCATGGGTTATGGATCATGGTATCTACCTAGATACAATGTATCTCCAAGATGCAATGCATCTAGTCCATGGTTTATGGATTAAAACTATGGGCCATGGATTAAAACCATGTATGACTTAAGCATGATGTTATGCAATGGGTTATGGGTCAAGCTCCATGGGTATGGGTCATGGACTTTGGGTTGTACCCAACTATGTGGAAAACTAGAAGGGGGGGTTGAATAGTTTTGCCAATTAAAACTTCCTTTTAAACTATTTAGATCGACTTATGTAAATCTATTTGGTTGTGTGTGTTGGATGTTGATAAACAAGCATATAAAGATATGTAATGAAAAGATAAGAGTAAGAAGCACAAAACCACAACGCGAGTATTTATAGTGGTTCGGCTACAAGGACACCTTCCTTGCCCTACTCCACTCCCGAGTCACCTACTCGAGAGTTTGTAAACACTACACCAATCTCCTTATGGCGGAGAAGCCTTCACAACGCCGCTTAACCTTTTTCCAAGACTAAGTCAATACCGAGTTCCTTCACACCAAGGCGAACCACACCTAACACAACGTCGCCTACCCTTTATACGGTGCTAGGCTAACCACCGAGTTCTTTCACACCTTAGGAGAACTAATCCTATCACAACGTCGCCTACCCTTTATTAGGTACTAGGCTAGGCACCTAGTTCCATTGCAATGGAGGAACTACTACCACACTACACCAACGACTAATCCCAAAGGAGATCTACTCCTTTACAACATCATCAAGGATATCAATATCCTTGGATCTAATACTAGTCTATCTTGTACATCGAAACACACCATATCGAATGTACATCTAAGGCACCTTTCACTAATGCCTTTGACTAGATCTACAAGACACCTTTCACTAATGTCTTGTGTCTTCACTTCGAAGCACCTTTCACTAATGCTTCAAGCTTGACTTCTAAGCACCTTTCACTAATGCTTCTTGTCTTGACTTCTAAGCACCAACCACAAGTGCTTATCCTATAGACGATAGATACCCTTCACTAATATCTTTGCCTTGACACTTGAGACATCTTTCACTAATGTCTTCAACACTACACTTCTTTGAAGAAAGAAAGAGATCATCAACAAGAGGACTTCAATAGCCTTGATGATGAGGAAGCATGGCAACTCATGGACTTGAGCTTGCTCGACTTCAAAGGTGGTGATCTTGCCTTTAAGAGGAACCTAGAAGATCACACAAAACAAAACTACAAACATAGATCTCTTGGATCTAAGGTTAGTGAGATTTAACTCGGGGAGAAAGTGTATTGGAAAGGGTGAGATATAATGAAGAAATGGCTCACTATTTATAGAGGAAAATCCCACTTGTTTCTCCGGATCCCACGATCCTTCCACAAGGGATCCGTCTAGCGTTAAGCTAGGGATCCGTGGAACGCCTCTCTTGCCCATGGGTATTTTGGTTATGGGTCATGGGTTGAACCATGGATCTTTGGCTAGATACAATGTATCTTTGAGTGCAATGCACTTAGTCACTGGGTATGGGTTGATCCATGGGTCTTATGGATATTATCCATGTATGATATAAGCATGATGTCATGCAATGGGTTATGGTTCAAGATCCATGGGTTATGGGCTTTGGGTTGTACCCAACTACATTCAATGTATTTGCCCAATGGGTTGTGATACTTAAGTTTCTACCCATTTATAATACCCAATATACTACATACTAGTTATGTGTATATTTTACTCAAATATGTAAACACTAGTTGTTTGTACATATGTATTACTAAATCATAAAATCACTTATACTTGTTTTAGTGTTTTATGTGAAAATGTGAATATGTTAGAAACTATTAGTTCAAACCATTTACGCATTTTATTTGTTTCGTTAACATGATTTTACGTTTGTTATCGACAAAACATTAGAAGATCGTAAAATATAAATAAACGTTTTTACGGCTTATTTGTATTAACAATCTCCCTTTTGTTGATGACAAAACATAAAATTATTTTAAGGAAAAGCTAAAATTGTAAACGTTTGAATTTGTAGTTTTACTTTCTTCTCCCCTTTTGTCGAAACAAAAGTGTTTGAAGAAAAGCAACACATCGTTTTTTAAGAAAACATGTGAAAGAAATAAGAGTAAAAGAAGTAGAGAGCAAGTAACGGAAAGGATCTCGTCGTTACTCCCCTTGACGAGTCCATCCCTAAGTAAGGCGTCAAGAAACTAATTCTAATCTAGTTCATTTGCAACTAACTTTGCAAAAGATTACGTCTATGTGACGGTGTGCTCCCCTAGATGATTGCAAATTTTGCAACGGGAAGTCATGAAATATAAATCTAAGGTTGCAAGTAATTTTGCAACGTATTGTTTTGACACCAAGCTCCCTAGCTTTAGGGTGTCAAATTCTTCATGTTAATTGAATAACTACAAAACAAGGGTTAGAAAAACAAGTATATTTCACAATTTCCGCAAATGTGGTTCAAGTTAGTAGGAAAAACGTTTCCTGTTTCACGGATCCCACGGTCCCTCCTAGTAGGGATCCGTCTAGGCAATTCTGAGGGATCTGTCTGGCTTATGACTAAAATCAGCAAAGGTGATATGACAAGTAATGTTATCACATAAATGAGGTATGAATACATATGCTCGTAAAAATAACAAGTAGCATGTAATTCCATTTAATAAAACAAGAGTTATGATATATATGACTCTAAAAATAAGAAAATAGACAATACATGACTAGGAATTTCTAGACTAGCTAACGCTTGATGCTAGGACACCACTAAAATTCTTCTAGCTCAAGTTTTGTTTAGGTTTGATCTCGTCGAAACGTTCGAGGAGATGATAGAACATGAACCGTTGGTCTTCTCGTACTTCATGTATCAAACTTTCAACATGTTGACAATGATAGCAATCATTGTCATGGCTAGGTAGTGATGGTGGATGAAATGAAATGGCTTGATGCGAAGGATCAAGTGAAGCGGCTTGGAGCTTCAAACGATGAAGGATTGGTGGAGGTGCATTTGAGAATGCCTCGATCAAGAATGATGGTGGTGGTAAAGAAGTGTCAACTTCCATATGGTCGGTGGTTGACTTTGATGATTTCTCATAATCCAAATAGGATTATATGATGGAGACGGCGAAAAGGAAGTCGGAGCAAGTGTTGACTCAACACCTTGATTTTGAACCATTATTCCTCCTAATGAGGAGAATGTTGTCGGCGAGCGGATGAGACGGCCTAGAGGCAAGTCCTCTAAATTGTAGAGGTGTGGTGATGATAGTGGGATGTAAATGAAATATCTCTAGGAACCAATGGTGATGGTTTAGTGGAGATGATATTGTTTGGCCTAGGAGGTATGGTGGTGTTTGGCATAGGTAGTTTTGTGGGTACTATCCTTTTAGGAATTGGTTTGATTGGATGATGAAGGATTCTATCATTTGTTGGCTTGACCGGAGATGATTCGGTTGAAGATATTTCATGTACAACACGAGCCTTTTTCATGGGTGGTTCTTTGGTGGATAAGTTACTACTTGGGGTTTTCCTCATGATGAGATGATTTCAAGAGGTTGCAAGAGCTGAAAGTTAGGATGAGAGTGATGACTATGGAGGTCCTAACAAGATGGTTTATAAAGCAAGAGAATTGGCAAGTGCATTCAAGCCTTAAGCCACTAGGATTCATTGGAATGTGATGATTAACATGCACAACAGTCAACTTTAGAGGTTGCACTGATCTAGGAACTCATTTAAGATGAGATGGAGTGTTTGAGTTAGGAAGATGAGTTGAAATGATTGTTTTAGCAAGATTTGACCTAAAGCGTCATCCGGATCCCACGGTTCCCTCCTCGTAGGGATCCGTCTAGGCTAATCCTAGGGATCCGCAATTCAAAAGCTATGAAAGAGTGGAAATGATGTTTCTAAGATCTAAGACCTATAACATCTTGAGTGTTTCATCTTCCTAAGTGTTTTAAATGAAGGGTACTTGAGTACTTGAAGGTAATGAATGATGTAGCTAATGATTGTTATTTATGGAAGGATTTGGAACTTTCATGAGTACCAATGAATGAGCAAGGATGACACTAAAGATGAGAGTGTCAATTGAAGCTAAATGATCCTAGAGATCGAGTTGTGACTTAGAGTTGTGTTTTGGAAAATATCCTAAAGGTTTTGAGATGGAAAAACTAGATTTTGATCAACTTTGATCAATTTTAGGTGAGGATGATTAATGATCAATTTTGTCATAATCGAAAGATTTCTAAGACCGATGTGAGGTATCAAGTAAAAAATGAAGTGTGAGTTTGAGAGCGGAAGAGTAATGGATTAAAATGAAACGGTAGATCTACAAGCGTTTTAGAGTGTGATCTAGGTGTGTGAGTAGGAAGGATCAACCTATCTTGATAAGGACTTAATTTGCCTTAAGATACTATGTTTAGATTAGTGTGAGGTGTTCTAAAGATATCTTTGAAATATAATGCTTGCAATTGCATTTTCTGTTTGCCGGATCCCACAGTTCACTAAGTGAAGGGATCCGTCTAACACAAACTTTGGGATCCGTCCATCTGCTTAGCAGAGCCTTTACTAAAGGTATGCAATGATCTTGACAATGCAGTATATCTCAAGGTTAGTCTAAAATGAGTTCTAATACTAAGATATCAAATGTAAGATGTTTTATTTCATGAAAGAAATTGGATTACATTGATAAAGCAAGAATATAATAGAATTGATCCTATTGAATTACTACTAAGTTCCTTGAGCGTTATCGCTAGATGGATCATCAAATGGTTGATGAGTGTTGGCGGATTCAGGAATGAAGAACGTCTTCATGAGGGAAATGTTTAGCGGTTCCATCATCTTGTTCACAAGTACGTACAATGGACTTTGAAATTGAGGATGAAAATGCATGACATTATGATAGAGGCGTGTCAAGAACATTCCATAGGGAATGAGTTTGTTCTTGGAGATTTGAAGATTTGTAATTCGCCTTGCAAAGAAATAGGCGAGATTGTATGGTTGTTGTGTTAGCAAACAATACAACATGTGAGCACAACAAGCGGGCAGGATTTCTCGATTTCCCCTAAGACTCCAAACATTTTCACGTAGGATGAGAGCAAGAGGCTTGTATTCTTCTTGGATATCCCGTGTGAAGATAATGTTGGGATTGGAGTGATGAGGTTTGCATATCATGCGAATCAAGTCTTCTAGGAAGGTATGTGAGAGCAATATGGACTATTTTCTTCACGAAAGTTGAAGAGAGAATCAAGAGACCAATCTTCGGTGAAGGCACATTGTCCATGATTTGGAATTCGGAGGATGTGAGCAAAATGCCCAAGGGTTAAAGTGAACTTTTGGTTTTTGATATAAAACCAAAGAGATAAAGAACGATCCTCGTTACGAACGAGTTCGACTTGACGAAAGAATTCCAATACAAACCTTGGACATATTTTCTCGTTAATTTAGAGAAGACATTCCAATCCTATGGTTGAAAGGAAGTATTGATACCTTCTTCGAATTGTAGAGAGGTGTCTACACGTCCTTTATGGAAGCGACGGGTTTCGAGATTATTGAACCCACGGATATGATTGCCGGGTGTTGGGCTCAAGAGAGATGTTCGAGTATAGACGCTAGAGAATGAAAAATCAAACTCATATACATGCGACATAGCTAAACCTATAGAAAAGATGAGTTAAGGAAAGAGATGTTTTGAGATTAACTAATGATTATCTAACGTTTTACTAGATATTTATTAACAATGGTTTTTAACACTCCAACTACTTAAGGTTTTGATTTTCTAGTGAATTATTACTTTTAGAAAGATAGTGGTTTTAATCTTGCATGAAAACTGTTTTCCAAGAATACGGATCCCACGGTTCCTTTACAAAAGGATCCGCTAGTATATCTTCCGGATCCGTGGCTCGTAGTAATGTAAATGATTTGATAAAGGCATAGGTTTTACGCTTTTATACCACGAAGTATGTTTTATCCTACATTTTCTTTTAGCATGCATACATGACCTCTAATGTTTCACGAAAAATATAAAACATATAAATCAAAAGAAATGATAAACACATAATAGTAACCTAGATAAACTAGATTAATAATATTGCATTTCAATACTAAGGATGATACAAAGGATTGGATATAAAACCCCAATATAGATTAACAACACAAAGTAAATGTCTTCGTATGTGAACTTCATCATAGGGAACACAAGTGCGATGAGTGTTAGGCGATGAGCACGAAAAGCGATGTAAACCATGTTGATGACGGATCTTCTTGGTTTCGATTGAGATGGAATGAGGAGGAAGATGAAGTTTTGAATGAGAGGAAATTTTGAAATTGGAAGATTTGAAAAAGTGAGGGTTTTATAAAGTGGTCGACGGTGGGAGTTTTTATGGGGAAGGAGGAATTTTTGAAATTCGTGTTTTGTTTTATTGGATTAAAAGAAACAAAACATAAGTTTTATAAACCACGACTTTATACGAGAAATAAAACACGTATGTGAGACAAAGGCTTCCTAATGAAGCTTCATGTAAAACATGTAATTTGCACAAAAGATAATCATATAAATACCTAACTAGGTATACTTAATTATCAAGCAAAGTAAAAGAAAATCATACCTCTAGCGCACTTAGGAATGTCTTTACAAATGACACAAAGAAATGTCACTTAGACAATTCCTGCTCCTTTATGCTTAAGATACCTTTTAAGGAAGGTATTCTTGTTACCAAGCGACTCCTAAAGCTTGGTGGGTATGAGCTTTGACTAATCAACATGACAAGGAAGATTAGTGCAATTAAATGAAAAAAATAAATAAGAAAAATGTTGTTATCAAATCAATATCCAAACATATAGTTTTAAAAGACATGGTGTTTGTTTTATGAAAACCTTCTTTGTAGTTTTCAATTAACCATGGATCGTATCAAGTTTTAAAGTACAATATACTTCAAGAAACTTGGTAAATTATCTAATCTAAGGTGTATGTAGTCTATGTCTAATTATTGTGTGCTCGTATGATAGTTTAAAGATGTGTTCACTTAGGTTTTACTACTCCTTAATTATCTCCTATTGATGGTTGAATTTTCACGTTCTTATTCTTAATTGCGTTGTGTGTCTAAAGTCGTAGGGTATGCGTTTATCCCTAACTCTTTGAAGTTACCAAAGGGTCTCGTCTACAAGACCCACTAGGGTTTATAAACTCTAACTCTAAGGCCTCTTTGGATGGTTTAGCTTACAACCACTCTAAGTGCTATAACCTAAGGTTCACAAAGATTAATCAAGCATTAAGTACACAACAAATGACCTATCGCATTACTAGATCATAACAATTAAGATAAGAGACAACCAATCAATATTTAATAATTAAGTTTCATATTCCCTAAGCAAACACACAAGTAAATTAGCCGGACATGGAGAACACGCAAGCATACACACAAATAATCAAAGACATAATTGAATTAATGAAGTAAAACACTTATCTTGATGTAAGATAGGGTTTGGAACCCTAAAATCTTGTACAAGACAGCCTTGGTTCGGTTTAGGATTTTACTCCAAAGACTACACACAAATCTTGAAAATTCGATTCTATATATAAGATTACATATGACGGCATCACCTTATGTTTTGTGACGCCGCCGGGTCGCCAATCATTAGGGTTTCGTCTTGGCCACGTTAGTCTTGTGGCGGCACCACCTTGTGCTTGAGACGCCGTCCTCTTCAATTTCCGACGCAGATCGATCGAATCTAGGCCGTCGAGTTACGATACCTACTCTTTTAAAGCCCGACACCGTCACTTGAAAATAAGAGATTTGGCTTCGTCCGTCACAAAATCCTCCGACGGCGCAGTAGCTAAGCGACGCCGTCACCTTGTCTTTTCAGAAATGGAGTGTCTCGATTCTTGACTTTGGCCATTTTCTTCAGATATCCGCGCCTTTTGTCCAAATAAGTGCCATTACAAGAATTTGCCTTCAAGAGACCTAAAAAGTGAAAAGGAACGATATTAAGTAATAACGGATACAAAAGTGATCAAATAAGGGCTTAAACGACCCTCAAAAAGGTACATTTAAAACCTTATCAAGAATGTGAAGCTCGATGCCAATTGTGGAAAACTAGAAGGGGGTTGAATAGTTTTACCAATTAAAACTTCCTTTAAACTATTTAGATCGACTTATGTCAATCTATTTGGTTGTGTGTGTTGGATGTTGATAAACAAGCATATAAAGATATGTAATGAAAAGATAAGAGTAAGAAGCACAAAACCACAACGCGAGTATTTATAGTGGTTCGCTACAAGGACACCTTCCTTGCCCTACTCCACTCCCGAGTCACCTACTCGAGAGTTTGTAAACACTACACCAATCTCCTTATGGCATAGAAGCCTTCACAACGCCGCTAACCTTTTCCGGTGACAAAGCTAAATACCGAGTTCTTTCACACCAAGGCGAACCACACCTAACACAACGTCGCCTACCCTTTATATGGTGCTAGGCTAACCACCGAGTTCTTTCACACCTTAGGAGAACTAATCCTATCACAACGTCGCCTACCCTTTATAAGGTACTAGGCTAAGTACCTAGTTCTTTTACACCAAGGTGAACTACACCTTCACAATGTCGCCTACCCTTTATTAGGTACTAGGCTAAGCACCTAGTTCCATTGCAATGGAGGAACTACTACCACACTACACCAAAGACTAATCCCAAAGGAGATCTACTCCTTTACAACATCATCAAGGACATCAATGTCCTTGGATCTAATGCTAGTCTATCTAATACATCGAAATACACCATATCGAATGTACATCTATGGCACCTTTCACTAATGCCTTTGACTAGATCTACAAGACACCTTTCACTAATGTCTTGTGTCTTCACTTCTAAGCACCTTTCACTAATGCTTCAAGTCTTGACTTCTAAGCACCTTTCACTAATGCTTGAGACATCTTTCACTAATGTCTTCAACACTACACTTCTTTGAAGAAAGAAAGGAATCATCAACAAGAAGACTTCAGTAGCCTTGATGATGAGGAAGCTTGGCAACTCATGGACTTGAGCTTGCTCGACTTCAAAGGTGGTGATCTTGCCTTTAAGAGGAACCTAAAAGATCACACAAAAACAAAACTATAAACATAGATCTCTTGGATCTAAGGTTACTATAAACATAGATCTCTTGGATCTAAGGTTAGTGAGATTTAACTCAGGGGAGAAAGTGTGTTAGAAAGGGGTGAGAAATAATGAAGAAATGGCTCACTATTTATAGAGGAAAAATCCTACTGTTTCCCCAGATCCCACGGATCCCTTCCACTTAGGATCCGGCTAGCACAAAGCCAGGGATTCATTGAACGCTCCTCTTTGCCTATGGGTATTTTGGTTATGGGTCATGGGTCATGGGTTGAACCATGGATCTTTGGCTAGATACAATGTATCTTTAAGTGCAATGCACTTAGTCACTTGGTTATGGGTTGATCCATGGGTTATGGATATTATCCATGTATGATATAAGCATTATGTCATGCAATGGGTTATGGGTCAAGATCCATGGGTTATGGGCTTTGGGTTGTACGCAACTACATTCAATGTATTTGCCCAATGGGTTGTGATACTTAAGTTTCTACCCATTTATATTACCCAATATACTACATACTAGTTATGTGTATATTTTATACAAATATGTAAACACTAGTTGTTGTACATATGTATTACTTAAATCATAAAATCACTTATACTTGTTTTAGTGTTTTATGAAAATGAATATGTTAGAAACTATTAGTTCAAACCATTTACGTATTTTATTTGTTTCGTTAATATGATTTTACGTTTGTTATCGACAAAACATTAGAAGATCGTAAAATATAAATAAACGTTTTTACGGCTTATTTGTATTAACAAATTATACTTGTTTTAGTGTTGCCTGTGAAAGCAGAGGTGATAACATCAAATAGTCCTGAATATTAAGTGTCAATTTCTCCCGATAATGCTTGTAATTTATATCATTTATATGGATTTACGCTTGTTTTCCATTGTTTTCCACTTTCAGGTAAATTACGAGCATTGGAGCTAAAGAGACGCGGAATTGGAGAATTATCTAAAGAATTATCATAGTATGCTGATTTTGAAGAAGTTACGGCGTAACTCATCTCTCACATTACGCCGTAACTATTGCGTGACTCAGAAAACCAACTTATCAAAAGGTTACGACATAACTCTTCCCAAAGGCTACAACGTAACTATATTAGGTCAAATGAGGTTCCACGCCGCTGATACTTACGCCGTAACTATTTCATCAACTATGGCGTAACCAAGTTTATTGAAGACTATGGCGTAACCACTTATAAGGTTACGTCGTAACTAGCAGATCTAGTGCAAAATACGAAGGATTTGAAGGTTACGGTGTAACTCTTGTTATAGTTACGCCGTAACCCAGATATGGCCTATAAATACCCCACGAATTCCATCATTTCTAATCATCTCATTCCACACACAACAACCAGAGAACGTGGTAAAAAGCTCAAGGAAGGTCTAGAGGAGCATACGGAGCTGTCTCCATGGGAGAAATCACTCCCCTACGATAAGCATTAGCATTTATATTTTCTTTACTTTTAATTCATGTATTTTGTACCTTTGAATATTGAATTGGTTTGTATGATTAATATGAGGCTAAGCACCTCTTGGTGCTAGCCTAGTTATGATTCCTTAATTGTTTTGTTTGCGTTACATTACTTACGATAATTATTTCTAAGTGTATGCATGCATAGTTTATTGGTAGCCACCCTTGGTTCAAGAGTATTGAATGGCGGTAGAGGCCAATTGCCTAGGAGATTTGACCAATGACCCTTGGGTGAGCGGATCGAGACAGAAGGGTAAGATATGACCAACCGACGACCCGTTCTACTTGTGCGATTTGACCAACTGTTTGGATGAACTTAAGAATTAGGGGTGAGTGCTTGTTAACGCCCGAGCACTCACTATTATAAATCTAGCATGTAGCGGTACTTAATGACTTGGCTTAGGGGACCGGGAACAATAGGACTTATGAGGGACACCGACTTCTCCGTGGTGGCATCTTTGTCGATAGGTTAGGCTGAATTGACCAAATGTTGTCCTCTCGACTTTGACCCCACCCAAGTAATTGGAAGTAAGTGACGTAGACATAACTTGCTAGAGGATTAACTAGGTTAGCACCACTCTCCTCATGGATTTACCTTTACCCTTTATCCGCTTTTATTTGCTTTATTCTCGCTTTAGTAGTTTAATTAATTAATTCCTTATCGAAACCAATATTAAATCTGTGACACCTAGACTTAGTAATAATCCATCACACATAGCTCTTGGGACGACCTCGACTTTACCGATTACTACACTACACGCGACCGGTACACCGCCTGTTAGTGCACTAGGGTAGACCATAGGTATAACGAGACTTTATAAATATTAAAACACAGTCAAGAAAACCTGCATCAAGTTTTTGGCGCCGCTACCGGGGAGTTATATTAGGATTAATATTAAGTCTTTCATTTCGTTCTAAACTTTTCTCACGATCATTATTCAAGTTTTCAGGTACCATGGAAGTTGTTAACATCGATGACCTCACTCTTGAGGAATATTTGGCGTTGACTAGAGCGGAAAAAGGGCCCGGTCTCGTAAGACCGGCAATTGGAGCAGATGTCCGTTTCGAAATCAAAGACCAATTTATGAGGGAGCTTCGTGCTAACCCTTTTTTAGGAAACCGAGACGAAGATGCATATGAGCACGTTGAAAATGTCCTATACATCGCTAGCCTTTTCAACATTCCGGCGTGTCTCATGATGTTGTTATGCTAAGGGTATTCCAATGACTCTTCTTGAGCTGCCGAAGATGGATAGAAAGATTTCCGTCGGGCAATTAATACTTGGGCTCTACTTAAGAAGCACTTTATTCGAGATATTGTCCGCCATCAAAGATTTCTAACCGCTTTTGGAAATCCATAATTTCAAGCAAGAAAACGACGAAACATTGTATCAAGCCTGGGATAGATACAACGATCTCCTTTACAAGTGTCCTACACATGATCTGAACAACCAGCAGAAGGTCAACATCTTTTACAAAGGAATCAATGTAACCACAAGGCAGATGCTGAACTATCAAGGACCTATACCAAACATGACTTCTACCCCTGCCCTTGAAGCCATTCAGAAACTTGCCGATCACTCTCAAAAATGGCATGATAGGGGGAGCAACCAAAGCTTTAAGAAAGGTGTGGAAAACTAGAAGGGGGGTTGAATAGTTTTACCAATTAAAACTTCGTTTTAAAACATTTAGATCGACTTATGTCAATCTATTTGATTGTTTATGTTGGACGTTGATAGATAGATATGTAAACGTGTAATGAAAGATAGAGAGTAAGAAGCACATAACCACGACACGAGTATTTATAGTGGTTCGGCTACAAGGACACCTTCCTTGCCCTACTCCACTCCCCGAGTCACCTACTCAAGAGTTCGTAAACACTACACGACACCAATCTCCTTATGGCGGAGAAGCCTTCACAACGTCGCCTACTCTTTTTTTGGTACTAGGCTAACCACCAGGTTCTTTCACTTCAAGGTGAACCACACCTATCACAATGTCGCCTACCCTTTATTAGGTACTAGGCTAAGCACCTAGTTCCATTACTATGGAGGAACTACTACCCAACACAACACAACACCTAATCTCAAGGAGATCCACTCCTTGTTACAACGCCATCAAGGATATCACCATCCTTGGAAATAAAAAAATACTTATATGTATAACGATGCACCTCATCGATTATACGACCTAGGCATTCTTCCCTAATGCCACTTGATTTGATTCATAGGCATCCTTCACTAATGCCTTTGACAGAACGCTTGGCACCTTTCACTAATGTCTTAGTCTTGACACCTTTAGCATTCTTCACTAATGATTTTGACATGGACGTTAAGCACCTTTCACTAATGCTTTCGTCTTGACTCTTTCAGCATCCTTCACTAATGCCTTCAACACAACATCTACGGAGGAAGAAAGAACTATCAACAAGAGAACCTCAGTTGTCTTGATGATGACGAAGCATGGCAACTCATGGACTTGAGCTTGCTCGACTTCAAAAGGTGGTGATCTCGCCTTTAAGAGGAACCTAGAGAATCACACAAAAATAAAAGACAAACTACATAGAAAGATCCCTTAGGATCAGTGGTTAGAGAGGTACAATACTTGGAGAAAGTACGTGTGAAAGTGGTGAACCAAAAGGAAGAAATGGCTCACTATTTATAGAGGAGAAAACTTCATCGTTCCTCGATCCGGATCCCTCCTGAGGATCCGGCTAGCGTAAAGCTAGGGATCCGTGGGACGCCTCTTACCGATGGGTATTTTGGTTATGGGTCATGGGTCATGGGTCATGGGTTGATCCATGGGTTTCTTAATAGATACAATGTATCTCATGAGTTCAATGTACCTAGTCAAATGGTTTAGATAAAACCATGGGTTATGGGTCAATACCATTTGTTAGTTTTTACCCATTTTAGTATATAATTAGTTTAAGTATATATTTACCCAAATATGTAAACACTATTTGTTGTACATATGTATTGCTAAATCATAAAATCACTTATACTTGTTTTAGTGTTTTATGTGAAAACGTAAGTGTGTTAGAAAACTATTGGCTCAAACTATTTACGTATTTTATTTGTTTCGTTAAAATGATTTTACGTTTGTTATCGACAAAACATTAGAAGATCGTAAAATATAAATAAACGTTTTTACGGCGTATTTGTATTAACAATATCCCCCTTTTTGTTGATGACAAAACATAAAATTATTTTAAGGAAAAACTAAAATTGTAAAAGTTCGAATTGAGTTTTACTCTCTTCTCCCCTTTTGTCGAAACAAAAGAGCGTCAAAAAGAAACTAACACAAAGTTTTAAGAAAATATGTAAAAGAAAAGATGTAAAGTGAGTAAGTGACGGGATTGGTTCTCGTCTTAAGTCCCCCTTGACGAGTCCATCCCTTTGTGAGGGCGTCAAGTACATAAAGATAAGTAAGCTAATGTTTTGCAATTATGTTTGCAAATGGTTCGTCCTTGTGACGAAAATGCTCCCCCTTGAAGATTGCAACTTTGCAATGGGGTGTCATGAAGAGTAATCCAAATAAGGATCAAGTTGCAAATGGATTTGTAATGTATGGTTTGACACAAAGCTCCCCCTAGCTTTATGGTGTCAAAATCTTCATGTGTATTTTGAAAATCTACAAAATAAAGGTTAGAAAACAAGAGTATAGTGCATAATTTCCTGCAAATAAGACTCAAGTTAGTAGAAAATTGAGCTTCTGTACCACGGATCCCACGGTTCCCTTTGTGGAAGGATCCGTCTAGGCATTTTGGAGGGATCCAGCTGTCTGGTGATAGATTCTTCAGCAATGAAGATATGCCAAACAATGCTAATAATGAGGTGAGATATGTATATAAGTAACATGGCATATAATTAATCATTCAATAAAACCAAGAGATAATCAAACAAATCTCCAAAACTAAGAGAATGATCTAGCCATACATTTTCTACTAATACTAACGAGTCTCCTAAACTTAAGAAGTACCATGTGCTTAAGGATGAAATAGGATTCCTAGACGTTCTAAGTTGAGCTTAAGACTAGGACACCGCTTTAGGCTCATAGTTGTTTAGGTTTGTTGACCTCTTTGAAACGTTTGAGGAGGTGATAAAACATGCAACGTTGCTCTTCACGTTGTTCATGTATCAACCTTTCAACATGTTGACAATGATAGCAATCCTTGTCATGGTTTTGAGCTTCTTGAAATGGAGGTTCAAGTGAAGTGGGTTAAGGATCCTCAAATGAAGGAGGAATTGGTGGAGGCTCATTAAGTGGTGGCTCAACAATGTTTGAGGGTGGAGGTAAAGAAGCGTCAACTTCCATGTGGTCGGGTGGTTGACTTTGATGTCTCCTCATAATCCAAAATGGACTATTGGGGGCAATAGGAGAGGTTGATATTGGTGCAAGTGTTGATTCAACACTTTGGTTTTGTTGCACAACCTTTTCAAGTGAATTTGTTGGTAGTGGTGGAAGATGAGATGGCCAAGGAGGTAAGTCTTCTAAGTTGTGAGAATGTGGAGATGATTATGAGGTGGCTCTAGGCACCAATGATGTTGGTTGAGTTGAATAGGGTATGTTTGGTTTAGTAGAGTTTGGTGATGGTATCCTTGTGGGAACAATCCTCTTGGGGATTAGTTTGATTGGTTTCTTTGGTGTAGGGGAAATCCTAGCATTTTTGGACTTAACCGGAGATGATTTGGTTGAGGAAACTTCGTGTATGACCCTAGTAAGTTTCTTGGGTGGTTCTTGGGTGGATGAGTTTGCCCTAGGAGTTTTTCTCATGATGAAATGACTAAGGAAGATGTTTGTAATTGCTGAGAATTGTGTTGTGTTTGATGACTAAGGTGTTCTAGCAATATGACTTATAAAGGGAAGAGTTTGGCAAGTGCATTTAAGACTTAAGCCACTAAGATTCTTAGAAATGTGATGATTAAAATGCACAAGGTTGAAGTTCAGAGTTTCATTGATCTAGGAACTTAATAAGGATGAGGTGGAGTGTTCAAGTAAGCAAGATGAGCTTGAAATGATTGTTTTGGCTAGATTTGACATAATCTGTCACCCGGATCCCACGGTTCCCTCCTTTGAGGGATCCGGCTAGGCTAATCCTAGGGATCCGGCTCTCAGCAGTTATGAAAGGTTAGAAATAAAGTTTCTAAGAGCTAAAACCTATATCATTTTGAGTGTTTCAGTCCTCCTAAGTATCTAAGATGAGGGTGTACTTGAATGATCAAGAATAATGAATGTTATAGCAAATGATTGCTTTTTATGGAAGGAAAATGGGACTAAATGACTACCAATGGTTGTTCAAGGATAACACTAAGAGTTTTGGTGGTGTCAAGTCATAATAAATGATCCTAGAGATCGATTTAGCTTGAGATGGAATTTGAAAATCCTTAAAAATCACAAGAATTGAAAACTAATTTTGACCCATTTTGAGATAAAGATGACTAGAAACAATTTCCTAAAATTGTTCAATATGTCCACCTAAGTGTTTTGAAATATGAAAAACAATTTGTGAGTATTGAAGCGGAAATATGGTGAGTTTTGATGTGTTGATAAATCAAAAGAAATCTTGAACTAAGTCCTAGGTAAGCCATGGGTGAGTGTCAAGCTATCACATGTTAAGACAAGACTTAGCTGGCTCTAAGGTCTTATGCTAGACTTATGTGAGGTGATCTAGTGATTTGTTTTGATGTAAGGGGATCTGTATCACTCATCTGCAGTCACGGATCCCACGGTTCCCTTATGGGAGGGATCCGGCTGGTTATAATTCTGAGATCCGCCTATTGCAGATCAGAACCTTTATAGCAGCTAATGCAGATTTTGCACTAATCAATATACACATATAACATGTAATTTAAATAGCAAGGTAAACAAATTATCACATACGACATACCATAGATAATTGTAGTAACAATAGTATCCAAGAAAGACACAAACAAACGTGCTAAAAACATAATCATTCATACACAAATTAAGTGTCTCAAGACAATCATAATCCTATAGTCTCTTTCGTCAACTCTTTCTTTTCCTCTTTCCCGACTTTGTGAGGTTATAGGCTAGATTTTGAATCATACCCCTTAATTGTTTAAATTACGCGGTCTCGTTTGGAATGGTAGGAAGTTGTTCATAGTAATCAAAGGGTTCCAATTCAATGTTAGCTATGGGGTCAACATCTTCTTCTTCTCCATCTTTTTCTTCTTCTCCTTCCGAGGAATCCGAGAGAGCTTTAGGTTTCTTTCCATTGACCATGAACCATTTAGAGGGTATTTTGGTAAGAGGTACCATTACGTGATCGGAAAAGAAATGATCATTGTTGATAGGAGATGGTTGCAATGCACTAACATACTTACAAAGTCATGTTAGGAACATACCATATGGAAGTACCATGTTGGAAGCTTTGAATACCCCGGCCATTCTTCTCACCATGTAATAGGCGAGATTAAATGGCTTTTGGTGGATAAGACAATAGATCATTTGCACAAGACGTGAATTTGGATGATCCTTGTTACCAACTAGGCTAATGATGTTTTCCCTAAGGATTTCTTCCCATTTTCTAAATATGGGATGCATTTCGAAAAGTTCCATTTGAAAAGGATCACGGTGAATGAGCTTTTTGTTTCGGTTGTAACGGGATTGGTCGGTCCTAACTTTGAAGATAGTATCTTGAATGGTTTCGGATCATCGAGAGATCACCGTAGATAGGTTTAGAATCAAGTGCAAGGTTTTGAGCGTTAATTGCCCAATCTTGAGAATACATACAAATTCCTTCACAAGGAATGCGAAGAATTTGAGCAAAGGTGTTGAGAGGTAGAACGAAGTTTCGTTTATTGATGATGTAGGTGATTCAAAATCTATCATCGGCGTTTCGAATGATCCTAATGCTTTTATAGAATTCAAAGATGAAAACTGGGGAAATTTGTTCATCATTGTCAAGAAGACAATCAAAGTTGATTGCCGAGAAAACTTGACGAATGTAGGTATCTTTAAGGAAACATTCCTTAACTACACGACCTTCGTGAATAAGTCATTTTTCAAGTCTTTTGAAGACTTTGCGATCGGTTTTTGATAGCCCATCTTCCCGATAGTAATGGGTGAGGTAATGGATGGCATCATGGTGGTCTTGTTGAGTGGCTTTAGGCATGGTTGGTCCTAGAAACAAAAATATTCTAATTAGGTAAAATTAGTTGAGATGGGTTTATGGTTGTGATTTGTATTAACAATGTTGTGAACAAAGTGTAATCCTAATTGTGTTAAAAGCCCCTTTTAATGACTAATTTTAAAAACCCTAATTGAATTAATTGATTAGAAATTGTGTAACCATAAACCCTAGGACGAGGATGATGGAAATTAGAACAAGTTAGTGTAATTACTTACAATGGTGTTCAAGTGAGGAATACTTGAGGGTTTGGAGGCCTATGAGGATGAAATCAATTGTTGAGTCGTTTTTGTGTTATGTGGGGAGAGGGAAATTGATCTGTGATGTTTTTGAAATGCGTATAGCTGTATTCTGTTCTATGGTTCCCCCGGATCCCTTGTATTTGGGACCCAACTAGTACAACTAGAGGGAACCGGCTCCTGTAGACAGAAAAAGGGTTGTTTGGCTTTAATTTTGTAGTAGGCTATAAGCTAGCTTACGGAACAAAATTAGTTTAAAGGTTTCAAATAAAAGGATGTTTTGGTCGATGTGATTTGATAAGTTAATTATCAAGGATCCATTTGTAATGACGGCGTTAGTTTGACGAAACCAAAAGGAATATTATTCGATATGATGAGTAAGTCGGGAAAGTGACGAAAGAGAGACTTTTTCAAGAGACTAGCAGTTTATTTAAACAAATAAGAACTATGATATCAACATAATCATGTAAGCTAGCTAATGAAGAAGTAAACATACCTTTATGCTTCTTAGTTTGGCTTATGAAGACATAATACCAAAAATACTTCATGAGCTCTTAAAGTAATCCTTTGTACTTAGAGTAAGTAGGTTGTGATTACTTTTGGATCCTTTCTCGAAGGTTGACTTCATTGTTCTTTGAATAGAAATGAAGGTTTTGAAGAGATCCTAGCATGAAGATTTCTTGAAACAAATACGTTAGAATGATCTATCAATGTCCAACATGAACGGAAAAAAAATGTTTTGAAATATTTCCTTCTTTGTAGTTTTCAAACATACACGAATCGTATCAAGTTTATAAAGTACAACATACTCAAAGAAACTTGGTAACGAAGCTCTGATGCCAATTGTGGAAAACTAGAAGGGGGGTTGAATAGTTTTACCAATTAAAACTTCGTTTTAAAACATTTAGATCGACTTATGTCAATCTATTTGATTGTTTATGTTGGACGTTGATAGATAGATATATAAACGTGTAATGAAAGATAGAGAGTAAGAAGCACATAACCACGACACGAGTATTTATAGTGGTTCGGCTACAAGGACACCTTCCTTGCCCTACTCCACTCCCCGAGTCACCTACTCGAGTAGTAAGCGGATGGATCTTATCAGGGAGTTGTCTCGTAAGATGGTTCATCTCGTCAGTGAGTGAACCTCTCAGTGAGAACACTTAGGGAGCAACCCACTCAGGGACAAGCTCATCAACGAGTGTAACAACAAGATGGGATTGAATCATAACTAACTTGTTACGGATTTGACCTATTCAAGTGGCAGTTATAACTGCATTAATGACCATATTTAATTGGTCGTGTAACCACTCTTGTAATCATGGAGGAGTATTATTAGGAGATTAATGGGGTGATTAATTCTCATAATTCCATTGACTATAGTAAATTAAATCCTATAAATAGGAAATCACATCTGCATGAGAAGAGACATAGAAAACTTAAACACTTGGATGCGCAGGGTTATTGATTTGTAACTAATTCAATAACATACATTTAATCTTATCCCAAATAGATATTCATGATACCAAGGCATTAGGGTCGAATAGTTTACTTAAGAAAGAATTCACAGTGATATCCGGTAACCTATATTGTTAATTGGTTTTCTATTGATTATCTTCAACCAGTTCTGGGATCACAGCCTCCAACAATCAAAGTAAACTAATTTGTGATAACTATAAAACACATGGCTTCAAACATTGCCAAGCTTGACAAGTTTAAAGGAGTGGACTTTAGAAGATGGCAGAAGAAAATGCACTTCTTGCTTTCCAGCATGAGTGTGGTTTATGTCTTGAGTAATTCTATTCCAAATGATGGGGATGATGCTACTGTGGAGGATATAAGGAAAAGAAGTAAACAGGAGATTGATGATTACATCTGCATAGGCTTAATCCTCAATGGTATGTCTGATTCTCTCTTTGATATATATCAGAATGTTGAATCTTCTAAAGAACTATCAGATTCTTTGGATGCCAAATATATGGCTGAGGATGAATCAAGTATAAATTTCCTAGTAAGTAATTTCACAAACTAAAAAATGACTAATTCAAGACCAGTTATGAAACAATACAATGAAATTCTTGGTATACTTGAAAGATTTTCACAACACAAAATGCACATGGATGAGGCTATTTCAGTCTCTTGTGCCATTGATAAACTCCCTCCTTATTGGAAAGATTTCAAGCATACCCTGAAACATAAAAAGGAGGATTTAACTCTTTTTTAGTTGGGCAGTCATCTGTGTATCAAGGAATCACTCAAGGTGCAAGATAATGACAAACCAAATAGCAGCAATGTTGCTGGTGCATCTGTTGTCAATATGGTGGAGTATAATAACTCCACCGGGTATAATGACAACAAGGGCAAATGTAAACATCATGATAACACAAGGGCTGACCCTAATAAGAAGGCTAACCCTAATTGTTGGAAATGTGGCAAAAATTGTCACATTAAAAGGGACTGAAAAGGTGTTAAGATTAGTGGTAAAACTAATGGACCAGGCACAAGTGGATAACGGAGTGGTGGTTCTACCAATTCTATGAGAGGTCAGAATATGTTTACTAAATCTTTTCAGATATATTATGTTACATATGTATCGAATGTTAATACAAATAAGCCGTAAAACGCTTATTTATATTTTACGATCTTCTAATGTTTTGTCGATAACAAACGTAAAATCATATTAACGAAACAAATAAAATACGTAAATGGTTTGAACTAATAGTTTCTAACATATTCACATTTTCACATAAAACACTAAAACAAGTATAAGTGATTTTATGATTTAGTAATACATATGTACAACAACTAGTGTTTACATATTTGGATAAAATATACACATAACTAGTATGTAGTATATTGGGTAATATAAATGGGTAGAAACTTAAGTATCACAACCCATTGGGCAAATACATTGAATGTAGTTGGGTACAACCCAAAGCCCATAACCCATGGATCTTGACCCATAACCCATTGCATGACATCATGCTTATATCATACATGGATAATATCCATAACCCATGGATCAACCCATACCCAGTGACTAAGTGCATTGCACTCAAAGATACATTGTATCTAGCCAAAGATCCATGGTTCAACCCATGACCCATGACCCATAACCAAAATACCCATGGGCAAAGGGAGCGCCCCACGGATCCCTAGCTTTGTGCTAGCCGGATCCTTGTGGTAGGGATCCGTGGGATCCGGGAACAGAGGATTTTTCCTCTATAAATAGTGAGCCATTTCTTCATTATTTCTCACCCTTTCTAACACACTTTCTCCCCGAGTTAAAACTCACTAACCTTAGATCCAAGAGATCTATGTTTGTAGTTTTGTTTTGTGTGATCTTTAGGTTCCTCTTAAAGGCAAGATCACCACCTTTGAAGTCGAGCAAGCTCAAGTCCATGAGTTGCCATGCTTCCTCATCATCAAGGCTACATCAAGTCTCTTTGTTGATGATTCCTTTCTTTCTTCAAAGAAGTGTAGTGTTGAAGACATTAGTGAAAGATGTCTCAAGTGTCAAGACGAAGATATTAGTGAAGGGTATCTATCGCCTATAGGATAAGCACTTGTGGTAGGTGCTTAGAAGTCAAGACAAGAAGCATTAGTGAAAGGTGCTTAGAAGTCAAGACTAGAAGCATTTAGTGAAAGGTGCTTAGAAGTGAAGACACAAGACATTAGTGAAAGGTGTCTTGTAGATCTAGTCAAAGGCATTAGTGAAAGGTGCCTTAGATGTACATTCGATATGGTGTGTTTCGATGTACAAGATAGACTAGTATTAGATCCAAGGATATTGATATCCTTGATGATGTTGTAAAGGAGTAGATCTCCTTTGGGATTAGTCGTTGGTGTAGTGTGGTAGTAGTTCCTCCATTGCAATGGAACTAGGTGCTTAGCCTAGTACCTAATAAAGGGTAGGCGACGTTGTGAAGGTGTAGTTCACCTTGGAGTGAAAGAACTAGGTACTTAGCCTAGTACCTTATAAAGGGTAGGCGACGTTGTGTAGGTGTGGTTCACCTTGGAGTGAAAGAACCCGGTGGTTAGCCTAGCACCGAAAAAGGGTAGGCGACGCCAGAAGGCTTCTCCGCCATAAGGAGATTGGTGTAGTGATTACGAACTCTCGAGTAGGTGACTCGGGAGTGGAGTAGGGCAAGGAAGGTGTCCTTGTAGCCGAACCACTATAAATACTGTGTTGTGGTTTTGTGCTTCTTACTCTTATCTTTTCATTACTTACCTTTATATGCTTGTTTATCAACATCCAACACACACATCCAAATAGATTGACATAAGTCGATCTAAATAGTTTAAAAGGAAGTTTTAATTGGCAAAACTATTCAACCCCCTTCTAGTTTTCCACAATTGGCATCAGAGCTTCGTTACCAAGTTTCTTGAAGTATATTGTACTTTAAAAACTTGATACGATCCATGGTTAATTGAAAACTACAAAGAAGGTTTTTCATAAAAACAAACACCATGTCTTTTAAAACTATATGTTTGGATGTTGATTTGATAACAACATTTTTCTTATTTACTTTTTCATTTAATTGCACTAATCTTCTTTGTCATGTTGATTAGTCAAAGCTCATACCCACCAAGCTTTAGGAGTCGCTTGGTAACAAGAATACCTTCCTTAAGAAGGTATCTTAAACGCAAAGGAGCGAGAATCGTCTAAGTGACATTTGTTGTGTCATTTGTAAAGACATTCCTAAGTGCGCTAGAGGTATGATTTTCTTTTACTTTGCTTGATAATTAAGTATACCTATTTAGGTATTTATATGATTATCTTTTGTGCTTATACATGTTTTACATGAAGCTTCATTAGGAAGCCTTTTTCTCACATACGTGTTTTATTTCTCGTCTAAAGTCGTGGTATATAAAACTTATGTTTTGTTTCTTTTAATCCAATAATAAAACAAAACACGAATTTCAAAAATTCCTCATTCCCTATAAATAACCCCACCGTCGACCACTCTACCAAACCATCACTTTTTCAAATCCTCCAATTTCAAAAATTTCCTCTCATTCAAAAACTTCATCTTCCTCCTCATTTCATCTCAACCGAAACCAAGAAGATCCGTCATCAACATGGTTTACATCGCACTCGTGCTCATCGCCTTAACACTTATCGCACTTGTGTTCCCTATGATGAAGCTCACATACGGAGACATTTACTTTGTGTTGTTAATCTATATTGGGGTTACATACCCAATCCTTTGTATCATCCTTAGTATTGAAATACAATATTATTAATAATCTAGTTTATCTAGGTTATTATTATCATAATGTGTTTGTCATTTATTTTGATTTATATGTTTTATATTCTTTCGTGATACATTAGAAGTCATGTATGCATGCTAAAAGAAAATGTAGGATAAAACATATTTCGTGGTATAAAACCTGTAAAACCTATGTTTTTATCAAATCTGTTACATACTACGATCCACGGATCCCGGAATATACTAGCCGGATCCCTTTTGTAAAGAACCGTGGGATCCGTCCCATCGAAAAACAGTTTTCATGCAAGATTAAAAACCACTATCTTTCTAAATGTAATAATCCACTAGAAAGTCAAAACCTTGAGTAAGTTAAAGTGTTAAATACCATTGTTAATAAAAATCTAGTAAAACATTAGATTATCATAGGTTGACCACAAACATCTCTTTTATTAACTTATCATTTCTATAGGTTCAACTATGACGCATGAATATGAGTTTGATTTTTCACTCACTAGCGTCTACACTCCGAACATCTCTCTCGAACCCAACACACCGCAATCATGTCCGTGGGTTCAATAATCTCGAAAACCGTCACTTCCACGAAGGACGATTGTAGACACCTCTCTACAATTCAAGAAGGTATCAATACCTCCTTCCGAGCCATAGGACTAGAATGTCTTCTTGAAATCAACGAGAAGATATGTCCAAGGTTCATAATGGAATTCTTCCGTCAAGTCGAACTCGTTCGTAACGAGGATCGCTCTCTATCTCTTTGGTTTTATATCAAAACCAAAAGTTCACTCTAACCCTTGGGCATTTTGCTCACATCCTCCGGATTCCAAATCATGGACAATGTGCCTTCACCAAGATTGGTCTCTTGATTCTCTCTTCAACTTTCGTGAAGAAAATAGTCCATATTGTTTACACATACCCTCTTCGGAAGATTTAAATCGCATAATATGCAAACCTCGACCATATTACTCCGATCCAAACATTATCTTTACAAGGGATATCCGAGAAGAGTACAAGCCTCTTGCACTCATCCTACGTGAAAATGTTTGGAGCCTTAGGGGAAATCGAGAAATTCTTCCCGCTTGTTGTGCTCACATGTTGTAATGTTTGCTAACACAACAACCATACAATCTCGCCTACTTCTTCGCAAGGCGAATTGCAAATCTTCAAGGCTCCAAGAATAAACTCATCCCTTATGGAATGTTCTTGACACGCCTCTATCATAATGTTATGCACTTCCATCCTCAATTTCAAAGTCCGTTGTACGTACTTGTGAACAAGATGATGGAACCGCTAAACATATCTCTCATGAAGACTTTCTTCATTCTTGATTCCACCAACACTCATCAATCACATAATGATCCTCCTAGCGAAAACACTCAAGGAACCTAGTAGTATTCCAAAATAGGATCAATTCTCTTGTACTCGTGCTTTATCAATGTAATCCAATTTCTTTCATGAAATAAAACATCTTACATTTGATATCTTAGTATTAGAACTCTTTTTAGACTATCCTTGAGATATAATGCATTGTCAAGATCATTGCATACCTTTAGTAAAGGTCCTGCTGAGCAGATGGGCGGATCCCAAAGATTGTGCTAGACGGATCCCTACACTTAGGGAACCGTGGGATCCGCAAAATGTAAAATGCAATTGCAAGCATTATATTTCAAACATATCCTTAGAACACCTCACACTAAGCTAAACATAGTGTCTTAAGGCAAATTAAGTCCTTATCAAGATAGGTTGATCCTTCCTACTCACACATAACTCACCTAGATCACACTCTAAGACGCTTGTAGATCTACCGTTTCATTTTTAATCCATTACTCTTCCGCCTCAAACTCACACTTCATTTTTACTTGATCCTCACATTTAGTCTTAGAAATCTTTCGATTATGGCAAAATTGATCATAAATCATCCTCACCTCAAAATTGATCAAAGTTGATCAAACTCTAGTTTTCCCATCTCAAAGCTTCTAGGATATTTTCCAAAACACTATCCTAAGTCACAACCCGATCTCTAGGATCATTTAGCTTCAATTGACACTCTAATCTTTAGTGTCATCCTTGCTCATCCATTGGTACTCTTGAAAGTTCCAAATCCTTCCATAAAAGACAATCATTAGCTACATCACTCATTACCTTCAAGTACTTAAGCACCCCTTCATTTAAAACACTTAGAGGACTGAAACACTCAAGATGTTATAGGTCTTAGATCTTAGAAACATCATTTCCACTCTTTCATAGTCACGAGAGCCGGATCCCTAGGATTAGCCTAGACGGATCCCTCTCGAGGAGGGAACCGTGGGATCCGGATGACGCTTTATGTCAAATCTTGCTAAAACAATCATTTCAACTCATCTTCCTAACTCAAACACTCCATCTCATCTTAAATGAGTTCCTAGATCAGTGCAAACTCAAGTTGACTCTTGTGCATGTTAATCATCACATTCCAATGAATCCTAGTGGCTTAAGGCTTAAATGCACTTGCCAAATCTCTTGGTTTATAAACCACTTTGTTAGGACCTCCATAGTCATCACTCTCATCCTAACTTTCAGCTCTTGCAAACCTCTTGAAATCATCTCATCATGAGGAAAACCCCAAGTAGTAACTTATCCACCAAAGAACCACCCATGAAAAGGCTCGTGTTATACACGAAATCTCTTCAACCGAATCATCTCCGGTCAAGCCAACAAATGATAGGATCCTTCATCATCCAATCAAACCAATTCTTAAAAGGATAGTACCCACAAAACTACCAATGCCAAACACCACCATACCTCCTAGGCCAAACAATATCATCTCCACTAAACCATCACCATTGGTTCCTAGAGCTATTTCATTTACATCCCCACTATCATCACCACACCTCTACAATTTAGAGGACTTGCCTCCTAGGCCGCCTCATCCGCTCACGACAACATTCTCCTCATTAGAGGAATAATGGTTCAAAATCAAGGTGTTGAGTCAACACTTGCTCCGCTTCCTTTTCGCCGCTTCCATCATATAATCCCATTTGGATTATGAGAAATCATCAAAGTCAACCACCCGACCATATGGAAGTTGACACTTCTCTACCACCACCATCATTCTTGGTCGAGCCATTCTCAAATGCGCCTCCACCAATCCCTCCATCGTTTGAAGCTCCACAAGCCGCTTCACTTGATCCTTCGCATCAAGCCATTTCATTTCTTCCACCACCACTACCTAGCCATGACAAAGATTGCTATCATTGTCAACATGTTGAAAGTTTGATACATGAAGTACGAGAAGACCAACGTTTCATGTTCTATCATCTCCTCGAACGCTTCGACGAGATCAAACCTAAACAAAACTTGAGCTAGAAGATTTTAGTGTTGTCCTAGCATCAAGCGATAGTTGGTTTAGAAATTCCTAGTCATGTATTTTCTTATTTTCTTAGTTTTTAGAGTCATGTATATCATAACTCTAGTTTTATTAAATGGAATTACATGCTACTTGTTATTTTTCTGAGCATATGATTACCTTGTATTCATATCTCATTTTTGTGATAACATTACTTGTTATATCACCTTTGCTGAAATTAATCGCCTAATACGGATCCCTCGAGATTGCCTAGACGGATCCCTACTAGGAGGGAACCGTGGGATCCGTGAGACGTAAAGCTATTTTCTACTAACTTGGACCACATTTGCGTGAAATTGTGAATTATACTTGCTTTCTAACCTTTGTTTTGTAGTTATTCAATTTACACATGAAGACTTTGACATCCTAAAGCTAGGGGAGCTTTATGTCAAAGCAATACATTGCAAATTACTTGCAATACTAGGTTTACATTTCGTGACATCCCTTGCAAAATTGCAATCATCAAGGGGAGCACATTCGTCTCTTAGACGAAATCTTTGCAAACTTATTTGCAAACAAACTAGATTAGTATCACTTACTTGACGCCTTACATAGGGATGGACTCGTCAAGGGGAGTAAAGACGAGATCCTTTCCGTTACTTGCTCTCTATTTCTTTTACTTTTACTTCTTTCACATGTTTTTCTTAAAACGATGTGTTGCTTTCTTCTTCAAACACTTTTGTTTCGACAAAAGGGGAGAAGAAAGTAAAACTACAAATTCAAACTTTTACAATTTTAGCTTTTCCTTAAAATAATTTTATGTTTTGTCATCAACAAAAGGGGAGATTGTTAATACAAATAAGCCGTAAAACGTTATTTATATTTTACGATCTTCTAATGTTTTGTCGATAACAAACGTAAAATCATATTAACGAAACAAATAAAATACGTAAATGGTTTGAACTAATAGTTTCTAACATATTCACATTTTCACATAAAACACTAAAACAAGTATAAGTGATTTTATGATTTAGTAATACATATGTACAACAACTAGTGTTTACATATTTGGATAAAATATACACATAACTAGTATGTAGTATATTGGGTAATATAAATGGGTAGAAACTTAAGTATCACAACCCATTGGGCAAATACATTGAATGTAGTTGGGTACAACCCAAAGCCCATAACCCATGGATCTTGACCCATAACCCATTGCATGACATCATGCTTATATCATACATGGATAATATCCATAACCCATGGATCAACCCATACCCAAGTGACTAAGTGCATTGCACTCAAAGATACATTGTATCTAGCCAAAGATCCATGGTTCAACCCATGACCCATGACCCATAACCAAAATACCCATGGGCAAAGCGGAGCGTTCTACGGATCCCTAGCTTTGTGCTAGCCGGATCCTTGTGGTAGGGATCCGTGGGATCCGGGAACAATGAGGATTTTTCCTCTATAAATAGTGAGCCATTTCTTCATTATTTCTCACCCTTTCTAACACACTTTCTCCCCGAGTTAAAACTCACTAACCTTAGATCCAAGAGATCTATGTTTGTAGTTTTGTTTTGTGTGATCTTTAGGTTCCTCTTAAAGGCAAGATCACCACCTTTGAAGTCGAGCAAGCTCAAGTCCATGAGTTGCCATGCTTCCTCATCATCAAGGCTATCAAGTCTCTTGTTGATGATTCCTTTCTTTCGTCAAAGAAATGTAGTTTTGAAGACATTAGTGAAAGATGTCTCAAGTGTCAAGACGAAGATATTAGTGAAGGGTATCTATCGCCTATAGGATAAGCACTTGTGGTAGGTGCTTAGAAGTCAAGACAAAGAAGCATTAGTGAAAGGTGCTTAGAAGTCAAGACAAAGAAGCATTAGTGAAAGGTGCTTAGAAGTGAAGACACAAGACATTAGTGAAAGGTGTCTTGTAGATCTAGTCAAAGGCATTAGTGAAAGGTGCCTTAGATGTACATTCGATATGGTGTGTTTCGATGTACAAGATAGACTAGTATTAGATCCAAGGATATTGATATCCTTGATGATGTTGTAAAGGAGTAGATCTCCTTTGGGATTAGTCGTTGGTGTAGTGTGGTAGTAGTTCCTCCATTGCAATGGAACTAGGTGCTTAGCCTAGTACCTAATAAAGGGTAGGCGACGTTGTGAAGGTGTAGTTCACCTTGGAGTGAAAGAACTAGGTACTTAGCCTAGTACCTTATAAAGGGTAGGCGACGTTGTGTAGGTGTGGTTCACCTTGGAGTGAAAGAACCCGGTGGTTAGCCTAGCACCGGAAAAAGGGTAGGCGACGCCAGTGAAGGCTTCTCCGCCATAAGGAGATTGGTGTAGTGATTACGAACTCTCGAGTAGGTGACTCGGGAGTGGAGTAGGCAAGGAAGGTGTCCTTGTAGCCGAACCACTATAAATACTGTGTTGTGGTTTTGTGCTTCTTACTCTTATCTTTTCATTACTTACCTTTATATGCTTGTTTATCAACATCCAACACACACATCCAAATAGATTGACATAAGTCGATCTAAATAGTTTAAAAGGAAGTTTTAATTGGCAAAACTATTCAACCCCCTTCTAGTTTTCCACAAACTAATAACAATAAAAGTAAATTGGTAGAAACTCGTATAGGTAAACAAGTGTGCTCACTTAATCATACATTACTCCCTAGTTGAGTTCTCTAACTTAGTGTCATGTCACCCTCGTTAGTGTAATATGTAAGAAACCCCATAATTCTATAGCGGGTTAGTCAAGTCCGCTATCTACGTGACAACCTAGGCATTATCTGCGGACACGCTCTCGCCCAATAGTGAATCACTGGCAATAAATACTTAAGAAGAATATCCACTCAGGCGGCTTATGATTGTGAGAATATCCTCTAATCCTAATCACGTTTCACAAGACGTCTAACTGTGGTACGGGATACATCTAGTTTTCTAATGGCTAACGTGCACACCACTAACAAGAAGCAATAGTATTAAATACTACGATTAGGTTTCATGCATTCATAAGTAAACACAATATAATTTAGCCTAGCATGTTAGATCGAAGAGAAGAAAGACAAATAATCACACAACACATAGACATATTGTAATGATTAATAATTAAATAACTTATATTTAGTTAAAAAAAAATGGAGTTATTGGTGGCAAAATAGCATATAAAACCGGTGAAAATCGTCTAGGGTTTGTCCTGCAAAGTTGCACACAAGGTTCCACCATTTAAATGAAAATAATGCAAAATATATATAGGATTACAAACGTGATGACATCACTTGTAAGTTGTGACGCCGTTAGCCCGCCGTCATCTATGGTGTCTCTTTTGCACCAACTTAGTTGTGACGACGTAAAGAGTGATTCAGGTCTCTGATGTACATCAAGGAGTCTGATGAAGTTGAGTCTGACTCTAAACAGTATTCATCAGGTTGATGAGTTCAGCTTTGTACTCTCTGAGTAGTAAACTGATGGATCTTATCAGGGAGTAGTCTCATCAGAAGGTTCATCTCGTCAGTGAGTGAACCTCTCAGTGAGAACACTCAGGGAGCAACCTCTCAGATACAAGCTCATCGGCGAGTGTAACAACAAGTTGGGACTAAATCATAACTAACTTGTAACGGCTTTAACCTATTCAAGTGGCAATTATACTTGTATTAATGACCACGTTTAATTAGTCGTGTAACCACAATTGTAATCATGGAGGAATATTATGTGAAGATTAATGAGCCGATTAATTCTCATAATTCCATTGACTAGAGTAAATCAAATCCTATAAATAGGAAATCACATCTGCATGAAAAGAGAGATTGAAAACTTAAACACTTAGATGTGTAAGGTTATTGATTTGTGACTAATTTAATAACATACATTTGGTCTTATCTTAAGTAGCTATTCGTAATACCCAGGCATTAGGGTCAAATAATTTACTTTGAAAAATGATTACACAATTCCAAATAATATCCGCTAACCTATAGATAACCTGTATTAATACTTGATTTGCTATTATCTTCACCGTGTTCTGAGATTACAACCTCCAAAAGTTTGGCGTTCATTTTCCCTACTTTACTTTGCATTCTATAGAAAAAATTCAGTATAAATGCCCCACCTCATATTACAAAATGAGCCAAAGATTGAGGATGCGGATATCATCCTTTTATTACTCTTTTGTAGATTGAAAAAGAAAAAATGATGATGGATGTGAAACTCCTGAGTGTATTATTTTTTTCCATTTATTCAATCCAGAAACGTAAGTACTAATAGGTTTTACGGATCACTTGATTATACATAATTTGATTAGTGAAAAAATGGAAAAAATTGTATGGATGGTAAAATTGCGTTTAAACTTTATGAAAACAAATAGTGTGTTAAAACATTATCAGGTATGTATTTTTATTTCTTAACTTACCTCCAATAAGACTTTCACAAAAGCTTTTTGGTATTATAAAATTTCTTCAAACGAGCTAGCTTTTCTATTTCCGCGAGTTGCGATGGGTTTAAAATTAACATTGTTTTTTTAAAGTTTCGATCTCATGTAACTTTTGGCAATATTAAGATAATAAATATGTGAGTAATTTGTTATCAAGAGCTAAAAACCAGACAATACACAAGAGCTAAAAACTAGACAATACACAAAAAACGACTCACGTGATTCTCCTATTAGATTGGACGAAATTTCTATTAAATAAGTTTTCTTAAAATATGAAGTTTACTAATTTTATCAGTTAATTTGTTATTGGAATGAACTCAAAAGATGCTTGAATATAAAACTAATGAGTTGAAGAGACTAAGTATTAATTTCATTAAATTTAAAGGGTTATTTACTATATAATATTTGTGGAATCAAAATGTTATTGTAGATATACAATACTTTAGTACTTTAATATGTATTAGTAATATTTTATAAGTCTTCTAAAAAGCATAAATCGTCTTTTATATATATACTTAAAATATCACAAGGTGAAGGTTTCTTAAATACCTACAATGTTCACTAATTTGTAAATATTCATCGACAGCAATGGGTGTTATGTCGTACACCAACTGAAACATTACGGACATGCATTTCATTATAGGACTAATACGCATTATACCAACGGCATTTGGCCTCGGTCTTGCTTATATTTATTAACCAAACAAACAAAGTGCATGAAGTTAAGGGCCAAATGACCCTTAAAAACAGTATGATTTTGCACCTAGAGAACGATTACCCTCGGTCTTGCTTATACTACATTATAACGGTTAGATACACTACATAGGGGGTTGTAACACTTTGATGTTCCAAATTCCGCATCAATATTACCTTTGCCTTTCTTTAAAATTTTTATACCTAACAGCGATATCTTCTAAAACAACAACACAGACATGTATGCTATATAACTTAGATACCAATTGGCGAATGACTAGACCTGAAACTAAATGAACCAAATAATTTGTAACATCATAGATCTTACCATAGTAACTCCCTTTGGATTTTTATATACTTAGGAACCACCATGAGAGAATTAATAGGTTTAATTAACTTCAAATTCACAGCGTACTTTATGAATTGTCTTGTTTCAATGAGTTATACTAGAATATTGATAAATTTTAACGATTTACATGAATTGTCTTGTTTCAATGAGTTATACTCAAATATTGATAAGTTTTAACGATTTAAAGCGATGTGCTACCTAAATAGAGCAAATCTAAGTAAGTACGTTAACCAAAGATCCTTATATTTTCCTTAACACTCCAGAAAGCTTTTAGAAATAAAAAGATGAAGCTCACATTTTTCAAATGAAGTTACATATGGTATTTTTTTTTGAACAAAGTTACATATGGAATGTGGATTCATTGATATTTGGTGTTTTGGTGCTGTTTTGATCTTAATATGCTTTTGTTCCCAGCTCTATATGTATACTTTATGTTTTATGCGTTGAATCTTTTAGTTTCTTTTTTGCTTCATTTTCCACACGTTACTTTGCTTTCTATAGAAAGAATCCAGTCAAAATATCTCACCTCATACTGGAAAGGATCCGGTGAAAAGAAAAACTAAAAGAAGAAGAATGAGAATTATTTCTAGCCACAAATTTCAAAAAAGATGGATAATTATAAAAGGAGATGCATCTACTTTTGTAGATGCATCTAAAATATGTGATTGTTGTTTCTTCTCATCTTTTTTATTTTAATTTTTTATCATTTGAACTTTATTTCACCTCATATTACAAAATGAACCAAAGATTGAGGAAGCGGGTATCATCCTTTTATAACTCTTTTGCGGATTGGAAATTAAAAACTATGAGGAACTCTTGAGTGTATTATTCTTTTCCATTTAATCAATCCATAAAAGTACGTACTAATAAATTTTACAAATAACTTGATCATACATACTGTTAAAAATATCGAAAAAATTATATGGATGGTATAATTGCGTTTAAACATTATGAAAACAAATAGCGTGTTAAAACATCATCAAGTATGCATTTTTATTTCTTAGCTCACCTCCAATTAGACTTTCACAAAAGTTTTTTAATATTATAAAATGTCTTTAAACGAGTTTTTCAATGCCGATGTGTTATGGTGGGTTTAAATTAACATTGTTTTTAAGGTTACAACAACAACAAACTCAATTCTACCAGAACAGGGTATGAGAGATTGTTTTTTTAAGTTGCGATCTTATATATCGTTTGGCATTATCTTTTATTTTGGCGTTAGTCATAAGATATTAAGATAATAATTATTTGAGTAATTTGTTATCAAGAGCTAAAAATTAGAAAATACACTAGAAACGACTCACGTGCTTCTCCAATTTGATTGGACATACATACATTTATACTTACTAGAAGACTGCCAATGATGCATGCCGTCTTGGTGACTATATTTGTGGCGAGCACTCATTTACGGTTTGTTGAAAAATATAATCGTAGTTTTTTATTGTTTCGTTTTGTGTGTGTGGGTAGGGGGATTTTATATCCCTTGTGCTGTTACAAGTTATTGAAAGGTTAATGAATTCCTAAAAATTAATTAATGGGTTGTTTTAAGATATTTATTTTTTTAAATGGGTTGTTACAAGATATTTAATTTGTAGGAATTAGCAGTTACAAGACGTATTGACCATTTTGTATCTTTGTATTAATCATATCATAAAGTCTATTAAACATCTACCCATTTTGTATTGAACAACATTACTAAATAAAGAAATCTTTTTGGTCTTAAAATTTTTAAGACTTCCTCTTATAGCAAGTCCCAAACATTTTATAAAGTAGTATAGATTAAGGTAATTGTTAAAATATAAAGTTTCATAATTTTATCAGTTAATTTGTTATTTGAATGAACTCAAAAGATGCTTAAATTTAAAACTAATAAGTTTAAGAGGCCAACTGTTAATTTCATTAAAAATAAAGGGTTATTTACTATATAAGATTTGTGAAATCAAAAATATAGTAATTTAATACAGTAAATTATAAGTCCTCTAAAAAGCATAAGTAGCCCCTCAAGTTTAACAGGATACTAAATAAACTCTCAAACTCAAATGAACTCTATATTTTAATCCCTTCAACTTTAACAAAATAGAAATTAACCCCAAGCCCATATAAGCTCTACATTGTTTCTAATTCTTGTGAAAGCATTTTGTTGTTAACACAATCGGCATCATAAGAGCATTTAGAATAGACAAATAAACGGTATAATTTATAGAGTTTTCTAACAAATGACCACTAAGTACAAGTTACCGTGTAATTAATAACCACAAACTTTCTTTTTTAATCAAGAAATGTATTCAATACACATTATATGAACTGACAAATTACCATATTTGACCATAATTTTAACTTAAATGAATAAAAACATTTCTTTTATTAATACGTTAATATGTGCTTACTGGGCACACGTTAGCAAAACTCTATACATTACCTAAATAAGAATTGTATTTTGTACTTATTAAGACAATGTTTTTGTCTTCGGTGCAATGCACAAGCAACATAATCTCGTTTTAAACATTTTCATAATGTATTGTAAATGAATAGTACCTCCCAAATTAAAAATATATATATATATTATTAAAATAGAATGACTTTTGTTCATTACAAAATTTAGCTTTCACTGACTTTTTTTTCTTCAAGTTTGCTTCGATTGAGGGTATGAATGAGGTATTGGAGAATAGTCCTTGGTTTATTCGTATATTCCTATCATTCTGAAAAAATGGACGCCTACTGCTAACTTACTAAACGAATCTGAATTCGGTTCCTATTTGGGTCAAACTTTATGATATTCTGATTGTGGCGTTTACTGTTGATGGATTGAGTATGATGGCTACTAAACTAGGTAACCCGATTATGCTTGATTCATATACGAGTTCTATGTGTTTGCAATCATGAGGCCGTATGGATTATGCTCGTGTATTGATTGATATAAGGGTTGGTCGAGAGTTAAAGGATGAGTTGATTATTGTGTTAATACAAATAAGCCGTAAAAACGTTTATTTATATTTTACGATCTTCTAATATTTTGTCGATAACAAACGTAAAATCATATTAACGAAACAAATAAAATACGTAAATGGTTTGAACTAATAGTTTCTAACATATTCACATTTTCACATAAAACACTAAAACAAGTATAAGTGATTTTATGATTTTATTAATACATATGTACAACAACTAGTGTTTACATATTTGGATAAAATATACACATAACTAGTATGTAGTATATTGGGTAATATAAATGGGTAGAAACTTAAGTATCACAACCCATTGGGCAAATACATTGAATGTAGTTGGGTACAACCCAAAGCCCATAACCCATGGATCTTGACCCATAACCCATTGCATGACATAATGCTTATATCATACATGGATAATATCCATAACCCATGGATCAACCCATACCCAGTGACTAAGTGCATTGCACTTAAAGATACATTGTATCTAGCCAAAGATCCATGGTTCAACCCATGACCCATGACCCATAACCAAAATACCCATGGGCAAATAGGAGCGTTCCACGGATCCAGGCTTTGTGCTAGCGGATCCCAGTGGAAGGATCCGTGGGATCCGGGAAACAGAGGATTTTTCCACTATAAATAGTGAGTCATTTCTTCATTATTTCTCACCCTTTCCAATACACTTTCTCCCCCTGAGTTAAATCTCACTAACCTTAGATCCAAGAGATCTATGTTTGTAGTTTTGTTTTTGTGTGATCTTCTAGGTTTCTCTTAAAGGAGAGATCACCACTTCTTGAAGAAGTGCAAGCTCAAGTCCATGAGTTGCCATGCTTCGTCATCATCAAGACAACTAAGGTTCTCTTGTTGATAGTTCTTCCTTTCTCCATAGATGTTGGATTGAAGGCATTAGTGAAGGATGCCGAAAGTGTCAAGACGAAAGCATTAGAAAGATGCTTATCGATCGTGTCAAGAGCATTAGTGAAGAATGCTATAGGTGTCAAGACGAAGGCATTAGTGAAGGGTGCCAAGCGTTGTGTCAAAGGCATTAGTGAAGGATGCCGAAGAATCGAATCAAGTAGCATTTGGGAAGAATGCCTAGGTCGTATAATCGATGAGGTGCATCGTTATACATATTAGTATTTGTTTATTTACAAGGATGGTGATATCCTTGATGGTGTTGTAACAAGGAGTAGATCTCCTTGAGATTAGGTGTTGTGTCGGGAAGGGTAGTAGTTCCTCCATAGTAATGGAACTAGGTGCTTAGCCTAGTACCTAATAAAGGGTAGGCGATGTTGTGATAGGATTAGTTCTCCTAAGGTGTGAAAGAACTCGGTGGTTAGCCTAGCACCGTATAAAGGGTAGGCGACGTTGTGTTAGGTGTGGTTCGCCTTGATGTGAAGGAACTCGGTATTTAGCTTAGTACCGGAAAAAGGTTAAGCGACGTTGTGAAGGCTTCTCCGCCATAAGGAGTTGGTGTAGTGTTTACGAACTCTCGAGTAGGTGACTCGGGGAGTGGAGTAGGGCAAGGAAGGTGTCCTTGTAGCCGAACCACTATAAATACTTGTGTCGTGGTGATGTGCTTCTTACTCTTTATCTTTCATTACACATTTATATATCTATCTATCAACGTCCAACATAAACAACCAAATAGATTGACATAAGTCGATCTAAATATTTAAAAGGAAGTTTTAAATTGGTAAAACTATTCACCCCCTTCTAGTTTTCCACAATTGGCATCAGAGCTTCGTTACCAAGTTTTTTTTTGTATATTGTACTTTGAAAACTTGATACGATCCGTGTATGTTTGAAAACTACAAAGAAGGGAATTTCTTAAAACAAAAAGTCATGTTTTTAGAAATCATCATATGTTGGATAGTGATAGATCATTCTAACTTTTTCCTTTGAGAAGTCTTCATACTAGGATATGGGTATCTTAGAAGATCATGAAGTATTTCGCGTCTATGGTTTCTAAAACCATAAAAGGGAATATAGCAAAGGATTGGGGTATCTTAAAAGATCATGAAGTATTTCGCGTCTCGGTTTCTAAAACCATAAAAGGGATATAGCAAAGGTATGTTTTCTTAGTTACATTTTTTCAAAAACGTGCTAAATTGCTTGTGGACAAAATGGTGATATATGCTTCTATCTTATAATAAGCATAATATGAAAAGTGTTTTAGTGATTTTTTTTTCGTTGAAGTTTTGTTGTTAGATATCTTGTTAATCAAGCTTGAATAAAGGTAAAAATGGGTAATATAACTTCACTAAAAAGTCTACAAAGACTAAACCTTTTCGTCGGGTCAAAACGTACATTTTTGTAATTCTGTGTCAGATCCGCGGATCCCTCAGGTTACACTGGACGGATCCCTCAAGCAAGGGATCCGTGGGATCCGTAGGTACTGAAGATGATTTTGTGCAATTTCAAAATTCATAACTTTTTAACCGTAAGTCGTTAGAAGTCGTGCCACCTATCGTTTTAAAGGTATTTGAGTCTACTTTCATTTACAAATGATTTCATAAACTGATTCAAAACAATAATATACAGAATCATTGATTAATAATAGAAAGTCATTTTTCGGTCATAACTTTTGCACAAACTTTTGATCTAATTGGAGACGGATGTTTTCGCTTTTGAATAACAATGTGTCCTCTATTGAAATTAAGATTTTGATCATATTTATAAATATAAAATAAACTAATCAAGTTTGGTATACATGTTTATATTTAACACAAAGCGATGAAAAGAACTTTTGTATGCTATGCTAAATGATAAATTGTCTTCTTTGCATTACTTGATTATTTGCTTATCTCAAATAGCTTTTGTGCTTATTTGATTGAATAGCATATGTGGTTTCCTTACCTTGCTATTCATTCTCTTTTGTCGATTTAGTAATATTCTACTAATCAATGTGCTATTTGAAGGAGTGTTTGGGATAACATCTAGTTGTGTCGAAAATGTTAGTTTAGATACTTAGATAAGTCATATAGGTTGAAAATGTTTAAAACATATAACACACTAAATGGATTTTGATTGAGTTTGTCATGTGTGCAACATAAATGTTTTATGTGCTTATATGATTTCTTTTGTTCTTGTATCGTTTTCTAAAACAACAAGAATGTACATCGGATCATAACCTACACTTGTGTTGATGATGTACTCTCCATTTTCCTTTTCATGATCGCTCTCCAAGCTTCATAGTAGGATTGACAACTTGATTATTTCATCCGATATACTCAAGTAAATTATTTTGCAACGCAAATATAATTGTTCATATCCGAAACTCAAACTCAAAGCTTTCCAACAACATATGTTGAACTAGCTCATCCAACCATTTTTGTTGTTTACCATATGGACAACTTTTAAACTTATTTTTAACATGACGCCTTCGTCACCTTAGTTGTCTCAAGTATAATATTAAATGAAGCAAAGTATCATCATTGTTACTCTTGATAGGCCATTGTAGGAATATAAATTTTCCTAACTTGAGAATGAATATTGGAGAACTTATTGCACTAGAAACTCAATTTGACCTAACGGTTGAATTGCTTCCTTGATAAAGTTGGGTATGTGGAATCACCCGTAAAATGGTCGTGTTTAGCCGTAATTGAGCACTTTGCTAATAATGATCTCATATTCATTCTCTCACTTGGGAAATTTATACTCCTATGTTTTCCTAAAGTAAGTTTACAATGGAAATACTTTGCATTGTCTTAGGATTACTAATCAAACAAGTTGTAAAATTAATTTTTCTTTTAGTTAATCACAACCACTTGCCTTATCAAGCGATTATCTTGCTTTGATCGAGAAGAGCTACATGACTTCATGGACGAAGTTCATTGTATGCTAATCACCATCCGTAATGACTATACATAGTTCATTGCTTCCGTTGGCCAAAACAACCCTACTGTCTTGAACACCATCATCTACTCTGCATGCCATTGTTAATACAAACGATTTACTAATCTAGATCGTAAATCTATTTTGAGATTCTTGAATAGCGGTTGTTAAGTTTGATAAACCTATGTGTTACTTGTGAGCTAGATCTCATTTAATTGCTTATGTGCTATTTCTACATGCTCTTAGTATGTTTTACTTGTATACATGTATGCTTCTTGTAGAGATCATTAGCCTCTAAGTTCGATACTTAGAACAAACTCCATTGCTAAGTAAAGCTGTCCCGGATGCGGATCCCTAGTTTGTAACTATCCGGATCCTCAGTGAAGGATCCGTGGGATCCGGCAAATAAGTGGAGTTTCAATCCTTTACACCTCAAACCATGTTCCTAGATTACTTCACACTAGCTGAACTTAATACTTTAGGATGTCTTAAGTCCATCTCAAGCTTAGTAAGCTTCACACTCACTCATAGCTCATTAAGGATCACACTCAAAGTGCTTTTCGATCTATCGTTTGACCTAAACTCATTACTCTTCCGCTCTCTAGATCACTCATTATTTCTCACATGATCCCTCACATCTAGACTTAGAAATCTTTCGATTATGGCAAAATTAATCATAATCATCCTTACCTCTAAGTTGGTCGAAATGGATCAAATTGTAGTTCTTCCACCTTAAAACCTTTAGGATCTTCTCCACGACATTATCCTAAGTCACTATCTGATCACTAGGATCATTTAGCTCCATTTGACACTCTCAAGATTTTAGTGTCATCTTTGTTCATTCATTGGTACTCACGAAGTTCCAATTTCTTCCATATAAGGCAATCATTAGCTACATCACTCATTGCCCTTGAACATTTAAGTACCCTTCCATTTAAAGACACTTAGGAGGCTGAAACACTCAAAAGGTATAGGCTTTAGACATTTCAAATATCACTTCTATCCTTTCCTAGTCTGCCGAGAGCGGATCCCTAGGATTAGCCTAGACGGATCCCCATTGGTGGGAACCATAGGATCCGGGTGACATTTATGTCAACTCTTGCTCGAATAGTCATTTCAAGCTCATCTTGCTAACTTGAACACTCCACCTCATCCTAATTAAATCCCTAGATCGAGTAAAACTCGAAGTTGACTCTTGTGCATGCTAATCATCACATTCCAAAGGATATTAGAGACTTAAGTCTTGAATGCACTTGCCAAATCCTTCCCTTTATAAGTCATCTTGCTAGAATTCCTTAGTCATCAAACACAACATAATTCTCAGCATTTAGAAACCTTTTCCTTAGTCATTTCATCATGAGGAAAGCTCCTAGTGCTAACTTATCCAACCAAGAACCTTGCTCGTATTCTACACAAAATTTTCTCAACCGAATCATCTCCGGTTAAACCCACAAATGGTAGGATTTCCCATCCACCGAATCATCATCCGTAAGAGATAATAGTGCTAGAATCTCACCTCAACAAACCCATTCAACAATTGCCAAGAGAACAGCAATAATTAGCATTAAACCTTTTAGGTTAGAAAAGGGATCATTGAGCTCTAAACCAAACGTACCTAGTTCTAGCAAAACGTCTAAACCTTCATTCCTAGAGCATGGACTTCACCAAGCCTCTCTCTATTCATTAGAGCATTCACCACCGAGAACTTCCCATTCACCAAAACCTTCTCGTTAAAATAGGAACCACCTACATCACCAACTAGTCCATCGTTGGAAACAAGGAACCACCAAGGACTTGATCATATGTAGGAATTTCCATTACCACCACACTCTCATTCCTAGTAGAACCTCATCCTAAATTACTCAATGTACCTCCACCATCATTTGTAGAACCTCCTCAAAACATCCTGTTCCTAATAAAGACAATAATTTCTCTAATTGTCTAATCACCCAAGGACTTGTTCAAGAAGTACGAAATGAGTTGCATTTCATGTTTAATCATCTTCTTGAAAGATTGGACCAAATCAACAAGTCTACTCATCCCTAGACTCAAGCACATTGTTGCTTCTTAAGCTTTGGTCACTTATTAGTATTAGTAGAATATGGCTAAATCATTCTCTTAGTTTTTAGAGATTTGTTGATCATCTCTTATGTTTTATTAAATGATAGTTTACTTGCCATATTGCATTGAGTATATGTTTGTTGGATGAATACATATCTCATTTTGATGTTAACATTACTTGTTACATCACCATTCTTTGAATTTAATCATCGCCTATACGGATCCTCAAAATTGCCTAGACGGATCCCTACTAGGAGGGAACCGTGGGATCCGTGAGACGAAAACTATTTTTCTACTAACTTGGATCACATATGCAGGAAATTGTGCATTATACTTGTTTTCTAACCTTTGTTTTGTAGTTATTCAATCTACACTTGAAGTCTTTTGACACCCTAAAGCTAGGGGAGCTTTGTGTCAAAATAATACATTGCAAATTACTTGCAATATTAGGATTACATTTCATGACTTCCCGTTGCAAAAATTGCAATCATCTAGAGGGAGCACACCCGTCACATAGACGTAATCTTTTGCAAAAGTTAGTTGCAAATGAACTAGATTAGAATTAGTTTCTTGACGCCTTACTTAGGGATGGACTCGTCGGGGGAGTAACGACGAGATCCTTTCCGTTACTTGCTCCTATATTTTTCTTTTCACATGTTTTTCTTAAAACGACGTGTTGCTTTCTTTTCGTACACTTTTGTTTCGACAAAAGGGGAGAAGAAAGTAAAACTAAATTCAAACTTTTACAATTTTAGCTTTTCCTTAAAATAATTTTATGTTTTGTCATCAACAAAAGGGAGATTGTTAATACAAATAAGTCGTAAAACGTTTATTTATATTTTACGATCTTCTAATGTTTTGTCGATAACAAGCGTAAAATCATATTAACGAAACAAATAAAATACGTAAATGGTTTGAACTAATAGTTTCTAACATATTCACATTTTCACATAAAACACTAAAACAAGTATAAGTGATTTTATGATTTAATTAATACATATGTACAACAACTAGTGTTTACATATTTGGATAAAATATACACATAACTAGTATGTAGTATATTGGGTAATATAAATGGGTAGAAACTTAAGTATCACAACCCATTGGGCAAATACATTGAATGTAGTTGGGTACAACCCAAAGCCCATAACCCATGGATCTTGACCCCTAACCCATTGCAATACATGGATAATATCCATAACCCATGGATCAACCCATACCCAAGTGACTAAGTGCATTGCACTTAAAGATACATTGTATCTAGCCAAAGATCCATGGTTCAACCCATGACCCATGACCCATAACCAAAATACCCATGGGCAAGAGGGCGTTCCACGGATCCCTGGCTTTGTGCTAGCCGGATCCCAGTGGAAGGATCCGTGGGATCCGGGAAAGCAATGGGATTTTTCCTCTATAAATAGTGAGCCATTTCTTCATTATTTCTCACCCCTTTCCAATACACTTTCTCCCCCTGAGTTAAATCTCACTAACCTTAGATCCAAGAGATCTATGTTTGTAGTTTTGTTTTTGTGTGATCTTCTAGGTTCCTCTTAAAGGAGAGATCACCACTTCTTGAAGACGTGCAAGCTCAAGTCCATGAGTTGCCATGCTTCGTCATCATCAAGACAACTAAGGTTCTCTTGTTGATAGTTCTTCCTTTCTCCATAGATGTTGGATTGAAGGCATTAGTGGAGGATGCCGAAAGTGTCAAGACGAAAGCATTAGAAAGATGCTTATCGATCGTGTCAAGAGCATTAGTGAAGAATGCTATAGGTGTCAAGACGAAGGCATTAGTGAAGGGTGCCAAGCGTTGTGTCAAAGGCATTAGTGAAGGATGCCGAAGAATCGAATCAAGTAGCATTTGGGAAGAATGCCTAGGTCGTATAATCGATGAGGTGCATCGTTATACATATAAGTATTTGTTTATTTAAAAGGATGGTGATATCCTTGATGGTGTTGTAACAAGGAGTAGATCTCCTTGAGATTAGGTGTTGTTTCGTGAAGGGTAGTAGTTCCTCCATAGTAATGGAACTAGGTGCTTAGCCTAGTACCTAATAAAGGGTAGGCGACGTTGTGATAGGATTAGTTCTCCTAAGGTGTGAAAGAACTCGGTGGTTAGCCTAGCACCGTATAAAGGGTAGGCGACGTTGTATTAGGTGTGGTTCGCCTTGGTGTGAAGGAACTCGGTATTTAGCTTAGTACCGGAAAAAGGTTAAGCGACGTTGTGAAGGATTCTCCGCCATAAGGAGTTGGTGTAGTGTTTACGAACTCTCGAGTAGGTGACTCGGAGAGTGGAGTAGGGCAAGGAAGGTGTCCTTGTAGCCGAACCACTATAAATACTTGTGTCGTGGTGATGTGCTTCTTACTCTTTTTCTTTCATTACACATTTATATATCTATCTATCAACGTCCAACATAAACAACCAAATAGATTGACATAAGTCGATCTAAATATTTAAAAGGAAGATTTTAATTGGTAAAACTATTCAACCCCCCCTTCTAGTTTTCCACATATTGCTATTCCAAATGTGGAGGATGATAAAGAGGTTCTTCACATGGTAAGGGTAGAGTACGAATGGGAACCACCTAGATGTGAGGTGCATATGATATTTGGGCATGATTATTTGTCATGCCCAATGGGCAGTTGACAAACCTAAGAAGCAATTCACGAACTATGATGGTTTCCAACAACATTCTAGACATACTTTTCGCGGTACTAACGTGGGTGCTACTAATGTGGGTTCTAAGTCTCAATTTAATCCTAAGAAACAAGTTTACCAACCATCTATAATAAGAATGGTACTAGTTCAAGTGGTACGAAAAATAATGCTGAAGTTTCTAGACATGAGACGAATTCAGCTAATCCTTTTGATGCGCTTAATATAATTGATGAATGATGACGAGCTTGAATCAAATGGGGGGTCTTCAAATTCATGTAAGAAAGTTATCCATGATGTGGTTGGTTCGGATTATGGTAGTTCAAGCACTTCACCTTTGGCTGAAAGGATTAATGAACTAGAAATTCAGATGCTTGATAGGAAGCTTGTGCTAGTGGGTGACGATGGGAAGCCAATAAAACCTTGTAATTCAATGCTTTCTAGTTCCTCTTACGTGACCTCTAAAAAGGTCGATGATCTGGTTAATGAGGATAATGATGATGAAGTGTTAGAGGTTTACGACGATACTACCACCTTTATTGCCTCCACGAGCTCAAATGTTAAAGAAGCTTCTAAAAGTGGCAGTGGAGAGGGACATAAAAGCTTGTATGAAAAATGGAAGGAAGATCATTATGAAGATCCGTACCATGATGATGACTCTGCTAATCCTGGTTAACTCCTGCTCAAATGCAGTTTGCTGATGCTTTTGATATTAGCCTTCGTGGTCAACTTAAATAGCGTCTGTAATTGAGTCTCATAAGTATGCTATGTCATTTTTATGATAG